>CM025786.1:57272513-57434393 GCA_014636745.2 Centella asiatica
TCGAGTGTAAATTTCACACCAAAGCATAACAGAGGATAAACATTTAAAGCAACCAGTCAATAGGATGATTCTGAGTCTCGATGGATATTATGTTTATCAGTGGATACTGCATCAAAAGATTAAATAGCTACTAGTGGATATTCTGTATAAATATCATCAGCAGATAAATTTAGTCATCAGCAGATAACTGGTTGTTAGCATATATAACTCTTTAGATGATAAAGCTATGCTTCAGAGGTTAAATACTTATCAAAAGTCAAGATTACAACCGAGGATAAGTGATTTAGAGTAGATTCTGCAGAATCATGACCATCAGAGGATAATCTGTAGCAGAGGTTAACTGTCCATCAGAGGATATTCAGTAGCAATAGCAGGTTTATTAGAGGATATGAAATATGGCGTGTGAATGACTGGGATGCAGTAAAGTTCTAGTTCGATTAAAGTTCTAAAGTTAAAAACAAGCTGGTTGAATAAAAAATGGAATAGTTCAAGTTGTCAGAGTTTGAAAAGGAAAAGAAAGACCAGAGTTTGCAGCAATCCTAAACCTAACAGGATTGATTTCTTTCATTATAGAAATCTAACAAGATTTGATGTTAAACAAGAAGTCAACTAAGTTCCATATCAGAGCACATCAGGAAACAAAGTTGGGTAGCTGATCTGAATTAGGTTGTAAGAGACTTATATATATATATATATATATATATATATATATATATATATATATATATATTCAGGTTTAGAGTAAATGAAATTTGTTTTAATAATATACAATTGTAGGGTGCAACTGTATCAAGAGATTCAGAGATAGATATTGAGAGAGATACAGAGAAGCAAATTCATAGAATTTGAGTAGCAAATTTTTAGAACTTGAAAATTTAGAAATTATTTTCTAGATTGCAATTATTGATCTTCAATAGATTTTAGAAGTTGGTTATCTACACTAGTGAGCTTTTGTAATCTTTCCTTGATTAATAAAAGTTCATAAGTATTTTGTTGTTGCACCCCTGCTTATATTATCCTTTCTTAAACTTTTATTATGTGCTTTATATATAAGAATTGATGATGTAATATAGTCCTTACTTTGACAATGTAAAAGGACTTAGAAAAATATCCAACATGTTAGGTGGATATAATTTGTATTTAAGCCAAGAGTTTTGATCACCATTGAAGTCTGCTAATTTGATAAGCCTGCTATGAAGAATTCTGAAGACATGAAGAATTTTCCAAGTATAGTCCTGCTTAGAATGAAAATAAGCAAGGACTTTAGTAAGCAAGATCCTTTGCTTATCAAAGTGAAGATTGTCAGAAAAGTTATCTTAACCCCTGCTTAGTCAACTTCTGGGAAACTCTTCTGAAGGGCACTAGAAGACAGAAAAACGGCTAACTTTTTGAACTAAGAAAGGATTGCTGAAAAAGTACAAGTCACATCAAGGACAGTACACTCCAACGGATCTATTTCAAATTCCCAACGGATGAATTCTTTGGAGAAGTATAAATAGAAGTTATAAATTTCATTTATGACTAACTAGCTACCTCCAACTGAACAAAACTCTCTGACATCCTAAAGACTTCAACAAGACATCATAAAGCTTGAACAAGTGCTATCTATCTGCTCAACTAAGGAGCAATCTACTTGAAGATATCAAGCAAGATTTTCTCAAATCTGCTTAGTGTCTGTGTGACAAAATTGGACTAAGTGTCCTCCTGCTAAGTTGGTCTAAGTGACCTATTGTAAATTGGACTAAGTGTCCTCCTGCTGATTGTTCTGTGTGAACAAAAGTTCTAGTGATAGCCTTCTCAAGTAAAAGAGAAGAAGAGTGGAGTAGGATTATTCTGAACCACTATAAAAATTCTATCTCTACTCCTGCTTATCTTTTATATTGCTTACCTGCTTTGTTGTGCTTTGCTTTAGTCCTGCTGAACTCTTTCAGCAAAGACTTACTATCTTTGCTACTTCTAGCCATTAATCTTTGCTACAAAAACTAAGGGGTACTTTACTTAAACAAATTCTGCTGCTAAACTCTTTGAAAACATAAGAAATTTTTTTATAAGCAAGAAGTGTTTTAATTCAGCAAAGTTTTCTAAGCAAGACTTAATTTTTGAAAAACACTATTCAACCCCCCTTCTAGTATTTTTACCCCTTTGGGACCTAACAAGTGGTATCAGAGCTTAACACTCTTTGCTAAGCCCTAAAGCTTGAGAGGATCCTAACTTAAATTTTCTAATGGCTTTAAGAACTGATTTTGGTGGCAAGCCTCCTATGTGTACCAGAGATAGATTTGCTAATTGAAAATTAAGAATATAGGTATACATGGATGCCATTGATGAGGAACTATATGAAGCAATAAAGGTTGGACCCTACATTCCAGAAAAGCTATCTGCTGATGATCCAAATAAGCTTATTCCTAAGCAGAGAAAGGAATGGACGGATGAAGAAAAGAAGTTAGTAGGATACAATAAGAAGGCAATGAACATTCTCTTCATGGCTCTTGAAGAGGAAATGTTCGAAAGTGTGTCTAACTGCACCTCTGCTAAAGAGGTATGGGATGCCTTGCTGGTACTCAATGAAGGAACGGTTGAAGTCAGAGAGAATAAGCAATCCTTACTTATTCAACAATATGAAATGTTCAGCATGCAACAGGGGGAGAATCTCACTGCTATGTACGAAAGATTTACTGTCCTGCTTAACAATTTGCATGCTCTAGGGAAGACCTATGACACAAAGGACATTAATCTTAAATTCATGAGATCTTTGCCAAAGCAGTGGGATCCTAAGACCACTGCTGTCAAAGAGTTGAGAAATTTACACACTACTGATCTTCAACAACTCTATGGAAACCTGCTTACATATGAAATGGAATTAGCTCAGAAAGAGGCTACATCTGAGCCAAGGAGGAAAGATAGAGGAGTTGCTTTGAAGGCTGCTGAGTCTAAGCAACAAGTAGATTCTGACTCTGAATCTGCTGATAGTGATGAAGATATGGCTATGCTAGCCAGAAAATTCAGAAGGTTCATGAAGAAGGATAGAGGAAACTTCAGAAGAAATACAAGCAGCAGTAAAAGAGATCCATCAAAGGATCTATGCTATAATTGCAAGAAGCCAGGTCACTATGCTGCTGATTGCCGAAGTTCAGCAAGAGATGAAAAGAAATTCCATGCTAATGACAAGAGCAAGGGAAAAGAATATTACAAGAAGTACCAGCAGAAGAATACTTTAAACTTCAAGAAGGACAAGGGACTTATTGCTGAAAAGTCTTGGAGTGAGAGTGAAAGCGACTTAGAAGACTCCGGACCAGAGATTGCCAACTTTTGCTTAATGGCCAGGGAATCCGAACCCAGCAAGGAGGTTGACCTTACTGAGGTATTTGATTTTGACTCTCCCGACATCACTGAAGCTGAGTTGCGCTCCTTGCTTAAGGATGTTGCATCTCAGTGGCATAGATCTAGAAGATTGCTGAGAATTGCTTCAGCATAGTCTGATCAACTAAGGAGCAAGAACTCTGAAATCTTGCTTACACTTAAAAAGATGCAAGCTGAGAATTTGGAGTTACTTGCTGCTGATGATGAGAGGACCCTGCTTAGACAGCATCTCAGAAACTCTAAAGAGAGAAAGTCTAAGTTAACCTCCAAAGTTGAGGAATTAACTACTACAATCTCCACTTGGAACAAATCCTCTTCAAATGCATATGCCTTGCTGAAAAGCCAAAGAAACATGCTAGACAGAAGTGGAATTGGATCCGGGACTTGCGAAGTCCTTGCTGAAGAGAGTGGAGAAAGTGATGCTGAGTCTATCAGCAGAATAATCTCTGTGCATTCAGCAGAGTGTGTGCTTCCTACTGCACCCAAAGGTAACAGAAATGTTACCTTGCTAAAGAACAAATTCCCTGCTGACCGTAACTATAAGCAGGGACATGGTGCAAAACAGACCAAGGGTGGAATGTTTAGCAAGAACCATGTTTCTCCTACTCATAATTACAACCATGCGAGGAATTTGAAATTTAGCAAAGGTTGGGTTAGGAGCAAACACTGGAAACAACCTCAACCTAAGAGAAGAGGTAAGCAGCACACACATCACAACATGATGCATTTGAGATGCTATTGTTGCCATAGGATTGGTCACATAGCTTCTCTTTGCCTTGCTGACCCTTACTATACTGGTTGGTTTCAAAAACCAAAAATGAGACAAGTATGGGTCCCCAAGGGTACTAACCTTAATGGACCCAAGTCTTCCTGGGTACCAAAGTGATTGCTTATATATTGCAGGTTGTGAGCAAGGAACAAATTTGGTACTTGGACAGTGGATGTTCAAGACATATGACAGGAGATAAAGCCTTGCTCACCAATTTTAAAGAAAAGGATGGACCTCAAGTGATCTTTGGAGATAATAGTGCTGGAAGAACTAAGGGATATGGTTCAGTAGGAAATGGGTTAGTCTGCTTCAACAAGGTTGCCTACGTGGAGGGTCTCAAGCACAACTTGCTTAGTATAAGCCAGTTGTGTGACAAAGGGCATAAGGTCACCTTCTTAGACAATCAATGTCAGGTAAGAGATCTTCAAACAAATTCTCTGAAGCTTTCTGGTTCAAGAAATGGGAATGTTTATGTAGTAGATTTGGCTAAGCTAAGTCCTACTGAAACAACCTACTTTCTTGCTAAAGCTTCAGCAGATGCTAGTTGGTTATGGCATAAAAGACTTTCACACTTAAACTTTAAAACGATTTCAAAACTCGCTGCTAAAGATCTTGTAAAGGGTTTGCCTAAATTTTCCTTTGAAAAAGAAAAACCATGTAGAGCTTGTCAATTTGGTAAGCAAACAAAACAATCCTTCTTAAGCAAACCTGAAAAATCAAACTCTATGCCCCTTCAACTATTACATCTTGATTTGTTTGGCCCTATATCAAGCAGTCTTGGTGGAATGAAATATGCATTCACTATTGTGGATGATTTCACAAGATTTACATGGGCATTATTTCTTGCTCACAAGAATGATGCATTAGCAGAGTTTGAGAAATTCAGCAGACAAGTGCAAAATGAGAAAGAACTCAGAATCAAGTTAGTAAGAAGTGATCATGGAAGAGAATTCGACTTTGGAGGCTTTACTGAGTTCTGTGATGAGCAAGGAATTTCTCATAACTTCTCTGCACCAAGGACTCCACAGCAAAACGGAATGGTTGAAAGAAAGAATAGGACCTTAGAAGAAGCTGGAAGAACATTGCTTGCTGATGCTAAACTTCCTGAGTACTTCTGGGCAGAAGTAGTGAACACTGCTTGCTATACTCAAAATCGATCACTCATTCATCCAACCTTAAGCAAAACTCCATACGAGTTATGGAAGGGAAGAAAACCAAACATAAGCTATTTCAGAATCTTTGGATGTCCCTACTATGTTCACAATAATGGTAAGAAATACTTAACTAAATTTCAAGCAAAATCTGATGAATGTATTTTCTTAGGATATTCTACTCACAGCAAAGCTTTTCGTATTTTCAATAAAAGAATTCTAACAGTAGAAGAGTCAGTCCATGTAGTATTTGATGAAACTAACCATGAGGAACCAAGTGGTTCACTCCCTCTTATAGTTGAGCAGGAACCAAATGAGAATCAACAGGTTACAGAGACTAAGGAAAACCCTGCTGAAGCATCTTCAGAAAGCATTGCTCCATTGGATAGCACCCCTGCTGAACCAAAAGATGATGAACCCAACTTGGAGGAACTAAGACAGCAAGACATTCGATCAGATCTACCGAGAAGGATGAAATGGACCAAGTCTCACTCAGAAGACTTGATTATTGGAAATCCTTCAAGTTCAGTAAAGACTAGAAGATCTGCTCAAAATGAGAACAGTTTCTTGAGTTTCCTATCTCAAATGGAACCTAAGAAAATTGAGGATGCTCTTGTTGATTCTGATTGGGTCCTTGCTATGCAAGAAGAGCTAAACCAATTCAGCAAGAACAAAGTTTGAAAGCTTGTTCCCAGGCCAAGGAATCATGCAGTAATTGGCACCAAGTGGGTATTTCGAAATAAGATGGATGAAGATGGAATCATCACAAGGAACAAGGCAAGACTTGTGGCTAAGGCCTATTCTCAGGAGGAAGGAATCGACTATGATGAAACCTTTGCTCCAGTAGCAAGGCACGAAGCCATAAGAATATTTCTTGCTTACGCTGCTTATCAAGACTTCAAAGTGTTTCAAATGGACATCAAGAGTGCTTTTCTGAATGGAGAACTTCATGAGGAAGTCTATGTGGAGCAACCCCCAGGTTTTGCTGATCATGCTAATCCTCACCATGTATATAGGCTTGATAAAGCCTTATATGGTCTTAAGCAAGCTCCACGTGCATGGTATGATACTTTATCTTCCTTTTTAATTGATGAAGGTTTCAGTAGAGGTAAAGTAGATACTACACTTTTCATTAGAAAGCATAAAGATAAAACTTTGCTAGTACAAATCTATGTAGACGATATAATCTTTGGTTCTACTGATGAAAAACATTGTGCAAGATTTGCTAAGCTTATGTAGAGTAAAGTTGAGATGAGCATGAAGGGAGAGCTGAACTTCTTCCTTGGACTTCAAATTAAGCAAAGAGGTGATGGAATTTTCATCAATCAATCGAAGTACACCAAAGACCTGCTTAAGAAGTTTGGGTTAGAATCAGCAAGTCCTATAAAAACTCCCATATCATCAGCGTCAAAGTTAGATAGAGATGAGCAAGGTAAATCCGTAGATATAACAAGTTATCGAGGTATGATCGGATCCTTGCTATACTTAACTGCTAGTAGACCAGATATTATGTTTGCTACATGTATTTATGCACGTTTTCAAGCTAACCCCAAGGAATCACATTTAGCTTCTGTTAAGAGAATTTTCAGATATCTCAAAAGAACTCCCAACTTAGGAATATGGTATCCAAAAGATTTCAACCTTGCTGGATACTCGGATGCTAACTTTGCTGGGTGTAAAATAGATAGGAAAAGCACAAGTGGAACATGCCAATTTCTTGGAGGGAGACTTGTTTCGTGGTTCAGCAAGAAGCAAAACTCAGTGTCAACGTCCACTGCTGAAGCTGAGTACATATCAGCAGGAAGCTGTGTTGCTCAAATTCTGTGGATGAAAAACCAACTTGCTGACTATGGGTTTGATTTCAAGTGTATCCCTATATTCTGTGATAATACTAGTGCTATTGCCATTGCTTATAATCCTGTTTTACATTCTAGAACTAAACATATAGATATAAGGCATCATTTCATTAGAGATCATGTTCAACAAGGTACTATAGAAATAAACTATATTCCTACTGAAAATCAATTAGCAGATGTTTTTACAAAACCCTTGGATGAAAATCGTTTTAACAAACTGATAAGTGAATTAGGCATGTTAAATTGTGAATAGGCATTTTGCTACTAACATCTTGTCTGCTTAAGCAAGGACTTTCGTTCTTAGCAAGTTAATTTCAGGAGGAAAAGCACTGCTGATGTCTTAGCAGACCTTCCTATCCCTGCTGATTGACGTATCAAACGTTGCTGGAACGTCAAAAATGCTGCTGAAAGGACCCCTGCTGATCAAAGAACTCCTGCTGATCAAATGCTGCTGGAAAACCTACAACCCTGCTGAGAAATTTTGAAAAAGGGGAGACGTCCAGAAAATAAGAGCTCTCAAAAACTATGTAAACTCCTGTTGGAACGTCAATAATCCTGCTGGAACTTCCATCAACCTTGCTGGATAATTTTGAAAAAGGATGAGACGTCTAGAGAAAACTAGTCTCAAAAACTATGTTAACTCTTGTTGTTTCCATGAGCAAAGGATGATCCTGCTGAAACATCCAAAATAAGCAAGGGATGACTGATGCTTACAAGACCCTGCTGATATCCGCCTCTAGAGGAAGCCACAAATTCAGCAAGGATATTATTCCTGCGGACTCATGTCTCTATCCTTCCACATCAGCAAAGGAGTGCTATAGCAAGTCTGCTCATTTCCATTATTACTGCCAGAAAAATAGGTCATCATACCTAGCCGTAAATTCTCTCTCCTCATTAAATGCCACTCTGCCCCATGATCTTTTTACGGCTGCTGTCCTTTCGGTAATTAATTCACACCACTACCCATATTTTTCTCCCACTAACTCTTCACCTTCTCAAAGCAGTTACCACTCTCTAAACCCTTCAACTTCTTTTACCTCCTATATAAACTCTTTTTAACCCTTCTCAAATCTTTACCGAAACCACAGCTCTGACTTCTCTCTATAATCACTCTAAACCCTTCTGAAATCAGCCGTAACCCTTCTCCGACTACCTTTTTCCGATCACCATTAGCAGATATGGCCAACTGGTTAGACAAAATCGAGTCTGAGTCTATCATTGACTTAGATTCCTTTGTTGGTATTAAAGATGCTGAAATCACTGAAGTAATAACCCTGCTGAGGAACAGCGGGGTACGATATATGATCTCTGCTGATACTCCCATATATGGGGAAGTGATCAGGGAATTCTGCTGAGCAATGCAAGTCCGTGACCACAGCATAATCGAACGAGCAAATGGTCAGTTGGTTCTCATCACTCCAGTAGCATTGCCAGGGTGCTACAAATGCCAAGTGTGGGCCTGCTGACTCCACCCACCGTAACCCCCTGCTGTGCTTGCTGAGCTGGGTTATGTCAAGACTCATGCCAGCAAGAAGAGGAAGGACTTCCCAAGAAAATGGGATTTCCTCATGGATATACTTCACAAAACCTTGCTGTGTAAGTTCACCTCACAAGACGAGGCATCAGCAAGGGTTATATTTATCGTCTCTCTGCTGAAATCAGGAGAGCCAATCAACTAGGCTCAAATAATTTTTGAAGTCCTTGCTGAATCATTCTCCAGCAAGAGGAAGATGAAGATTCGCCATGGACGAACTTTGTCCCTGCTGCTCAAGGGAATACTTGGAGAAAACTTCCCAGCAAGGACCTAGGCCAAGAAGCTCATTAGCAGCAAAGTAATCACTCTATCCCTATTGAAAAATTATGGGCGCAACCCTGCTGCCCTAGCCAAAGCGGCTGCTGAAAGGAGAGCTAGGGGACTAGTAGAGCCTCAGGGGCAAACATCTTTAACCCCAAATGCTAGAAGTGACGAACGCATCCTTGCTATTCAACCTAGCAAGAAAAGGCGAGCAGCAAGTCAAATTCAGAGGCCCAAAAAGAAATCTAAGTCAACGCCTGCTGAATTTGACCTCTCGACCTTGACCGAGGAGGAGAGGGAAATCTACGATTTCTACATGGAACTTTATGATGAAGATTTGGCTGCTGAAGCCATTGCTGCTGGAGGATCCGATGTGGAGCCTCCTTCTGAAGAAGATATCCCCACAGCAGTTCCTCTCACTCCCGAGTCAGCAGGGGATGAAATCGACAACTATATCCCTGCTGACTCGTCTCCGACTCTTGCTGATGATCAGCAAAGCTCATTCACTGAGCTCTTCAAGGAGATCGATGAGATCACAGAAGTGGCAACTCCTGCTGAACCAACTCCTGCTGACACTACAGCTGCAGAGCCAGCCACTCCTACTGAAGTATTGGCGCTCACAGAGACGGAGTCTGCTGATACTTTAGACTCCATCACAGGACCTGCTAAAGTGGAGATTGCCATCCATGCTGCAAATAAAGCCAATCCACCTCCTCCTTACTACATTGGCGAGATCGATAAATCAGCAGTGTCCCCAAAGGAGCCATCAGCAGAGACTATTGCCAAACCTGCTGCTGCACGAAGACTTGTCCTCCCCTGCTTCACCATCCGTTCCCCTCCTGACTCGACTCTTCCTTCCAGAAGAAAACATGCTGCTGTCAAGGGCAAAGGAAAGGGAAAGTAGACTCAAGCATCTAGCAGCAGTGATAGTGACCCTGATGATGTTCCTGCTGAACGAGCAAAGGAAAAACAATCAGAGGAACTCATCAAGGCCCTGCTGATCGAAGATGCTCTTGCCGCTGGCTTGGATCCCGAGGTGTACCTTGCTGAGAACATCCAAGAAGGACCCAACAACCTTTCTCCAGCAAGGGTACTAACCGAGGGGGAGCCCACTCCTGCTGAGTCATCTGCTGAGATGCTAGCAATTGAGGGGGAGCTCAAGGACACCCCTGCTGATAAAGAGGCACATTCTGAAGAACCTGCTGGATCCGACTCGCAACCTGCTGTCAGCAAGGTTTCTCCTACTTCACAGAAGCTTGCTAAACTCGAAGCCCAACTGGCACAAATTTTAGCAAGACTTCCTGCTATGAGCACTCCTGCTGCCGAAACCTCTGCTGATCCTGTCTTAGCCTCCAGACTGACCAAGATGGAGCATAAGCTTGAAAAACTGCAGCAAACGATGACTAAGCTGATTGACTTCCTCCCTATCATGGCTGATGATATCAAAAAGGGGGAGAGAGGTCATGAAGCACAGCAAGAACAAGCAGAACAAATCTTCCCAACATCTGTTGATCCTACTCCTGCTGATAAGATCCCTGCTGTTACTCATGTTGCTGTTCCAAGGAGAAAAAGGCTTCCCAAGCATATCCCTAAGTCTGCTGTGCAAATTATGAATCAATCCCCGTACATGAGACTTCAGAAGGCCCTTGAAGAAGCTGATATTATTTCAATGAAGTCAGGGCCTGCTGAAAGTCTTAAGCTAATAGCAAGCATCAAGGAATCCGAATCAAGAATTAAGCAGTACGAGGTGGAAATGAAGCGACTCAGGGTACAAGAAATGCAGCTGGAGTATGACAGAAAGAAGGAAAGGATGCAGAAGAGGAAAGAAGAAAAGGAGGCAAGGAAAAGGGAAAAAGAGGCAGCAGAGGAAAAGCGAAGGCAAGACCTGCTGAAGTTTGGTAAAGGTGAAGACCAGCAGAGTTCGGATGAACCTGCTAATGATGTATAATTATTTTTTTTGTAATTTCATTTTACCTTGTATTTCTTGAACACTTTGAAATAAAATGAAATTCTTTTTGGTTCTTGCTGTAGTGATCAAAATAACTCATTTTGACATCATCAATTAAGGGGAGATTGTTGTTGCACCCCTGCTTATATTATCCTTGCTTAAACTTTTATTATGTGCTTTATATATAAGAATTGATGATGTAATATAGTCCTTGCTTTGACAATGTAAAAGGACTTAGAAAAATATCCAACATGTTAGGTGGATATAATTTGTATTTAAGCAAGGAGTTTTGATCACCATTAAAGTCTGCTAATTTGATAAGCCTGCTATGAAGAATTCTAAAGACATGAAGAATTTTCCAAGTATAGTCCTGCTTAGAATGAAAATAAGCAAGGACTTTAGTAAGCAAGATCCTTTACTTATCAAAGTGAAGATTGTCAGAAAAGTTATCTTAACCCCTGCTTAGTCAACTTCTGGGAAACTCTTTTGAAGGGCACTAGATGACAGAAAAACGGCTAACTTTTTGAACTAACCAAGGATTGTTGAAAAAATACAAGTCACATCAAGGACAGTACACTCCAACGGATCTATTTCAAATTTCCAATAGATGGATTCTTTGGAAAAGTATAAATAGAAGTTATAAATTTCATTTATGACTAACTAGCTACCTCCAACTGAACAAAACTCTCTGACATCTTAAAGACTTCAGCAAGACATCATAAAGCTTGAACAAGTGTTATCTATCTACTCAACTAAGGAGCAATTTACTTGAAGATAGCAAGCAAGATTTTCTCAAATCTGCTTAGTGTCTGTGTGACAAAATTGGACTAAGTGTCCTCCTGCTAAGTTGGTCTAAGTGACCTATTGTAAATTGGACTAAGTGTCCTCCTGCTGATTGTTCTGTGTGAACAAAAGTTCTAGTGATAGCCTTCTCAAGTAAAAGAGAAGAAGAGTGGAGTAGGATTATTCCGAACCACTATAAAAATTCTATCTCTACTCCTGCTTATCTTTTATATTGCTTACCTGCTTTGCTGTGCTTTGCTTTAGTCCTGCTGAACTCTTTCAGCAAAGACTTACTATCTTTGCTACTTCTAGCCATTAATCTTTGCTACAAAAACTAAGGGGTACTTTACTTAAACAAATTCTGCTGCTAAACTCTTTGAAAACATAAGAAATTTTTTTATAAGCAAGAAGTGTTTTAATTCAGCAAAGTTTTCTAAGCAAGACTTAATTTTTGAAAAACACTATTCAACCCCTCTGCTAGTATTTTTACCCCTTTGGGACCTAACATATTTAATTCTGCATTTTTCAATACACTATATTCACCGAGTTCACAAAATTCGAAAGAATTTTGTGGTTTGTATTCTACCAACCATCTACTTCGGGACAAATAATTGGTATCAGAGCCTATTGATTAAATCAACCAATTAATAGATCTAAAGATGGGACAGAAGGATAGCAATGTCAAGATTCCAATGTGTTGGGTCTAGGTGATTGCCTATTTATAAATTAGGATTAGATAACTTAACATAATAAGCCTTGTAAAATTTGGAAGCACATCTATGCAATTGCTGTGAAATTGCTCTGTCATTGAAGTTGAAGACCAGACGAAAAAGTGTTAGAATTCTTCAGTGAGTTTCAAGAATAACTGTCACCAAAGTTAGTTTGGTTTTCACCAAACTCTGCACAAAGAACTTCAATGACAAAGTCATTTGACTGTTACCAAAGTCAGTTTGGCTGTCGCCAAACTTTTTGCAAAATAATTCAACGCCAAAGTCAAATGATTGTTGCTAAAGTCGTCGAGAACTTCTCTATCGCTGAAGTCAAGTAAAAGACCAAAGATTACTCATCGCCAAAGTCGTCAGGTAATTTACACTAGCGCCAAAGTACTCGACATCAGGAGATAAAATGGCCATCACCAAAGTACCCGTTGTCAAAGGATAAAAAGGCTATCGCCAAAGTATGGTTAAAAGACTTAGCGCCAAAGTGAGTACCATTAAAGAATAATGAACTCAGTGCCAAAGTCTACTCTTGACCATCACCAAAGACCACCGATTTCGTGTATCAAAAGGAAAGATGACTTCGCACGACATAACAGAGCTACAAAAACAGGAAAGAAAAGTGATTGTACTTTTTCAGCTACTTTTCTATTACTGACAAGTCTGCAACACAAAAGGCAAGAAAGAAGGATGGAAAAGTTTTGAAGAAAAGATGGAATCGATGGAAAGCAGTCTTTCCATATCTTTACTGCAACAAATCTTGATTATGTATTCTTGCACGCTTCAATGTAAAGAAAGAGTTCTGAACAAGAAATATGTCTATACATAGATAGCCTCTTTCTATCAAAAAAAAAAAATATATAGAGGAAGAGAAACAAGACACACATACATAGAAAAGATACATAGTTTTTCTCTCTTGTAATAGAAACTGAAACTCTTGTTTTAGAAAAGGAAGCTGATTGAAAAATTAGGTTGTAACAAAACCTAGTGATTAATAAACATTATTAATCTTGAAATTTCTGTGTTGTTTTTAGTTCTCTTTTATATTCTCTCTTTAGCACACAGAAATTTCTGTGTTGCTTTTAGCTCTCTTTTATATTTTTTCTCTTTAACACACAAAAGCTATGATAGAATACAATACTTGTTCACTCCTTTTGTTCATTGTTTGCAAAAAATTTGAAAACTTAAAGAGTATTATATTCAACCCCCCTTTTACAATACTCATCTAGGAAAACTAATTGGTATCAGAGCGGGACAATTTTCATTAATTATAAAAGATCCAAGATAAGTACCAAGAAGGTTACAAGCATCAAAATCCCTATTTTTGAAAAGAACAACTACAACATGTGGAAAAGAAAAATGATGTTGTTCATCAGTACCTAAAATCCCATGTATCCAGGGATTCTTGAAAAAGGGCCTTTCATCCCCACGAGACATTGTTAAATATAAATGTTAACGATGATAATTCTGTGTAAAGAAATAAATGTGCTTCTGTAAATATCTCAAGGTATTCTATAAACCTTAGTATTTTTGCACAAGTTTTGCATCCGCTGATGGACAACTCAGTCATTAGGGGATGAGCTTAACTGCGCTAAGCAAGTCATCAGTAGGTACTTAAAAAGATTTGATAGTGTCAGGGGATGTCTGCTGTTACTTAAACATTTAAGTATTCCGCACATTAGACATTTTGGACAAAACTAACACATCATCAGTGGTTAAAGTTGTCAGTATTTAAAAAGGGCATCAGTGGAAAAACCTGTCAGGGGAACTTGTTAGGGGAAGCCTAAAATACTATATCAGTGGATGACACTGACAAGGAAACCCATCAGGGGAATCCTGAAACTCGGCATTAGGGGTGACATTGAACAAGACCAACCCATCAATTCGACCACTGCATCAGGGAATAACATATATGGAAAAACCAGTCACGGGAACAATCAGGGGGAATGCTAAACACTGAATCAGTGGATCCAAGTAGGTTTTATCATTAGGGGATCAAGAAGCACTGATCAAGTCTCTATCACGACTTGTCATCAGGGGATCCAGAAGCACTAATGAAGTCAACATTAGGACTTGCCATTAAGGGATGGATATGACCAAGTCCATTCATCATCAGGGCTTACATGCAAATCAATGAAATTTGACAAGGAACCAAGGGATATAACTGGGAAGATATTCCTTGAAGTTTGGTGGTCCAATAGCAACTCCCAAACATTAAATGCATGAAGATCAGGGGATGAAAAAGAAGCAACACTAGCTGAAAGTAGTCTGACACGTTTCTCCGAAAGGACAATGATGGGACAAACTGCGGCTACGTGGAAAAAGGCAGCATGTCTAGCACGTGGATTCTACAATTGATCTCTTACATATACAGAAAGAGTTGTTACACTAAAACTATCGGAACACACAATTCTTACACATTAAAGAGAAGTTTTGTAATAGATCTTGAGAAAAATATTCTAAGAAAAAAAACAGTAACTAGTGGGTGAGAAAAAGAAACTGTATTTCATTATAGATTTGTAGTTATTAATCACTTTGTGATTATATAGATTCCAAGAAAAACACCAAGTTATAATACAATGTGGGCTTTTCCGACATCGAAGAGGTAGATGCTTGCTTTAAGCCTATGATGCACTATCTACTCAACTCAGAGTATAGCAAAACCATCTTTACCGATGATGAGATGTCTAGTGAAGCAATATCACAATTATGGTCAAGTGCCAAGTACATGTTCTCTGCAACAAGGCCTGAAGTTGTCAAGGGGATCTCGTTCAGAATTTATTTAGAAAAGGGTAAAATAACTCCCTTCAGAATTAATTCTACATTAGGGCTATCCACACAAGATTTTGTGGAAGTGCCAAATGATGCTAAACTGCTCGACTTCTTAAGGGAACTGGACTACAACTCTCCAAATATTGCAGTGTTGAAGTTCAAGGACCTCAAGAGGGTGAATGTGAAAAGAGAGATCTCCTATCTCTTTGATACAATAACCAAGGTGTTTTCAGGTAAGTCCTCTAACTTTGAGATAATAACATCTTTAACTCTAAAAATAGCTTTTGTCATTATCAAAAATGTAAATATAAATATAGGCAAATTGATTTTTGATGATCTTGTAAATAAGATGGGTAGTTAGACTTCTAGAAAATTAAAAGTTTACTACGTTAGATTTTTGTCAATGGTTATTAAAAAACAATTTCCTAATCTTTCTTTTGAGAATGACATAGTTGTATAGAGGTATAAGCAGACAAAGAAACTGTTCATAGAGATAATGAAGAAATCTTATATAACAGAACCTTTTGTGCTTCCATCTTATATGGAACAGGTAATCTCTACATACCCTACTCTTTCTCTACCTCTTATTTCTTCTACTTCAACTACTATGACAGAGATCACTACAACTTCTCTGCCTACCCAAGTAGTATCACCAATTTCTACACAACCACTCTCAATAGCTCAACCTTTAGTCTCCCAAAAGACTAAGGGTACTAAAAGAAAACCCTCTAAAGTAACCTCATCAATTGAGGGGGAGCAAGGAGAGAGAGTGATTGGCTTGAGGAGAATGAAGAAGAAAAGGACAGTCGTGAGTGATAACCCTAACACAAACCTGGAAGTATTCTCCCAAAAGGATATTGGCCTTAATAAGGAATCAAACACATCACTGGTTGTTTCCTCTCAAAAGGATTCAATTATTGATTAAAGTCCCCAACCAGGGACACAGTTGAGTGAGGCACATACAGTGACCATAGCCCCTAATGTAACTAACATCAGGGTATCTGAGAGCCACTTGCAAATATCTTACACGGTGAGTGCACACACAACTTCCTTTGATGAATCACCTCCTCACTCAGTGATTCAACCAACACTCCCTTCTACACCTCTCCCTTTTTTTTCTTCACCTCAAATTTCTTCAGATGTCATGACACAAACACTAAGTATTATGACATCAGATCCTCCAATTTCTCAGTTAATGGAGGAGCCAATTCACATTGACTCAGTGATTGACAATCAAGACTCTAAAATGATTGATTCTTTTTTAAATGATTCAGTCACTAATGATCAAACAGGGGACATAAATATACTTGTATATACTACAGCAATAAGTATTTATACTCCCCCCATTGTACATACTTCTTCAATAAATACTTATACTTCTCCTATTGTACATAAACATATCTCCTCCACTTCTGCTCAAATCACTTCTGTGGACACAATAGTTTTAGATACATTACTTACATTGTCCACAGTTGTTGATAACACAGCCTATAGGAGCCCAAATAGGACAATTTTGAGTGAGGCTGAGAAAATACTTAGTGAAGATAGGCAAGGTCAACCTATTGAGAGGACTTGGCACAAGGAGAGCAAGAGAGTACTGCCTTAGAAGGCAATGAAAAAGGAGAGGAACAAAATGATGCCTTAGAAGGCATAAAAAAAGGAGACGTTGAGGGAGATAAGGATGAGATCCTTGTAAATAAAGAAAATAGAGAAAATATAGACTCTATAAATACTTCTAGTTCTTCTGAGAGTGATAAAGATGACACTTCTATAGATGATTTACCTCAGTTAATGGGAGTTGATTTATACTTTTAAAATAATCAAATGACAGATATCGTATAGTTATTAAAGTAAGAGCTCTCACATACCACATACCCTGTTTTGATAAAGGTTTTCAAGTCTCAAATTATGATAGGGAAATCTGTGGATGTTGAATCTCAAAAACTACATACACACTTTACAAACAAAATAAACAGTGTACAACAAGTTGTCGACTCCTTTGCTAGAAGTCATACCATGCTCAAGTTGAAGAAGCTTGCTGACAATGTTGACCGACAACTTTCTTCCTTCTCCACCAGACTCACAAGCATGGAAACTCTGCAACTTTCTATGGCTGACACTCTACAACAAGTTCTTCAAGTCACATCCCAACTCTCAACTTCCACTGATGATGCTGCCAAAAAGGGGGAGAAATCTTCAAAGTCATTATTAGGGGTTATTGTTGATACATCTGCAAGTCAACCAGCAGGGAATGTGACTACTGCTCCTGCTCCAAAAGCCAAGGATAAGGGCAAGGGTATCCTGATTAAAGAACCCAAAAAGAAAACTCACATTCAATCAGGACCCAAGCTACTTGGAGATTCAATGAAGACAACTCACTTTCTAACACCAATTGAAGCCCTTATAGATGGGAAAGTAGAGCTTCTTTTTCCTCAAGATAAGAAGTTGGTGGAAGCTGATGCACTCTATGCACAACAACTTCAATAGGAGGAGGAGAAGGTTGAGGAGGAGGAGCAACAATAAGAAAAAGAAGAGTGTCAGACCAAGATCCTCCAGGAAAACTCAGCTGAAGAAATCTTAATCCCCTAAAGGTGCATCAGGGGATAAAGGCAAAGATAATCCAACATCTAATAATGCCACCAAACTCGAGTAGTCTAAACCAAAGCTCAAGCACCTTCTCCTATAACACATGAACCACCCACATTAGCTGAATTCTTAAGAGATGAAAGGCGCAAGAGCATGACATATATGTTCTCGATAAAAAGCATAAATGTCAGGACAAACAACAAAAGGGAAAAGCTAATCATCATACAAATGGATAATGGGTCTGAGTTCACAGTCAGTATTGACTGGTTTTGGAGAATGGATGCTAAGCAACTTGGGCTAGCCTTGAAGATGGTGCCAAACTCAATGGTACTAAATAGAGACTTGAGGGGGATGATTGAGAAGCTGAGGAAAGCCATCAACGATGATAGGAACTGCCCACAGCCTTAGAGAGACCACTAAAGCTATTCTACAAAACATTTAATAGGCAGGAAAAGAACATAAGGACCAATGAAGTTGATGGGCTTGACTTGGAGGAATCGATGCATGTTCTAAGCCAAATTGCTTACCATAAAAATGAACATATCATCAATTTCAAAACCCTGCTTGTGCAAAAAGTGATGAAGGAGATTGAGGAAACGAGAGCTGATGATGGGACTGCAGCAGTAGTGAAGAATATTCCATTAGTAAAAGGATTCAAGGAATACCTAAATATGATCATAAACACCATGGGTGTGGAGTTCAAAAACAAAAAAGTGGAGATTGTCACCTTCTACTGGTGACAACTTGTTGCAGCCAACTTACAAGGGATTTGATCTGTCCTTGAAGCTCTAGAATCCAACACAAATGTCAACATTGTCAACTTTAGAAGCCTTTTTGAAAAGGAGCCGGAGCAGCTAAAGGCAGGAGGGGAAGACAACAGACTCAGGATTCCAGATCTAAATCCAGATCAGAGAAGACAAGCTTGGAAGTGACACTCAACCAATTGAATCAAGTCATCCATTGCCCTTCGTTTCTGCTCAACAAAAGAGGGATCCTGAAGTCTGAAGTGTAAATACTGTAATAGATTAGTGATATACTTGTACATAGTTATTCTTTCTAACTATACAAATACATTTGTTCTTTAATGTCTATAGATTTGGATTTTGACATCATCATCAGTACATTAGCTAGATTTATGATTATCAATCTAATAAACATAAATAGGGGGAGATTGTTAGATATAAATGTTGATGATGATAATCATATAGTAAAGAAATGAATATGCATCTGCAAGTACTCAAGGTATTCTACAAACTTTAGTATATATGCACAAGTTTTGCATCCACTGATGGACAAACTAATCATCAGAGGACAAACTATTACACTAGGCAAGTCATCAGTGATAACTTCAACGGACTTGACAATGTTAGGGAATGACTGTTGTTACTTAAAAGAATTTGAGTATTCCACACATCAGACATTCTAGGCAAAGCCAACAAAGTATCAGTGATTAAAAGTACAAGTATTTTTAAATGCATCAGTGAAAACCCATCAGGGGAAGCCTAAAATACTATGTTAGGGGATGACCTCATTAGGGGAACCCATCACGGGATGAACCTGTTAGGGGAACCAGTCAAGGGAACCCATTAAGGAAACCAGTTAGGGGAACTCGTCAAGGGATGACATCAAAGGATCAACCCGTCAAGGTAACTCATTTATAAATGTCATCAGTTGATACAACAAGGTCTCAACAATCAGTAGATAATGAAGCACTGATCAAGTCTCCATCAGTGCTTGACATCGATGGGTAGTGAAGCACTGATCAAGTCTCCATCGGTGCTTGACATCAATGGGTAGTGAAGCACTAATCAAGTCTCCATCAAGGACTTGTCATCAGGGGATCCAGAAGCACTGATCAAGTCAACATCAGGGCTTGTCTTCAGTGGATGGTTATGACCTAGTCCACTCGTCATCTGGACTTACAAGCAAATCATTGATACTTGGCAAGGAAGCAAGGGATATAACTAGGAAGATATTCCATGAAGTTTGGTTGCCCCAATAAAAACTCTCAAGTATTAAATACATGAAGATCAAGGGATGAAAAAGAAGCAACACCAGCCAAAAACAATCTAACACATTACTCTGAAAGGACAATGATGTGACATAATGCGACTATGTTGAAAAAATAGTACGTCTAGCACATGGATTCAACAACTGATCTACTACATATACAGGGAGAGTTGTTACATGAAACAACCAAGTAGCCATAACACTCATACACTAGAAAAAAGCTTTCTAATAGATCTTGAGAGAGAGATATTCAAAGAAATATCAGTAGCTAGTAAGTGAGAAAAAGAAGCTGTAATTTTTTTACAGGATTGTAGCTGTTAATCACTTTGTGATGAAATAGATTTCCAGAAAAACACCAAGTTATAATACAACTATTTTAACTTGAATACTCATGCGTCCATTTAATTTCAGTAAAGTTTTTCTGATCATTGTAGCTATTCCGGCCTTTGTAGATTAAGTTTTAAAAGAGCAAAAAGTTTATAGTGTTTGTATTTAGCGCCCCCCCATCCCCCCACCCCTCTTCTACAAATATTTGAGCTTATTTAGTTCTAACAAGAATGGTGTAGTGGAAAGGAAGAATAGAAACCTGATAGAAGTTGCTAGAACAATGTTAGTAGAGGCAAAAATTCTTACCTATTTTTGGGCTAAGGCAATTCCCGCTACTTGCTTCACTTAAAATAGGTATTTGATCAACAAGACTCACAATAACACACCGTATGAGCTAATGACATGAAGGAAACCAAACATCAAGTTGCTACATGTTTTTGGATGCAAATGCTTTGTATTAAGGAACTTTGGTGAAAACTTAGGAAAATTTGACTCAAAGGCTGATGAAACAAATTTCCTAGGTTACTCCCTGACATCTAAAGCCTACAGGGTTTACAACAAAAGACTCCAGGTGGTGATGAAGTCTAAATGTAGCTTTTGATGATCAAGAGATTTTTGGACTTAAAGACCCTGGTTTTCATGAAGAGCTCGATTTGAAAATGAAGATGATTATGATTATCAAGCCTATATGCTTGTTTTCTTTCTCAAATTGAGCTAAAGAAATTGGAAGAAGTCATGAAAGATGCAGAATGGATCATGGCTATGCAGGAAGAGTTGATTCAATTTGAAAGAAATCAAGTATGGAAATTGGTGCCTAAGCCAAAAGAAAGAACTATTATTGGCACCAAATGGGTTTTCAGAAATAAGATGGATGAAGCTTGTGAGAACTCGAAAATAAAAATAGGATTATTGACGAACGGATGATTTATTCATTCATATTTTGTATAAAGGATTTATTCCCAATTTGTATGAATAATTAATTCATATCTTGAAGGAGAATGTTTTTTATGTTAATATGATGTCCAAAATTTAATTCCTTCAAGGGATATGAATATGAGAATCTCAAATCTCATATGAGATAAAGTTAATCATCATGTAAGGAGATGGAAGAGTTACGTGAATTTAAAGAAGACTATCATCAGATGATTATGTGTATTAGTGTTTGATTAGTAAGGTGCATGTGTGTCAACAGCTGACTAAGATCAAGCTACATATGTGCCAGCAGTTGCTTGGTATTATACCAGCTAGAAAAGTGTTAGGATGAGCAACCGCTATATCGGCCAAGCTGGCCAATCACATTACCTTAAAACATAATTTTAGTCTACAACTCTAGTTGATTTACGAACACTATAAATATATCATCTGAGGTTAAATCCTAATCTCTATCTTAAAAGTTCTCTTTAACCAACCATCCTCATAAATATAAATTTCAAGTTTACTTTCTTAAGAAACTGTCCTTTTCTAGAGCAGCCAAGCTTTTAAGCACAGAGAGGTAAAAGTTTTATACCAATTGTATACTCTGCTCTGTTCTTTTCTTTCACTCATAACATTTAAAAGTATTAGTCGTGCATGCTAAGTTATCCAAGAAAAGAATAAAGCTTCAAAAGCTATTCTTTTGCATCTGTGTGTGTGCGTGTATTACGTAAAGAAATGATACACACAGTAGATAGGATAATGATGCACCCTAAGTCGTGTTTATCCCTTGTTAGCCTTCAACCATGAGCATATAGGTTTTCCATTGTAGCAGAGACAAGTCCTAACTTAGTCTCTAATAGCATAATGTTAGTCTCTAATGAGTAATAATGTTAGTCTCTGATGAGGAACAATTATCCACCGATGAGTTTGGCGCTAACTTAAGGAATTTGGCACTGAGTTTGGCGCTGGCTAAATAGTTGGAGATGAGTTTGGCAACAGCTAAGGGAGTTTGGCGGTAGTCAAATGAATTAGCGACGAGTTTAGCGATGAACAAAATTATCTCCTGACGGGTGGATTATCCCCTGATGGGTAAGTCATCCCCTAATGACTACCCCTTGAAGGGTAAATTATCCCATGACGGGTGGATTATCCCCTGATGTGTAAGTCATCCCCTGATGGCCATCCCTTGATCATGCACACCCCTTGATGGTCATTTCTCTGCTTCAGTAACTGCTCACATATGCACATTCTCCTATTTATTATCAAAGCTTAGATTTCTCATGTTATGTCAACGATCATGTTTTACAGAACCTCTCACTCACTAGTATTTTGAATTTAGAAATTAGCTAAGGACCAAGAAAAGTATATACTCACTCCTTCTTTTTCATTCAATACATATTATCATTCATTTGATATACATAAATAACAAGTATTATGTTAAGTCCTATTCAAGTTCAATTTCTTTAAAGATAAGTAACGTACGATCTTTTGATTTGATGTACGTGAAAGATATTGTACTAGAGTTAAGCATTCTTTAGGCAGATCTTAGCTTTTTAAATTCGCTAGCACACCAAGACAAATCCTATACAGATATATCAAGATTTAATTGTTCTCACCCCCTACTTGTAAAAATATATCCATATAGGTAACTAATGACTAAGGAATGATATGAGATGGGAATCGATGCATCGATGACCAAACCCTCGCAGATAAAAATGTTTGTTTGACTACGTATGTCAATATGATGAAGTCAGACGATGGTCAAGCTGGCCAGTTGATACACCGTTTGATAAAGAGATGTTGAAGTCAGATGGTGGTTAGACTGACCAACTGATACACCGTTTGATGAGGAGAGTCCTAAGGGCATATGCGCCAAACGGACATGGTTATAAGGCGCATGTGAATGATTCAAGATTTCTTTCAAATAAAGGGTCAAATCCCTTATTATCACTCGGGCAAAGAAAGGGTGGCATGATGAACGCTTTTTTATTGCTATGCTATGGATGGCTTTAAAAGGAAGGGTAAAGTGTGAGGATAGTATAGAAATATATTGTAAGGCCTATGGGCTCTCACAGACTTCCGCTATAAAAACAATTATTTTGATTATGTAATAGAGATTATATTTCTCTTATTCCATGATATGTATGCTTGGTTAATGATGATTTTCTGTTGTCAATTTTTTACGGTGCCCGAAGTCTAGTGTGGATTTTTTTTTTGGGCTATCACAGTTGGTATCAGAGCCAAACACTGATTATGAGACAGAGTATCTACCAAAGTATAGAATATGGGTTTAGTAGGGTAAGGAAATGATTGTAAGGGTAAAAATAGCATAATAGAAGATAAGGAAAAAGGGGTGAGAAGTGTCAAGTTGTTCCTTGCCATTTCTTAAGATTCTGAGATAGAAGACCCACATAAAGTACATTACACACCATGCCACTGCACTAGTATTTATGTCAAACTATTATGATGAACCCTACGATGATATTGATATAAGTCATATTTTCCTTGTAGATGACTTCGAAACGTGATCATAGGGGTAAGACACCCCTGACCAAAAGTTTAGATGAAGAGTATGTCCCTGATGATACCACTACTCCACTCATGCGACACTTTAGTAAGCAAGTATCCACTATGGATATTGATACCGCAAGGGAGGTATCCCCTGAGCAAAGCTCTTGATGTTGCACCTGCTCCAAGTAATGTCGCATGTCCTTTAGATCCTCATAGACACCATCATCTAATGTCATTCGTGGGCCCTCGCAATTGTCTGGCACGCAATAGCAAATAACCCCTCACAAAAGAATGAATAGACCAACTCAAGTCTTTTATTTTGAGATGCCTCGGATCTCAGATGAAAATGATGAGGATCCCACAGACCCGGAAAAAAATGAACAAGACCCTACCAACCCATCCGAGTGGTCAAATCCTTCAGTTCACATGAGGAGTACTTCTTCTCCTTATAATCAAATGGGTTCTCTGCCCCAAGCTTTATTTCAGGTAGAAAATTCCCATGTCTCTGTGTATACAATACCTACTGTACCAGCATCACCACTTATTGTCTCATCACCGGCTACCCTATCAAACGACCCACCTGCCGCACCGCCACCAGAAATTCTAATGCCTATGCCATTACTAGATGGATTTTGTTATTACCTCCAATGCAGAATTTGTATGGTTGAAGCAAAAATGGCGGCACGCAACACCACTATGATTCGTCAGTCATTTGCTCATCAAATGACTAGTAGACTTTTGGACCTTTGGAGGGTCTTATTCCAGGATGTGTCCCTAGCCCTTACTGAGACATTGACGGAGGTTTTGATCTCAGTCAACAAATATCTCAGGCTTGCGCAGCCTACTATAATGGACCGAGACCATTTGATGCATGGACTTGTCGAAAAGGTTGAAGGAGCGTGTCATTTTGCACGCAGGACAATGGATGAACTTAATTCACAACCTTTGTACTAGGCACTCACTATAGTAAATGTTGTTGTTACCACAACCATGAAAATATCTTGGCAAACTCTTATAGTTTCCTTCATGGTTCTGTAACAAGAAGTTCTCTTGCATAAATTTGACTGGATGTAACTTTTATTATTAAATATATTTCAATAGCTTTATTTGGAAACCTTCTTTTCTCACATCATATATCATTCTCTACTATGACGTAAATTTATAAAAAAAATTTATCATATAATAGATCTTTGCCAAAAAAAAATTAATAATAATTCCTTATTTCCCTTCCAACTTATAGGAAATGGCCCCAGTGAGAAGACCCCGACTCTGTCAAGATAAAAACACCAACTAAGCTAACCAAGAAAGCACCAACCCGAACAACAATAGGGGGAATAGTGATGAAAATCAGGATAATCCTATTACCCTATTAATAAACATGATTAAGGAAGCTACCCAACAAAACAACAACCCACCACCCCCACCACAAGTACAACCCAGGAGGGTGACATTTAGAGACTTCACCAATAGTTGCCCACCTACTTTCAGTGGTGATGGAAGTCCTACTACAGCCCAAACTTGGATTAAGTTAGTAGAAAAAGCTTTCCATATTTCTGGGGTAACTGATGACCTCAAAATAGAATATGCCACCTACCTACTTAAAGGAGAAGCCAACTATTGGTGGGAAAATACTAAACGATTAGAAATGACTAGGAGGCTTGTGAGAACCCGGAAATCTCAATGAAATTTTGATTATGAGATTTATTTTATTTTCTGCATGAAGGATTATTTCCTTATTGGTTATAAATAATGAAATTATATTTTCTTATAAAAAAAAATTTCAATGGCAATGTGATGTCCAAAAGATTTTAAATGTATTTTGAAGCTCAAGTATTTAAAAGGTTATTGCATTCAAGAATTGTCTTGTGAGAGGGTGTGTTCACGCGGGAAAGGGCTCACCAAGTGTGAACAAGATTAGCTACAGTACCCGTTTTTATTTTAAAACCTACTGCGGGGAGACAGTGGCATTTAATGTGCATCACCTCCATCAGTACCATAGAGTGGGCTATGATAAACGACCGATGGGTACTAGCAGCTGTTGAAACCAACCTTTTTCTCATCAGTCACTTCTTTTCTTTTCATAGCCAACGGCTTATATCAAATAAATCTGACGGCCCTTGTTGCTAAACAGGTGACATATATATATATATATATATATATATATATATATATATATATATATATCACGTTGGTACAACCCTTGCCCCACTTTCATAAACTTCTATACGGTGTACCACCAAATCCAAACTTACTCTCTAAACAATTGTCCTTTTTGGGAAGAACAACTAGAGCTTTTAACTCTTTCTTGCCACCAAGGAGGTAAGAGCATTTCATTAAAGTCCTGCTCTATTTCTTACACTTTTGTTCGGTCATACATACCACGTTTAATACCTTGTTCATTTATTTCCAAAAGTATGACTTGATGCATGTTTTAACGCCCGGAGTTAATGTCATTTATTTCAAAAAAAAAGCTACCCAAGATGAGTGTAAAAATGTTGACAACCACCTTGTAGACAAACCTTTAACTACCAAAACATTCTTTTGTCAGTAGTTGCAACCCCATGCTTGAGTATTCTTCAACCTGAGTTTGAACCCTAAACCGTGTCTAGAATGGCATGCAGACCATAGGAAATGTTATGAATCACTGAGAGAATGATGAGTTTTGACCTAAGTATGGTTATGGTTGCGAACACCACCCTTGGAGGAGTGAGGAAGACGACCCTGTATCTGAGACGAGTTCCAACTTAGTCTCTGATGGGTTGGAGTTAGTCTCCGATGAAGGAATTTTTTTGTCTCTGATGACGTCATCCTTAGTCCCCGATGAGTTAAGATGACGTCATTAGTCTCTGATGAGATATTCTTAGTCTCTGATGTGTTGTTTAGTCTCTGATGACGTCATCCTTAGTCCCAAATGAGTTAAGATGACGTCATTAGTCCCTGAGGAGTTGTTTAGTCTCTGATGACGTCAGCCTTAGTCTCCGACAGGCTAAGTTTAGTCCCTGATGACGTCATCCTTATCTCCGATGAGTTAAAGTGAAGTGATTCCCTGATGCACAGTTTGTTTTTGAAACTATAAAATATTATTTTCTTAAATTATTGTAAGATGTTTTAATTGATTTCTTAACCTCAACAGCTTTTATATCAAATTGGGACGTTAAAAGTTAAGGACATTCTTACAGAATTTTTCCACTCACGAGTAAATTAAATTTGATTGAGTGCAAAGGACCGAGGCAAGTATATTCACAATCTTATGTTTAATTGCAAGTTGATGCAAATATATACATTCAATCTGATGTTTATTTCAGTTTAACACATTATCATTTGATTCGATATGCGTGCAAGGCTTGAATTATGTTTCAATTGTTTTTTTTTATGAATGAGCATGCTATGCTTTAAAATTCCGCTAGCATGATATGAATGATGATGCATGGATATAAATGAGCTTTGAATTTCAGCTATGTTACAATCTTATATCTGTGCAAATGAATGAGAATGATGTCCCTTAAATGGGTTATGCCACATGGTTGGCAAGAGGAAAGGAAAGGTGTTGATGTGTTCTTCACTTGACCTAGAGGAATGATAAGTGACTACGTAGTCCACACAAGAGCGATCATGCAGTCCAGTTTGGCCAGCTGTGTACTGTATGGTTAGCAGATCCACGGGTTTAGCCCCCGATGGATATTTTGAGAAAGTTATGCTCAGGTGTATACCTGTCTTTCTTCAAGGAGGATCACATGTTGTGTATCATCAGTGAATCCTCAATGATCTTTGAAGGTTTCCGAGGCCTTGGCATTGTTTCACCAAGCCTCATAAACAGACTTGAACTTCCTTCGATGTTCCAGATACATTCTTTTAAATTGCTTATATACTTCTTCGATGTGTATATACTTGCTGGGCGTAAATCGCTCACCCATGCTGAATTTTAATGTCTTGCAGGACAGAACGCTAAGGCTGAACCCTCTGATAAAGGGAAAGCAAAGATGATAAACTACTAAGTTATTTACTCTTTTGATAAGACTGAGGAAGGAAGGAAGGAAGATTTGAAGAAAGGGAGGAAGACATTAGGAGTAGTGTTGATTTTGGTTTGTAATTAAAGATGATGTAATAGCTTCCGCGGTAATTGTATTATCCTTGGGTTGTAATAACTCTCTAATGCTGCCCTTATCCAGTATTTATGCTATGAATGGATGTATGGTTATCTTTTCCTTCTTTTGACGAAGCCCTGATCCATTAAGGGATTTTGGGGGTCGCCACAAGGCTGACAGCCAGAAATGAGCAAGTAGCAACCAATATTGATCATGTTTTCACCTGGCCCCAATTCAAAGAGTTTTTCAATAATCAATACTTTCCAATTAGTGCTGTTGATGAGCTAGAAAGGAAATTCTTAGATCTAAGACAAGGAAATATGACGATGGAAGAATATAAGAAGAAGTTTAATGAACTCCAAAGGTATGCCCCACATTTGGTGGATACAGAAAGGAGAAAGGCAAGGAGGTTGGAGCACGGCTTGAATCCATGGCTGCATGACAAGATTGCTATCTTATGCCTGGACACCTATGCTGAGGTCATTCAAAGGACGAAAGTTGCTGAGAAAAGCGACAAAGTACTTCGGGATTTTAACCGCAAAAACCAGAAGGAAGGAAAAAGGAGAGGAAACCACCCCAATAACAACTATAATAATAAAGGAAATGGAGGACATGGAAGACCACAGACCAGTTCAGTTGTGATAAAACAAGAGGAAGGGAGTGCGCTTAGTAGTAACGATAAAAGAAAAAAGGAATTTCATTGCTGATACAAGTGATAACAAAAGGAGGATTACAGTTTTTAACAAATGTCAGAGGAATCATGGGACTTCCCTATGTTTAATGGGAACAAACATATGTTATAAATGTCATCAACCTGGGCACATCTCACTTAATTGCCCAAATCAAGCACCAGCCACTACCCAACCTTGGTATCGTCCACAGCAACAACAACATCAACCTCAAGGCACTAGTCGCGCCATGGAAACTGTGAGAACATGTTATACTTGCGGTCAGCAAGGCCACGTCTCCACCACTTGCCCCCAGAAAAAGAGTCAA
Source organism: Centella asiatica (assembly GCA_014636745.2). Lineage (NCBI taxonomy): Eukaryota > Viridiplantae > Streptophyta > Magnoliopsida > Apiales > Apiaceae > Centella > Centella asiatica. The sequence continues at coordinate 57,301,094 of CM025786.1, forward strand.
GGCAAATTTTCGTTCACAAGAGCCAACATAGTATCAAACTGCACTCAAGCTAGGACCTACAATATGACTGTGCAGGATGCACTGATGTTCGATGACGTAGTTACAGGTACGCTGCTAGCTAACTCGGTTCAAGTACATGCTTTAATTGATTTTGGCTTGACTAGGTCTTTTATATCTGAGCGTCTCCTTAAAGATATGAACATTGCTCCTAAATGCTTAGAAGCACCTTTAGAAGTCATGGTAGTTAACCAAGAGGTGCACGTTGCCAATAATATACTACCTAATTGTAGTATAAAGATTGGAAAACATGACTTCTCTACAAATTTAATACTGTTTCCATTGGGAGAATTTGACATGATACTAGGCACAGATTGGTTGTATAAATACCAAGCTAACATATATTGCAGAAGGAAGAAGGTTTCCTTAAGAACACCCTCAAACAATAGAGTGTTATTTCATTGATGTAAGACCACCAAATCGTCTCACTTCCTTACAATGGTGCAAGCCAAGAAAATGATACGCAAAGGATGCGAGGCATTCTTGGCTTACGTACATGACACAAAATGGGAGGAACTAAAAATGGAAGACATTCCCATTGTGAAGGAATTTGGAGATGTATTTCTGAAAGAACTACCAGTTATACCTCCAGATAGACAAGTAGAGTTTGGAATTGAGCTAGTACCAGGGACTGCTCCGATTTCCAAAGCTTTGTATAGGATGGCCCCTTCGGAATTAAAAGAGCTTATGGTATAGCTACAAGGATTATTGAATCAAGGATTTATTAGACCAATTGTCTCACCATGGGGAGCACCTGTATTGTTTGTAAAGAAGAAAGATGGATCAATGAGATTATGCATTGATTACAGAGAATTGAACAAAGTAATAGTGAAGAACCGATATCCTTTACCTAGGATCGACGACTTGTTCGATCAACCTAAGGATGCAAAATACTTTTCAAAGATCGACTTGAGGTCAGGATATCACCAATTAAAGATTAAGACTAAAGATATCTCTAAGTCGACTTTTAGAACCCGATATGGTCATTACGAATTTATAGTGATGATATTTGGACTCACTAATGCCCCAACTGCTTTTATGGATTTGATGAACCGAATTTTCAAGCCACAATTAGATAAGTTCATCACTATATTCATCAACGACATTCTCATTTACTCCAAAACGGAAGGGGAACCTACTGAAAATTTAAGAATGGCATTGGAAACGCTAAGACAAGAGAAACTCTATGCCAAATTCTCAAAGTGAAAATTCTGGCTAAGAGAATTAAAATTCTTGGGGCATATGATCAATGAGCATGGTATATTAGTAGATCCTACAAAGATTGAAGCCATCATCAATTGGCCACAGCTGAAAACACCTACAGAAGTGCGAAGCTTCTTAGGATTAGCAGGATACTATCGCAAATTCGTTTAAGATTTTTCCAAGTTAGCAATTTCATTGATGAATCTAACGAAAAAGATAGTAAAATACACATGGACTCCAAAATGTGAGAAAAGTTTCCAAGAATTGAAGAAAAGATTAACAATTGCACCAATCTTAAGCTTGCCGGATAACAAGGGAGATTTTGTGATCTACAGTGATGCCTCAATGAATGGAATAAGAGCTGTTTTGATGCAACATGACAAAGTCATTGCCTATGTGCCTCAACAATTCAAAGACTGCAAAAAATGGTATCCAAGGCATTAAAAATTTGGAGGCATTAAACGACTTAGAGTTAGCTGCTATCGTATTCGCATTAAAAATTTGGAGGCATTATCTGTTCGGAGGGAAATGTGAGATTTATATTTACCACAAGAGTTTAAAATACATCTTCACACAAAAAGAGTTAAACATGAGGCAAACAAGGTGGTTGGAATTAATCAAAGACTATGACTGTTTAATCAATTATCACCCTGGTAAGGTGAATGTAATAGTTAATGTACTGAGTAGATGTGAAAAATTAAACGAGATAACAAATCAAGAGGAAGTAAGGATGGATTTGGGATGACTACAATTGAATGTTATCACAACTCGACAAAGAAGGGAGATAGAACTAGAAGTCAATGCAAAACCAAGTTTACTGGATAACATCAATGAGGCTCAGGAAGAATTTGTAGAAGAAAGGGACAAGCTATTAAAGGGAGAAAATGGAAAGTGTTGAATCCACGTCGATGGAGTGATGAGATTCAAAGATAGAGTCTGGATTTTGACAAAGTTAGAATTGAGGAAAAATTTATTACAAGAGCCTCATAATTCCAAATTTTCGATACATCCAGGAGGAACAAAAATATATCAAGATTTGAGACAAAACTTTTAGTGACCTAATATGAAGAAAGAAATAGCTGAATGGGTTAGCACGTGTCTCACCTGTCAGCAAGTGAAAGTAGAAAACTAGAAGCCAAGTGGACTACTACAATCTTTAGATATCCCAAAATGAAAATGAGAATATATCACAATGGACTTCGTGATGGTATTCCATATTGACTTAGACGTAAGATTCATGATATTGTTTAGCGTATCATCGTCTAAGCCATTATAGAGTATACCTATTACTTTTAGATCTTTCTTTACTTTTTCTCTTTCCTCAGGAGTCATTTCATCAGTAGTCTTTGGGACTAATTTTTCAAGGACATTGACTCCATTCACCATTTCTTAAGGAATAAGCTTATTGGGTACGTGAGGACCTTCTTCTAGAACTTGTAAATATTCATCATCAATGGCTCTGACCATGTTCCAACATGGGAACCTTACTATGTCCAGCTTTTTTTGACATAGATATTGATCTTCTAGCACGTGTAGTTTGCTAGTTGGCTTTGATACCAATTATTAGAACAAAATAAGCTAAAGTGTTTGTAGAAGGGGGGTTGAATACAAACACCACAACTTTTTCATACTTTTAAAGCTTGAAAAGAGCATGCTAGAATACTTACAAAGACCAGAAAAATAGAAAGAATATTTGATATGAAAACACAAAGATTCAAGTTAAAATAGTTGTATTATAACTTGTGTTTTTCTAGGAATCTTTTATAAACTCAAAGTGATTAAACAGTTATAATTCTAGAAAGGATTACAACTTCTTTACTACCACACTAGCTGCTAATTTTTCTTTGAATATTTCTCTCAAGAATTATTTCAAAGCTACTCTCTGATGTGTAATTGTTGTGGTTATTTTTGGTGGCGTGTTACAACTCTTCTATATATAGGAGAACAGATATAGAACCCATGTGCAAACCATGCTTCTTTTTCAACGTAGTCGCAGTATGTCACATCATTGTCCTTTTGGAGATACATGTCACACTACTATTGGCAAGTGTTGCTTCTTTTTCATTCCTTGATCTTCATGCATTTATTTCTTGAGTGTTGTTGTTGGACCACCATTCTTCAAGTAATATCTTCTCAGTTATACCCCTTGCTTCTAAGCTAAGTATCAATGATTTGCTTGTAAGTCATGATGACGGGTGGACTAGGTTATAACCATCCCCTGATGACAAGCCCTGATGTTGACTTGATTAGTGCTTCTGGATCCCCTGATGACAAGCTCTGATGGAGACTTGATAAGTGTTTCACTATCCACTGATGTTAATCCTTGATGTAGAATTAGATAAGTGTTACTTGATCCTCTGATGTTAAGACCTACTTGTATCCACTGATGACATTCAGTGATGTAGTGTTTAGCATTCCCCCTGATGGTTCCCCTGACGGGTTTTTCCATCTATGCTATCCCCTGATGCAATATTTGAATTTCCCCTGATGGGTTGTTCCCCTGATGCCGAGTTTAGCCTTCCCCTAACGGGTTGTCCCCTGATGTCGAGTTTAGGCTTCCCCTGATGGTGTCATCCCCTGATGCAGTATTTTAGGCTTCCCTTGACGAGTTCCCCTGATAGGTTTTTCCACTTGAAGATGTGTATCCTTTGATGCCTTCTCCCTCTCTATATCAATATACTCAAAGGGATCCTTAGGCTCATAGTGTTGCTCTAAGACCTTTCCATCATTTATAGTTTCAAGAACATGTCTCATAAGGATGACAGACCCTTTCTCAAGAATCCCTGGATACATAGGATTTTAGGTGCTGATGAACGACATCATTTTTCTCTTCCAGATAGTATAATTGTTCTTTTCAAGAACAGGGATTTTGATGCTTCCAATCTTCTTGGTACTTATATTGGATCTTTTACAGTTAGTAAAAACTGTCCTGCTCTGATACTAATTGTTTTTTCTGGATGAGTATTGTAGAAAGGGGAGTTGAATACAATACTCTTAACTTTTCAAACTTTTTGCAAACAATAAACAAAAGGAATGAACAAGTATTGTATTATGTTGTAACTTCTGTGTGTTAAAAAGAAAGAATATAATAGAGAACTTAAAACAACACAAAAATTTCAAAACTAATAAAGTTTATTAATCTCAAGGTTTTTGCTACAACCTAATTTTTCAATCAGCTACCTTTTCTAAAACAAGTGTTTCAGTTTCTATTACAAGAGAAAAATTTATCTATTTATATATGTAGCTTGACTATGTATTTTTCTCTATGTATGTTCTAAGATATGTTCTCTATTTTCTTTTTCTCTCTCAGATCTCAGATGTTATTTACCTCAGCTTCTCTATGTCTATTTATAGACACAACTTCCTTGTCTTCCAGGCTCCATTTTTGAACTGCTTCTAAAAATATCTCAGATGTTTATTGGTACTTATAGCTCTGTTACATAACTTCTCTTTTTCACGCCAACTTGCATGCCAACTTGTTATGTAACCTTTCTGGTGTATATTCACTGCACCAACTTCCTTATTTTTCTTCTTTAGTGATAGGTTATCTGTAGCATATATCTTACCACTATGAGTTTCCCTGTTTTTTGATTAGACAAGTTTCATTGAATTTCGTCTTCAAGACTAAGTTATCTCTATAGTTTTCACACTTACGGCTTGCAGGTTTTACACTTGAAACTTTTTATGCATGCTTGTATGTAATTATAACTTATCTCTATAAGTTATTTTTGTAAGATTCACACCTGTAGTCTTTATACTTAGGTGTGTGTATGTATAACTTATTTCTTTGAAGCTTATTTGGTAGCTAATCTCTCTTTATTGGTCAACCATCCTTATCTTAATTCCACCGCCTTTAACTTTGTCAGTCATATGTCATCCCATATGTCATCTTTGGTCTCTGATCATTTATCCCCTGATAGATAGTATCTAGTGTCGAGAAAGCCATCCCCTGATGAAGAGAAACCTAAGCCCTGACACTGAGAAACTTATCCCCTAATGTGAAAAAATCTATCCCCTGATGCCTGAGCACTTTGGCATTTCATAATTTATCCATTAATGCCCGAGCACTTTGGCGCTAGTGTAAATTAGCCGACGACTTTGGCGATAAGTAATTTTGGGGCTTTACTTGACTACAACAATATAGAATTTTTCAATAACTTTGGTGAGAGTCATTTTGAGTTTGGCGATGTTGTTGATTTGCCTGACGACTTTGGCAATAGTCATTTTGAGTTTGGTGTTGTTGTTGATTTTGCCCGACGACTTTGGTGATAGGCAAATGACTTTGGCGATAGTTAAAATGACTTTGGCGTTGAGTAATGTTGAATTTGGCATTAGCCAAATAACTTTGGCGATGGTCAAATCTTCTCAAGGCTACTTCAATGTAATAGAGAATCTGTGATGACCCCAAAATCCCTTACTGGATCAGGGCATCATCAAAAGAAGGAAAAGTTAACCATACATCCATTCATAGTATAAATACTAGATAAGGGCAGTATTAAAGAGTTATTACAACCCAAGAGTAATACAATTACAGCGGAAGCTATTACCTCATCTTTAATTACAAATCAAATCATCACTACTTCTAATATCTTCCTTCCTTCCTCAGTGTTATCAAAAGGGTAAATAACTTTGTAGTTTATCATCTTTGCTTTTCCCTTATTAGAGGGTTCAGCCTTAGCATTCTGTCCTGCAAGACATTAAAATTCAACATGGGTGAGCGATATACACCCAACAAGTATATACATATCGAAGAAGTATATAAACAATTTTAAAGAATGTATCTGGAACATCGAAGGAAGTTCAAATCTGTTTGTGAGGTTCGGTGAAACAATGTCAAGGCCTCGAAAACCTTCAAAGATCATTGAGGATTCACTGATGATACACAACATGTAATCTTCCTTGAAGAAAGATAGGTATACACCTGAGCATAACTTTCTCAAAATATCCATCGGGGGCTAAACCCATGGATCTGCTAACCATACAGTACACAGCTGGCCAAACTGGACTGCATGATCCCTCTTGATTAGACTACGTAGTCACTTATCATTCCTCTAGGTCAAGTGAAGAACACATCAGCACCTTTCCTTTCCTCTTGCCAACCATGTGGCATAACCCAGTTAAGGGACATCATTCTCATTCACTTGTACAGATATAAGATTGAAACATAGCTGAAATTCAAAGCTCATTTATATCCATGCATCATCATTCATATCATGCTAGCGGAATTTAAAGCATAGCATGCTCATTCATAAAAACAATTGAAACATATAATTCAAGCCTTGCACGCATATCGAATCAAATGATAATGCATTAAACTGAAATAACATTAGATTGAATGTATATACTTGCCTCGGTCCTTTGCTCACAAACAAATTCAATTTACTTGAGAGGGAAAGATTCTGTAAAATATACATATCCCAAAATAAATTTAATACTTAGGTTAAAATATGAGAGAAAGTGCATATGTGATGTCCTTAAACTTTTAATGTTTCCAAAACTGCTATGAAAACTGTTAAGGGTGAATACATAATTAAACATCATAAATAATTTTAGAAAAATAATGTTTTATAGTTTTGAAGGCAGACTGCACGCAGGGGATAATCTGCTACGTCAGGGAATAATCATTCATCAGGGGTTAATTACTCGTCAGGGAATGACTAGTCGTCAGGGGATATCTCGCCCGTCAGGGGATGTCTCTCGGCCATCAGGGGATAGCCGTCGACCACCAGGGGATCTTTCACTCATCAGGGAATAGTCATCAGGGGATGACTTGCCCATCAGGGGATAATATGTTCATCGCCAAACTCATCGAGTGACAACTTGTTCAACGCTGAACTCACTAAGTGATCACTGACTCGTCAGTGGATGATTTGCTTAGCACCAAACTCTTCGGCTGTCAGGGGATGATTCGCTCATCGCCAAACTCAGTTCGCTATCGCCAAACTCTTCGGAAACTAAACTCTTTAGTCATCAGAGACTAACATACTTGCCCGTCAGAGACTACTGATGACGTCATCGGGGACTAAGCTGATGTCATCAGCGACTAATCTCAAACCTCCCTCATTGGAGACTAACAATTTCCCTTCATCAGAGACTAACAACTTCCCTTCATCGGAGACTAATATATCTCATCAGAGACTAATGTTATATCGTCAGAGACCATTTCATGGGATCAGAGACTAAGTTAAAGCTTGTCTCAGATACAATGGTGTCTCCCTCACACCTCCATGGGTGGTGATCTCAACCAAAACCATACTTAAGTCCAACTCATCATCCTATCAATGAAACATAACATTTCCTTTGGTCTGCATGCCCTCCTAGACATGGGTTAGGGTTTAGAAACTCACGTTGATGAAAATACTTAGGCCTGAAGTCAAACTACTGTCACCAGGAATGTTTGGTAACTAAAGGCTTGTCTACCAGGTGGTTGTCAACATATTTACACTCATCTTGGACAACTTTTCGGAATAAATGGCATTAGCTCCGGGTTTTAAAAGCATGCATTAAATCATATCTTTTAGAAATGAATGAACAAGGTTTTAAATGTGGTATGCATGACAAAATAGAAGTGTAAGAAATAGAGCAGGACTTTAATGAAATGTTCTTACCTCCTTAGCTGCAAGAAAGAGTTAAAAGCTCTAGTTCTTCCAAAAAGGACAGTTGTCTTGAGAGTAAGCTTGGGTTTGGTGGTATACTGTATAAAAATTTACGAAGGTGGAGCTAGGGTTATAACAATGTGATATATATATATATATCACCCGTTAAGCAACAAGGGCAGTCAGATTAATTTGATTTTAGCCGTTGGCTGTGAAAGGAAAGGAAGTGACTGGAAAGAAAAGGGGTGGTTGTAACGGCTGCAAGTGCCCATCGATCGTTTATCATAGCCCACTCTAGGGTACTGACGGAGATTATGTGCATTAAATGCTACTGTCTCCCAGCAGTCAGGTTTTAAAACGAGTACTGTAGCTAAACCTGTTCACACCCAAAGGGTCTTCCCGCGTGGACACTCCCAAAACTTGAATAAAACAATCTTGCAAACACTTGAGCTTTACAAATACATTTAAAATCTTTTGGACATCACATTGCCAGATAATTTTCATAAGAAAATATAATGTCATCATTTATAACCAATAAGAAAAATAAACCCTCATGTAGAAAGTAGACTAAAATAAATAAATCTCATAACAAAATTTATTGACATTTTCGGGTTCTCACAGAATCTTTGCCTTAGTCTCTGATAGCTTCAACAATAGTCTCTGGTAATACAAACCTTAGTCTCCGACAAGCTAAAATTTTAGTCTCTAACAAGCTAATTTTCTTAGTCTCTAACAGGCCAAATTTTAGTCTCTGATAGGCTAATTTCCTTAGTCTCTGAAAGACTAACTTTTCTCTTAGTCTCCGATAGGCTAATTTTTAGTCTTCGATAGGCAAAAACTTAGTCTCTGATTGGCTAATTCCTTAGTCTCTGATAGACTAATTCTTAGTCTCCGTTAGGCTAAATCTTAGTCTCCGATAGACAAAAACTTAGTCTCCGATAGGCTAATTTTCTTTAACTAACTTTGACTTTTGTTAAACTCTCCAAATGTATTCCTTGTAGTGTCTGATGGTAGTCTCTGATAGTACACTACTGCAGGTACTTGTACAATTACAAAATCTAACAATTCTAAGTATTATAAATCATCATCAAATGCTATAATTCTTAACATAAACAATGTGTACTCCTCCTCGAAGAAAGATAGGTCTCCACCTATATAATATCTTTCTCAAAATAATATTCATCAGGGGCTAAACCAGTTAGATTTGCTAACCATACTGTGTATATTTGGCCTAACTGTAATAGTATGATCTCTCAAGGTGTGAGCGTGTGTAACAATTGTAAAACCTCTAGGTCATGTGACAGAATGAATCAACACCTTTCCTTTCCTCTAGTCAACCATGTTGGGTGACCCAGTAAGGGACAGATCATTATCATTTTTTTTTGTTCAAATATAACATAAAAGAATAAATTAGATAATCAAAACTCAAATACATATGCACGTGATTATTTTTACCTACTAGTAAAACGATAGCATAGCAGATTACATTCATGAAATTAATTAAAACATCTCATTTATATTATTTACGCCTATCGAAACAAAGATAGTGCGTATTACTGAAACAAGTTAGATGAAGTTGGTACAATCACAAGGAATAAAGCAAGATTGGTAGCAAAGAGCTATTCTCAAGAAGAAGGAATTGATTATGATGAGACCTTTGCACCAGTTACAAGACTTAAAGAAATAAGGATTTTCTTGGCATATGCAGCCTATAAGAACTTCAAGGTGTACCAGATGGATGTCAAGAGTGCTTTCTTGAATGGAAAGTTGGAAGAAGAGGTCTATGTTGAACAACCATTAGGTTTTATAGTTCCCAAGTTTCCAAATTATGTCTACAAGTTAGATAAAGCACTTTACAGCTTGAAACAAACACCCAGGACTTGGATGTAAGCTTGACAGAAAAAGCACAAGTGGAAGCTACCAATTTTTTAGAGGCAGACTTCTTTCTTGGTTTAGCAAGAAACAAAATTCAGTGTCAACTTCAACGGCTGAAGCTGAATACTGTTTGTCCCGTGAAGTAATTATAGAGGGGGAGGGGGGGTTGAATAAAATTTCTAACTTTTCTTTGAATTAAACTGTTTAATACAGTTTAAAACTTAATAACAGTTAAAACAACTTTACTGAAAAGATATAACAAGTGAAACAGTAAAGAAAATTGCAAGATATAAATATTAATCTACAATATGTAGATTTATTGTAAATCAATTTAAATCTTTACAATTCTTTCTAGTAGTGATTACCAGCTGTAGACAATCTCTGTTTAAAATAACAGTTGCACTCTAGAAAAATGATTTCTAGCTTCTCTCAAGTTTATGAAAACTTGCTACACTTTTTGTAATATAATTATAGTTGCTATATAATTTGAGATAATGTGTATACTTGTGTTCTCGTGTATCTCAGTAATATCTTAATGTATCTCTCATATATTTTATCTCAGCTGCTCCAATGCTCTATTTATAGACATAGCTCCCTTGTTCTCTAAGCTTCTTTAATGAGTTGCCTCCAAAAATATCTCTAATATTCTTTGGTAATTGCAGCTCTGTCACATAACTTCTTCTTTTTGTATGACCTTCCTTGCACGTCAACCTGTTATGTAACATCTTTGTTGTATTAGTTAACTAGTTCCCTTATTTTCCTCTTGGAGTTCCCATGATAAGTTATCTCTGCTGTGAATAACTTATCTCTATGAGCTTCCTGGTTTTTGATTGGACCAGCTTCCATGTTTTCCTCCTTCAAGTTTCTATAAGTTATCTCTACAGTTTTCACATTAGCAGCTATATAAGCATACTAGTGTATAAGTATGACTTATCTCCATATTTTACTTTATCAGTGTTCACACCTGCAGTGTATTACTTATCTTCTTGAAGCTTCTTTGGTAGTCAATATCTCCTTATTGGACAACCATCTTTATCTTATTTTCACCGCCTTAATTTTATCAACCATATGTCATCCCTTATGTCATCTTTAGTCTCTGATCATCTATCCCCTGACAGCCTGTTTTGTTCATCAGTGGATATTTATCCCCTGACGGACAATTTTGTTCATCAGTTGATATTTATCCACTGATGCCCGAGCACTTTGGTGCTAGTGTAAATTACCCGAAGACTTTGGCAATGAATAATTTTGGGCTTTACTTGACTTCGGTGATGGAGAATTCCCGATGACTTTGGCGATAGTCTTTTTGAGTTCGGTGTTGTTGTTGATTTGCCCGATAACTTTGGCGATAGGCAAATAACTTTGGCGATAGGCAAATGACTTTGGCATTATGTAATGTTGAGTTTGGCGATGGTCAAATCTTCTTAAGGCTACTTTAATGCATTGGAGTGTCTTTGCCTTAGTCTCTGGTAGCTTCAACATTAGTCTCCGATTAAGAAACACTTAGACTTAGTCTCTGATGAACAAAAACTTAGTCTCTGATGAACAAAAACTTAGTCTATGATAAAGAAAAACTTAGTATCCAATGAACAAAAACTTAGTCTCCGATAAGCTAATTTTGCTTGACCAATTTTAACTTTTGTTGAGCTCTCCAAATGCATTCCTTGTAGTCTCTGATGCTCTTCTGTAGTTTCTGATGATAGTCCTTGATACAACACTACTATAGGTATTTGTACAATTACAAATCTAACAATTCTAAGTTTGTACATCATCATCAAATTCTATAATTTCTAACAAATACATTGCAGCTGGAAGTTGCTATGCTCAGATCCTGTGGATCAAAAATCAATTCCTGGACTATGGTATGTCATTATCCAAAATTTTCATTTATTATGAGACTACAAGTGTCATAGCAATAACTGAAAATGCAATATAACATTCAAGAACAAATCATATAGACATAAGGTATCACTTCATTAGAGAACATATTAGTGAAAGTACCATTGAATTGCACTGGGTTACAACTGATAAGCAACTTGTTGACATATTCACAAAGCCTTTAGATGAACCTTCATTCACTAGGCTAGTCTATGAATTAGGTATGTTGAATTATGCTTCTAAAAATTGAGTAAAATCTTAGAAAGCAAGCTTTTAGGTTGTGAGAAGCTAGAATTTAATTTCTAGATTGCAAATTGTTAATTAAAGGAGCTAATAATCATTGAATTGATTGTTGGATAACTTTGAAAACAATGTTGCAGCAGAGACTATTTTAAATTAGTCTCTGAGAGTATTTGAGTGAGAGACTAAATTAGTCTATGATAGTTGTCTTTAATTAGTCTCTAACTAGTTAAAAATGAACCATCGGAGACCGGTCAAAATTAGTCTCTCATAGTTGTTTTTAATTAGTCTCTAACTAGTTAAAAATGAACTATCAGAGACTAGCCAAACTCAGTCTCTGATAGTTGTTTTTAATTAGTCTCTGACTAATCAAAATTGAACTATCGGAGACTAACTTAATTTAGTCTCTGGTAGTGAATGAGGGAGAGACTAAGATAGTCTCTGATGACTCATTTTAAAAAGGGCAAAACAATAGTTACTCAGATACCCACGATTGAAAACCATTCACTATCTTTTGAATTGCAAACATTTTTATACTCTAGTAAGAGAAAAATCAAACATAACTGCAATTACAAACACTCAAAGAACTCTCTCTCTCTCTCTTATCTGTGCGATTTAACCTTTTGCAAAGAACTTCTTTAAGCTTTTCATAGATATCATCAATGGCATCAAGGACTGTTTGTTTCAAGTTCGATGACTTCGACTTCATCAAAACCAACCATGTTAGAGTTGCTAACAAGAACGAGTTTGAAGCACAGTACCATCCTATTGTAGATTTTCTACAAACATCTACACTCTCGTATGCCATCTACGAAGCTTCAACTCAGGCCGCTAAAATCATCACTGCGATGTGGTCCACTACTAAAATCCAGGATGAGAGTGATGACTCTCATGTGGTAAACTTTAAATATGATAATATTTTTTATACTATTGATCATGTAGTAGTTAATAATGCATTGTACTTACCTACACATGATGCATATGACCTAACTTCTTTTGATGAGGAATTAATAGACATGTTTAAAACCTTACACTATGATGAAGAAATTGAATCAGCAGATTTCATAACAAGACCTTATCTTAGGAAAAAATGATTTTTATTCTTTGATATTATCACTAAAACATTTACATCAAAATGCAGTGGTTATGATGTCATCACTACACTAACACAACATATTGCATATAGTGTATTGTATGATAGGCATATAAACTCAGGGCTGATAATTTTGCATAACTTAATGGCTAAATTGAAAACTGGTGATAAAAATAAAATTTACTGTGCTAGGTTTTTGATGATGATTGCAAATTATCTAATTCCTAACCTAAATATCACTGGTATGCAAGTTGTGCCAACTATTTTGCAGAGTATGCGCATCTTTACTGATGTGAAGAAAAAAGTAGCAAAGGTAAAGGTTCCTCTTTCCTTCCCTCATATCATGAGATCAATTCTCATAGATAGGTTTCTAAACCTTTATTCTTTGTCTTACAGAGTTTGCACAACCCTTTGTACATAAACAGGGGCAAGCCCAAAGAGATAGAAGAACAAAAAGAAAGAGTGACACAAGGAGTGCACACACAAAGTCTATTCCACTTGATGCTCCTCAAATTAAGGAGCAACCAATACTCCACTCTATCCCTTCTCCTATTTTTTCTCCCATTATTGATTCTTTAGAACATGATAGTTCAAATCTTCTTGACTTTTTCCAAGAAGAGCCAACATTCAAGGTGGATCAAGCTAAATCATCAGATACTAGTTCTCACATGGACTGGTCGGAGACTAGTCATACACCAGAGACTAGCTCTCCACCAGTGAGTATAGCTTCTATCACACTAGAGACTGACACACAAGAACCACTTGTTCAAAGTACAAGTGCAACCAATTCTTAAACACTCCCCTTAGTGCCACAGATACTTTCTCTTTACCCCCTTCTTATGTAGGATTAAGTGTCACTACACAAATAAGTGAGGAAGAGAAAACAGTTACTGAGAGTCAAGCTCATGACCTAGAAAAGGGAGAGATACAACAAATAAAAGAGAGTCAAGCTTTAGATAGCTTGGAAAAAGGAGAGATAGAGCAGTTGGATGTCCAATTCTAGGCAAAAGGAGAGGGTGTGAGTAAGGATAAGATCTTTGACCAAAATAAAAAAGAGACCAATACTTTCTCAGGAAGTGATTTTCTCAAACCTGTTGAGCCCTCTACCTCTACAGTAGCTCAAGTTTCCTCTACATCTCCAACACATCAACAACCAAAGGAAACTGAGAAAGGCTCACAGCCAGGGGATGCAACTCTTTAATTGCTGGCTGATATGTCCAATGCAGACTTTGAAATCTTATATGGATTGCAATAACATCAAGATCAAATATCAGCCACGAAGACAAGACTTGCAAGTGAACCTGTGACTGTTGAGGTTGAAGAAGAAAATGTGGACGCTTGGCTGGATGCAAGCTACACAAACACTTTAGATGAAGCAGCTGCCCAACTTCGCCATGATTATTTGACCAGTTTAGGGTCTGGAGTAGCTGAACTTACACCAAGTGTAGTCTATAAGGAGTTGATCAAAACTGACAAGAAGCACATGAAGTTTTAGCACTTCTTGATCAACAGTCTCAAGGATGCTCAACAGTCCCGAATGGAGCTGGAGACTGACAAGATGAGACAGTGCTATGAAGATCACCTTCCCAGGAGGATGCTCAATTCCATTGACATGCAACTCAAGCACTGAGAGGAGACTTCAAGCACTAGAATCATAAGTCTGGTCCATTCTGTAGAAACAGGATAAACTTTCCCTTGATATCCAAAACCTCACACAACTTTTGCATCAAGCCATTCCTACTCTAGCTACTACTCCCTCTCTTATCCCTCCAGATGCTGATGCCAAGAAGGAGGAGAGTAGTTAGGTAAGGCCTGCAGTTCAACAACAAGAAAAGAAAGTTGTCACTGAGGATAATACAAACTTTGCTAGCTTCATGACTGAATTATAAAGGCTTCAAGATGCCAATAAGGAACTTGATGCAACCATCAAGTCTAGTATCTTTACTTCCACTTCAACAACACCAACCACTGCAATTACAATAACAACATCAATTCCTCCTTCTACTGCGATAGCCCCGATTACCAAAAAAAATAAAGACAAGGGCATCATGGTTGAGGAACCAAAGAAGAAAAAGTCAACCCAACCTCAACTAGGACAACCTAAGCTTCTAGGTGATGCCATAAAGACTGTTCACTTTCTGTGACGACCTGGAAAAAAAAAATTTGTTTATCTATAAATAATTTATTCACTCGTATTTGTTTTCTTATTAACGTGATATGATGATTTTGAATGTCTAAATTTTTTTTGTGAACCCATTAAAGGGTTATAAGTTGTTTGGATGTTGGTTACAAAGACGAGCAAATTATGTATATATGTTCGGTAACCTTCGTAATTGCTTGAAGGAGCCCACATATCCGGTTTAGCAAGTTCCATGAGGATTTAATAGCTTACGTAGGTATAACTGTATCATGTGTACGTATACTAATTAGATTAGTAAGCTGCTTGGGTGTCATTAGTTGATGAAGCTTATGTGCATGAACGACAGCAGCTGCTTACTTCATGTATCAGCTGTTAAGAATCATGATGAGTAGCTGTTTTATTAACCAATGATTTTATCTCAAAGCTTAATCTCAGCCTTCTATAAATACCTCATTTGGAGGTAACATTTCAATCTCTTTTCTAAATATTTTATTTCCTAAAGTTCTTCTTTAAACCTACCATCTCCATATAATTTCAAGTTCTCTCTTCTGGGCGATTACTTTCAAACAAGCTTTGATTTCTTTCGTCATCCCAAGAGGTAAGAATCTTATGTTCTCCTCCGCTTTTCGTTTTCTTTTTTACGTAGTATCCGAAAGTATTCACCGTGTATGCTAAGTCATTAGGAAAGAATAAAGTTGTTAAAGAGTATGGTGTTTTGAGTTATTAAAGGGACGATTATGTATCTTAGATTGAGTTTGTTCTTCGCTAGATATTGTTCTTGAACATGGAAGACTTCCTTTTATCAGAGACAAGTTCTATGATCAGTCTCTGATGAGATAATGCTAGTCTCTGACGAGATAATATCAGTCTCTGATGAGTTAACATTAGTCTCCGATGACGTCAGCCTTAGTCCCCGATGGGTTAAGATGATGTCATCAGTCTCTGATGAGATATTTGTTAGTCTCTGATGAGCATCTATGTTTTGTCTCCGACGGGTTTGGCGCTAAACAAGTGAGTTTGGCGCTGAACATTCATCCACCGAGAAGTTTGGCGCTAGACAAATCATCCACTGATGAGTTCAGCGATGACTTGGGGAGTTCGGCGCTGAACAAGTTGTCACCCGACGAGTTTGGCGATGAACAAGATTATCCCCTGATGGATGAATTATCCCTTGACAGACATGCATCCCCTGATGGGTAGATTATCCCCTGATGGATGAATTATCCCTTGACAGACATACATCCCTTGATGGGTAGATTATGCCGTGATGGATGAATTATCCCCTGACAAGCATGCATCCCCTGATGGGTAAATTATCCCCTGATGGATGAATTATCCCCTGACGAGTAAAATATTCCCTGACGGGCAACTTCGTGCCCTGATAACCATTCTCTGTTCTGAATAGTCATCTTTTAAAGTATGGATTTTTCATGTTATACCAACAATGATGTTTTACAGAACCCTATTGCAACCAATATATTGAATCTAGCTAAGGACCAAGGCAAGTATATACTCATTCCACTTTCTTTCTTACTGATTACGTAGAATCATTATTTCGATTTACGTAAATGAATAATGTTGATGCCTATGTAAGATGATGACCTCTTTATGATTAAGTAATGTACGATCATTGATCCGATGTACGTGAAAAGATATTGATGATTGAGCTATGTGTTATTGGGTGTTTGCTAGTTGTTTAAAGTCCCTAGCACACCAAAAGATGATAAAGATGATGTAAGGGTGTTGCAAGTCGTGATCTTGTATGCACACTCGAGCAACTCCCGTATGGATATATAGTTATGCTATTGGCCGTCACTACTTTTATTTGTTGAGCATGCCAATGTTGTTGGTAGTCGTTGCTTTTAATTGTCAAGCACGCCAAGGCTATTCAAAATGAGAAAATATTTTCAAGAAGATATATCCATATGGGAGGTTAAGGGGCTGTTGAATGCTTTCGCCTGGTATTCTGGCCAATGATGATAGGGAATGAAAGACCGAGACATCGGTAATCAGACCCTCTTAGATTAATTGGTTTCTGCAAGTGACTACGTATGTCAAATGATGGAATCAAACGACCAGGCTGACCAGCTGGGATGAAATTTGATTGTTAAAGGAAGTCAGATAGTGATCAGTCTGGTCAAGTGATGCATTATCTGATGAAGAGAGAGTGAATCATGATTTATTGTAAGAGGGTCAACCTTTGATATCACTCAGGAACCCTAAATGATACATGTTTATTGATTATCTAGAGGTGTTGGCATTGCTTCACCCAACCTCAATAAATATTAAAGCTTTTGAATTATCTATTTCTTCTTGCTTATGAATATATACTTGCTGAGCGTAAACGCTCATGTGGAATGTTATGAAATGTTTTACAGGTTATGTCATGAAGGCCAAGTCACCTAATAAAGGAAAAGAGAAAATGGCATAGTGATAGCTTCTTGATTTCTCTCCTATGGTTGGCCTTTAGAGGGAAAGTGAAATGGAAGGTCATTATAGAAATGTTTAGGTTGAAAGGCCAAATGGGTCATCTAAAGTTTTGTTTCCGCTGCAATCTGTTTATTAAACTTTGAGGTTTTTGTAAGAGGTTGTAAACTTCTAAGTTTTGTACATGATGTATTTGAGAATATATTCTCATATGATTATTAAATGCTTGGCTATGATGTATCTGCCGCTTTTGAGTTGTTGTTTGTGTTTCCTGGCGAAGCCCGAGGTTCCAACTTGGGGACCTTGGGGGTCTGTCACTCATATTGCTGACAATGCCCGAGGCCCAGCTTTGGGGGATTTTCGGGGCCGCCACACTTTCCCACTCCAGTGGAATTAATAGTGGATGGGAAAGTTGAGTTAGTTTATCCTCAAGAGCAAAAATTGGTTAAAGTTGATGCATTATATGCTCAAAAATTACAAAAAGATGAGGAGATGGCAACAACTAGGGAGGAGGAAGAAGCAAAGAAAAAGACCTTGACAATTCATAAGTCTAGAGCTCAAAAGTCTGTAGATACTAGAAAGAGAAATAAGGAGATTGAGCAGGCTGAAAAGAGTGTTAGGAGGAAGCCATTGATGAATGAGCCTCAGAAGAAGATTGAAACTACTTTGGTGCCTATGTTTAACACTTAAACATCTAAACTAGTCTCAAGTAGTAAAATCTCCAGGATTGAAATGGCTAACACATCTGAAATAAAGGAAGCATTCAAGAAGAGTGTTAGAGTCATTAACCTTGAAAAGGATGGAAATGACAAGGAGTATCTCAAAGTCATTCAGAAAGATGGAGAGACTCTGCGTCTAAATAAGTCAAGCCTGGAGATAAGGTCATTCAAAGATTTGGAGTGACTATTGACTATTGTGCCTGAAAATTTTGTACTCAATTTGGATTTCAAAAAACATATTCAAAAGGAACTTGAAGAGATGGAGAAATTGTTTAAACCGCCACAAGTTCAAACCCTTCCACTTGCTTTTGGATTACTTTATGAGAATTTTCATGGAGACCTTGTTTTCTTTGACTATGACAAATAGATCAACAAAGCAAGCTTGGGTGAACTTGAAGGATTCATTGCCTTACTCAAAGATTCAACTGATGAAAATGAGATCAAGTTTAGGAAGATGCTAGAAGAAAATGTCAAAGAAATCAACAAAAAAAAGAGGAGTTAAAGTTGCAGCTGAAGTTTTTTTTTTTGAAATAGAAGCCAGACTTAAAGGATTTAAACCTGAGTCTTGGTGAAGTTGAATTTTAGGATCAAAGATCTTAGTTCAGGTACATTCGTAATTAACACATTCTTTAAATTTTTGTTTCTAAGTTATTCTTGTAATTTTAAGTTTTGACATCATCATCAACCTTCATTTATGTTTATCACTTTGATAATCATAAATAGGGGAGATTGTTAGGTTTTATAACATTTGATGACGATTGTACTTAGAATACTTAGAAATACAAATATACAGTCAGTGTTAGTTTTGAACATTTGAGTTTTTGTAGCTGGTAATTTACTCTCTAATTCATGTAATTTATTTTTATATGAGAGTAAGTTAATTTGTATTGTAAAAGACTACCAGAATTGCATTGGAGACTTCGACTAGGTCAAAGATTGCGTTTAGTCTATTAGAGACTAACTGTTATAGATTGAAGATTCAATGAAGTTAGTCAAGTCTTATCAGAGACTAAGGAAGAGTTCATTAGACACTAAGGCAAAAGCTCATCGGAGACTAAGCTTAAGTCATTGGAAACTAAGCTTAAGCTGTCAAAAACTAAACATACTTTATCAGAGACTAAAAGTTGAAGTAGTCAGAGACTAAAGTGAAGATTACTCTCTGATGCAGTACAGAGTTCTAATTCGATTAAAAGTTGACTTTGACATGGACAAAGAAGTTGTGTTGAAGACGAAGCTGGTTAGGCAGGATACTAGAGTTGTAATTAGAATTGAATAAGTGTTACTATTTGGATTGTACATAGAAAATCTCTATCGAATAGGATTAGAAACTGAATTACGATTCAGAATCAGTAGCTGTAATTTGAATTTACAGATATACAAGAAGTTGTACAATTCTATTCATTTGTATATATACAATACAGAAAATTGAAGCTGACAATAAATTTTGTGATTGTTAGAATTTGTAATCAATAAAAGCAATTGTTTATAAATTTGTCTTGTTATTTTTATTCTACAAATTATATTATTTTAAAGAACAAGAATTCGAAAAGATTCATAAAACTTGTATTCAACAATGATTCAGAGGTTCGTTTATGAAATCATATCACACAACAACACACATATCGTAAAAAAGCACAACCCAGATACACCCCTTGTACGAACTGTACATCCATACTATTTGTACACACATCCATAAGACTCCATACACAATTAATACTCTCCTTCAAGTTCACCCATTTTCACATACCATACCTATAATTTCAACGTATTCAAAATTTTCGTCTCAAAACGATGAAGGACCTCATAAGTTAAAATTGGGATCATAATGGTCAAATCGTGTGTATTCCTATGTTAACAGTATTGTAAAAAGGACTGCAACAAATATTTCATAGGTGTTTACTAACTTTGAAACCTCATAACAAGTCAATTACAAGTCTCAAAGACATAAGGTTTGATGTGTTGTTATCCTAAAAATGTGCAAAATTTCATTATGCAAAAAATACTTAATATTACTTAATATAAAATAATTTGGCTAACTCAAGATTGTAGATGCTCTAGTGATGATATTTCCAAACTTGCACCTCTAGTGTTTTGCGTCTTCAATCATAGATTTAATTTTTAGTAACGTTTTCAGATTTGCGATGGCTTTGGAGAGATGATGTGTGGCGGCCCTAGGAATCCCCCAAAGTTAGGACTCGGGCACTGTTAGCTAGCGAATTTTAAACAGCTAGCAACCACCCAATAATACATAGCTCAAACATCAACATCTTTTCACGTACATCGGATCAATGATCGTATGTTATTTAATCATAAAAAGAAATCATCATCTTGCATAGGTATTAACATCATTTATTTACGTAAATCGAAATAATGATTCTGCGTAATCAGTAAGAAAAGAAGTGGAATGACTATATACTTGTCTTGGTCCTTAGCTAGTTTTTAATCTCAAAATACTGGTGTGTGAGAGGTTCTGTAAAAATATGATTGTTGGTATAACGTGAGAAATCCATCTTTTAAAAGATAATATAAAATTGTGCATAAACAGGGGATGATCATCAGGGACTAAATTAATCATCAGGGGATTAATCATCCGTCAGGGGATGGTCTTTGATCATCAAGGAATAATCTCTCGGCCATCAGGGAATAGCTTTCGACCATCAGGGGATAATTCACCTGTCAGGGAATAGTCATCAGGGGATGACTTACCCATCAGGGGATAATCTTGGTCATCGCCAAACTCGTCGGGTGACAACTTGTTCAACGCTGAACTCCCCAAGTCATCGCCGAACTCATCAGTGGATGATTTGTCCAGTGCCAAACTCCTTGGTGGATAAATGTTCAGCACCAAACTCACTTGTTCAGCGCCAAACCTGTCGGAGACAAAACATAGATGCTCATCAGAGACTAACATCATTAGTCATCAAAGACTAACTTTTACCCATCGAAGACTATTGACGTCATCAAAGACTAAACTTAGCATGTCGGAGACTAACTTTATCTCATCAGAGAGTAGCATTAGCTCATCAAAAACTAATGTTATCTCATCAGAGACTAGCATTAGTTCATCAGAGACTAATGTTATCTCATTAAAGACTAGCATTAGTTCATCAGAGACTAATGTTATCTCATCAGAGACTAGCATTAGAGCTTATCTCCATTTCGATGGAAGGCCTTACATGAATAAACTCAACCTAGGATGCCTTATGAACATGAATATGAAAATGGACGCAGCCTTTCCTTAAAAGCTTTATTCCTTCTTGGAAACATAGCATATACAGCTAATACTCTTGGATGCTATGCAAGAAGGAAAAATAGAGAAGAACATAAGATTCTTACCTCTTAACTTGACGAAAGGGATAAAAGCTTGCCTGAAAGCAATTGTCCGAAAGAAAGAACTTGAAATTATATGAAGATGGTAAGTTTAGAGAAAAACTTTAGAAGAGAATTTTTACAAAGAGATTAAAATTTTACCTTCGAATGAGGTATTTATAGAGGTAAGGAGCAGTAGGCTAAGATTAAGTTTGGAGTAAAATTATTAGTTAATAAAATAGCTACTCATCATAACTCTTTAACAACTAACAACATAATAAGCAGCTACTGTCATACATGCATATAAGCTTCATCAACTAATGACACACAAGCAGCTTATTAATGAAACCACAAACGTACTTATGAGATCATTTCTCTTACGTAAGCCATTCAAATTGTTTTGAATAAGAAATTCTAATCTTCACACTTGTATTCCTTTAAGGAATTTACGAACATCACCAATAATAAATATACATAAATTACTTGTCCCCGTCACAGATATCCAAAATCATAATATTAATTATACACGTAAATAGGAAATTAATTCCTAATACAAAAATGAGTGGAAAAGAAAATAATAATAATAATAATAATAATTGTAGACAATCTAATTTTTAGGTCGTGACATTCTCCCCTCCTTAAAATAAGTTTCGTCCTCGAAACTTCACTGGTGAAAAAGTTGGGGGTACTTTTGCATCATCATTTCCTCTAGTTCCCAAGTTGCTTCTTCAACATTGTGATTTCTTCATAGAACTTTTACGGATGCAATCTCCTTATTTCTTAAAATCTTTACTTAAAGGTCTAGAATTTGCATTAGAACTTCTTCATAATGCAAATTTGGTTAAAGCTCAATGGGCTAGTAATCAATGATGCCTGAATGGTTCCCTTTATAAGGTTGTAACATTGAGACATGGAAAACATCATGAACATGACCTAGAGCTGGGGGTAGTGCTAGTTGATAAGCTACTTCGTCAATGCGGCGGAGTATTTCAAATGATCCAATAAAACGGGGACTTAGTTTTCCTTTTTGTCCAAAGCGCAAAATGCCTTTCCATTGTGAGATCTTAAGCAATGCATATCCTCCTATTTCCAGAGCTTGATCCTGTCGGTGTTGGTTTGCATATTGCTTTTGTCGATCTTGAGCTATTTTTATTTTGGCTCGGATTATTCGAATTGCATTCTCAGTTTGTTGAATCATTTCTGGTCTCTCTAGCTTCCTTTCTCCAACTTCATTCCAATATAATGGTGTTCTACACTTTCTACCATACAAAGCTTCAAATGGAGCCATTCATATGCTTGCATGAAAGCTATTATTATAAGCAAACTCAATGAGTAGTAAATGTTCATCCCATTGTCCACCAAAATCCAAAGAACATGCTCTTAGCATATCTTCCAAGGTTTGGATTGTTCTCTCAGATTGCCCGTCAGTTTGCGGGTGAAAAGCAGTACTCATGTCCAATCTTTTTCCTACATAATCTTGGAAGCTTCGCCAGAATCTACACATGAAACGGGGATCACGATCTAATACAATTAAAATTGGTACTCCATGTCGACTAAGGATTTCTTTTACATAAAATTTGAACAATTGATCCATTTTGTAGTTGTCTTTAATAGGTAGGAAGTGTGAAGATTTAGTCAATCTATCCACTACTACCCAGATTGTGTTTAATCCCTTTTGAGTTACTGGCAATCCAACCACAAAATCCATTGTGATATATTCTCATTTCCATTCTGGGATGTCCAAAGGTTGTAGCAGGCTACTTGGCTTTTGATTTTCTGCCTTAACTTGCTGATAGGTAAGACATGTGTTTACCTATTCAGCTATCTCCTTCTTCATGTTAGGCCACAAAAAATTTTGTTTCAAATCTTGATACATCTTTGTTCCACCCAGATGTATTGAGAATTTAGAGTTGTGGGACTCCTGGAGTAGATTTCTTCTTAATTCCAATTTTGTCAGAATCTAGATTCTATTTTCAAATCTCATTAATCCATCATCATGGATTCGACATTTTTCATTCTCCCTTTTTAGCAACTTTTCCCTATCCTCCACATATTCTCCTTAAGCTTCCTTGATGATAGTCAATAAGCTTGATTTTACACCAACCTCTTGCTCTATCTCTTCCCTTTGTTGGGTTGTGATAACATTCAATTGGAATTGCTCCAAATCCATTCTTACCTCTTCTTAGATTGTCATCACATTTAACCTTTCATGTCTACTTAAAGCATCAGCTACTACATTTGCTTTACCAGGGTGATAATTGATCAAACAATCATAGTCTTTACTTAACTCCAACCATCATCTTTACCTCATGTTCAATTCCTTTTGGGTGAAAATATACTTTAAGCTCTTATGGTCAGTGTAAATCTCACATTTTTCTCGATAAAAATAATGCCTCCAAATCTTTAATGCAAAAACGATAGCAGCCAATTCTAAGTCATGCGCTGGGTATCGTTTTTTGCAGTCCTTGAGTTGCCGAGATGCATAGGCAATAACTTTGCCATGCTGTATTAGTACAACTCCTAATCCATTCATCGAGGCATCACTGTAGATCACAAATTCCCCTTTGTCATCAGGTAAACTTAGTACGAGGGTTGTGGTTAATCTTTTCTTCAATTCCTGAAAACTTCTTTCACAAGCTGGAGTCCAAATATACTTTTCTGTTTTCCTAGTTAAATTTGTTAATGGAACTGTTATCATAGAGAAATCTTGAATGAATCGATGATAGTATCCCGCTAACCCTAGAAAACTTCGTACTTCAGTTGGTGTTTTTGGTTGTGACCAATTAATGATAGCTTCGACCTTTACGGGATCAACCAAAATTCCAGATTCATTGACTACATGTCCTAAAAATTTTACTTCCCTTAACCAAAATTCACACTTTGAAAGTTTGGCATAGAGTTTCTCTTGTCTTAATATTTCCAGTGCTATTCTTAAGTGTTCAGCATGTTCTTCTTTCATTTTGGAGTAAATGAGGATGTCATCAATAAACACAATGATGCACTTATCCAAGTATGGCTTAAAAACTCGATTCATCAGATCCATAAAGACAGTTGGGGCATTGGTGAGTCCGAATGGCATTACTATGAATTCATAATGACCATATTGCGTTCTAAAAGCTGACTTAGGGACATCTTCAGTCTTAATTTTTACTTGATGATATCCTGATCTCAAGTCAATTTTTGAGAAATACCTCGCCTCCTTGAGTTGATCGAACAAGTCATCAATCATAGGTAAAGGATATCAGTTCTTTACCGTTACCTTGTTTAATTCTCGATAATCGATGCATAACCTCAATGATCCATCTTTCTTCTTTACGAATAAAACAGGTGCTCCCCAGGGTGAAACACTTGGCCCAATGAATCCTTGAGCCAGCAACCCTTGTAGTTGTATCATAAGCTCTTTTAATTCTGAAGGGGTCATCCTATAAGGAGCTTTGGAAATTGGAGCAGTTCCTGGTACTAGCTCAATTCCAAATTCAACTTGTCTATCTGGGGGTATACCTAGTAATTCCTCAGGAAAAACATCTCCAAATTCTTTTACTACAGGAATATCTGAAATCTTTAATCTTTCTATCCTCTTGTCACAAACATGAGCTAAAAATGCTTCGCATCCCTTGCGTAACATTTTATTAGCTTGTAACATTGTAAGAAGGTGAGAGGGTTTGGTAGACTTACATCCACGAAATAGTACTCTACTGTTTGAGGGTGTTCTTAGGGAGACCTTCTTTTTTCCTGCAATCTATATTAGCTTGGTATTTATGCAAGCAATCCATGCCTAGTATTAGATCAAACTCCCCCAAAGGAAAGGGTATTAAGTTTGCAGGGAAGTCATGCTTTCCTATTTTTACACCACAATTAGGTAGTACATTCTTGGCAATGTACACCTCTTGATTAGCCACCACAACCACTAAAGGTGTTTCTAAACATTAAAGAGCAAAGTTATGAGGATGTAGCGCACCAGAATCAAATAAAGCATACACTTCAACTGAATTATCAGTATCATACCTGCAACCATGTTGTTGGACTGTAGTGCATCCTGTACAGTCAAATTGTAAGTCCTAGCTTGTGGTTGACTAGCTACTATGCTAGGTCCTGCCAATGGTAGTTTACCCTAACTCTTTCTCTGAGGGCATGAAGTGGAGATGTGACCTTCCTGGCCACAACTAAAACATGTCCTTATAGCTGTCATAGCACGGCTGGTACCTTGCAGTTGATATTGTTGTGATTGCAGAGGATACCTAGGTTGAGGAACAATGGGTGGTTGATGTGGGCAATTAATGGCAGTATGCCCAGATTGATGACATCTAAAACACAAATCAGTTCCTACTAAACACTGAGAAGTTTCATGGTTCCTTCCACATTTACCACAAACCATATTCCTAATTTTGTTCTCACTTAAATCCGTACTGAAATTCCTTTTCCTATTGTTGTTACGTATATTTCCTTCCTATTGTTTCACCACAACTAATCTGGTTTGTAATTTTCCTTGTCCTTCATTTCTTTGATTAAGATTGCTATTAAAATAATTCCCTTTCCTTTTTCCTTCCTTGCGTTTTTCCCAGTTGAATTCCCGGAGTAGCTTGCCACTTTTCTCCGCTACCTTTGTCCTTTAAACAACTTCAGCATAGTTGTCCAGGCATAAAATAGCAATCTTATCATGCAACCATGGATTCAAACCGTGTTCAAACCTTCTTGTCTTTCTTCTCTCAGTATCTACCAAATGTGGGGCATACCTTTGGAGTTCATTAAACTTCTTTTCATATTCTTCCACAGTCATGTTTCCCTGTCTTAATTCTAAGAATTGCTTTTCTAGCTCATCCGCAGCACTAGTTGGAAAGTATTGGTTATAGAAAAATTCCTTGAACTGGGGCCAGGTAAGAACTTGATCGACCTCAGAGGCTGCTTGTTCATTCCTATCTGCCAATCTCAGTCATTTCTAATCGTTCGGTATTTTCCCACCAATAGCTAGCTTCTCCTTTTAATAGATATGTAGCATATTCCGTCTTAAGGTCATCAGTTATTCCTGAGATACAAAAATCTTTCTCTACTTCCTTAATCCAAATTTGAGCTACAGTGGGACCTCCATCACCATTAAAAGTAGGTGGACAACTATTAGAAAAATCTTTAAATGTCACCCTTCTAGGTTGTACTTGAAATGGAAATGCTGGATTGTTGTTACTTTGGGAGGCTTCCTTAATCATATTTACCAACATGACAATAGGATTTTCCTAATTACTATTTCCTTGATTGTTACTCGGATTGGGGCTTTCTTGATCAGCTGGGTTAGTATTTTTGTTCGAACGGGGTTGAGATCTTCTTTTTGGGGCCATTTCCTATAAGTCAATGAAAATACAAAATTTACTATTAAAAGTTTTCTCTTTCTTCTTTAAAGAATAACATATAAGAAAAGGAAAGGAAATTTCCAAATTGTAACATCAAAATATAATAGATAACAAAAGTTACATCTTATCAAATTTATACATTAGGACTTTTTACTAAAGAGTCGCGAAAATTTAAAACAACATCTACAACAGCATGTGCCTAATACAAAGGTTGTAAATTGAGTTTATCCATCACTCTTCGTGCAAAACAGCACGCTCCTTCGACCTTTTTTATAAGGTTATACATTAAATAATCTTGATCTACCATAGTGGGTTGCGCAAGCCTGAGATACTCACTGACTGAGATCAAAACTTCTGTCAAAGTCTCGATAAGGACCAAGGATACATCCTGAAATGATACCTTCCAAAGATCCAACAGTCTACTTGTCCTTTGATGAGCCGACGACTGTCGCATCATAGTGGTATTGCATATCGCCAACTCTGCTTGTGTCATACGGATTCAGCATTGGAGGTAATAACAGAATCTATTTAGGAAAGGTAAGGGCATTGGATTTTCTGGTGGTGGTGCAGCAGGTGCAACATTTGATAAGGTGACTGGTGAAGAGACAGCATGTGGTGTGTCTAATACCGCAGGTAGTGTGTGCCTAGTGGCAGGGGAACCTCTTATTTGAAAAGGACCCAAGAGTGGAGTGTGTGCCTAGCGGCAGGGGAACCTCTTATTTGAGAAGGACCCAAGAGTGGAGAACCTTTCTGATTATGAGGTGAGGAAGGACTCTTCATATGAACTGAAAAACTTGTCCCTTCAAATAGGTTGGTTGGGTTCTGCTTAATTCCTTCAAAGTCTTCAGGGTCCTTATCATTTTTATCTGAATCTCGAGGTCTCTCAAAACGAAAGACCTAAGTTGGTCTAACCACTCTTTTGGGAGGAGTCACTCGCCAGCATGCACCCGACATTCTACAATTGACATTTAAAAGATGGTGTCTACCAAACTTGGAAGGATGGGCAGCATTACTATTAGGGGTATGCTCCTTCTCTAAGATTTTAATCATAGGTGCCTTGCCCTTATCTACATGTCCTAGAGTGGGTGATTCATCTATAAAAGAAACATAACTTAAATCAATATCAATATATAACTTAACATAAGGGTTTAACATAAATACTAGTACCGTAACATGGTGTGCAAATAAGGTGAATTCTCCTATCTCATAACCTTATATCTCATCTAATCTAATAACTCATAAACAACCAAGAATCAGCGTTGACACCTATCTTCTATTCTACGTACAATCAATTCCTTACTTTACTAATTTCCCAATTTCTATATTCCAGTAGAGAATATGTCTCATAACTGGTGCTTGGCTCTGATACCAACTGTGGCAGCCCCAGGAATCCCCCAAAGCCGGGACTCGGGCACTGTCAGCAATTTGGGTGACAGACCCCCAAGGTCCCCAAGCTGGAACCCCGGGTTCCACCAGGAAACACGAAACAACAACATAAAAGCGACAGAAACATCATAGCCAAGCATTAATATAAGTAGAACGAGAAATATATCCTCAGATACAACACGTTCAAAACTTAGAAGTTTACAACCTCTTACAAAACCTCAAAATTCAAATAGACAGTCTGCAGCGGAAACAAAACTTTAGATGGCTCATCTGGCCTTACAATCTAAAGATTTCTATGATGACCTCTCGTTTCACTTTCCCTCTAAAGGCCATCCATAGGAGAGATATTAAGAAGCTCTCACTATGCCATTTCCTCTTTTCCTTTATTAGGCGGCTCGGCCTTCTTGACATAACCTGTAAAATATTTCATAACATTCCACATGAGCGTTTACGCTCAGCAAGTATATATTCATAAGCAAGAAGAACAGATAATTCAAAAGATTTAATATTCATTGAGGTTGGGCGAAGCAATGCGAACACCTCCTAATAAACATGTATCATTCAGGGTTCCCGAGTGATATCAAAGGGTTAACCCTCTTTAAAATAAATCATGATTCACCCTCTCTTCACCGGATAATGCATCATCTGACCAACATGATCACTATCTGACTTCCTTTAACAATCGAATTTCATCCCAGCTGGTCAGCTTGGTCGTTTGATTACATCATTTGACATACGTAGTCACTTGCAGAAAAACATTGGTCTGCGAGGGTCTGATTAGCGATGCCTCGGCCTCTCATTCTCTATCATCATTGGCTGGAATGCCAGGCGAAAGCACTCAACAGGCCCTTTACTACCCATATGGATATACCTTGAAAACATTTTCTTGCTATAAAACTTTGGCTTGCTCAGCCAATTAATAGTGGCAACATCTTGCATAGGCATTAACATCAACATCTTTTCACGTACATCGGATCAATAATCGTACATTATTTAATCATAAAAAGAAATCATCATCTTGCATAGGCATTAACATCATTCATTTACGTAAGTCGAAATAATGATTCTACGTAATCAGTAAGAAAGGAAGTGGAATGAGTATACACTTGCCTTGGTCCTTAGCTAGTTTCTAATCTCAAAATGCTGGTGCGTGAGAGGTTCTGTAAAAATATGATTGTTGGTATAACGTGAGAAATCTATCTCTTAAAAGATAATATAAACTGTGCATAAACAGGGGATAATCATCAGGGACTGAATTAATCATCAGAGAATTAATCATCCGTTAGGAAATGGTCTTTGATCATCAGGGAATAATCTCTTGGCCATCAGGGAATAGCTTTCGACCATCAGGGGATAATTCACCCGTCAGGGAATAGTCATCAGGGGATGACTTACCCATCAGGGGATAATTCACCCATTAGGGAATAGTCATCAGGGGATGACTTACCCATCAGGGGATAATCTTGTTCATCGCCAAACTCGTCGGGTGCCAACTTGTTCAACGCCGAACTCCCTAAGTCATCACTAAACTCATCAGTGGATGATTTGTCCAGCGCCAAACTCCTCAGTGGATAAATGTTCAGCGCCAAACTCACTTGTTTAGCGCCAAACCTGTCGGAGACAAAACATAGATGCTCATCAGGGACTAACATCATTAGTCATCAGAGAATAACTTTTACCCATCGAAAACTATTGACGTCATCACAGACTAAACTTAGCCTGTCGGAGACTAACTTTATCTCATCAGAGACTAGCATTAGTTCATTAGAGACTAATGTTATCTCATCAAAGACTAGCATTAGTTCATCAGAGACTAATGTTATCTCATCAGAGACTAGCATTATAGCTTGTCTCCATTTCGATGAAAGGCCTTACATGAATAAACTCAACCTAGGATGCCTTATGAACATGAATATGCAAATGGACGCAGCCTTTCCTTAAAAGTTTTATTCCTTCTTGGAAACTTAGCACATACAGCTAATACTCTCGGATGCTATGCAAGAAGGAAAAACATAGGAGAATATAAGATTCTTACCTCTTGACTTGACGAAAGGGATAAAAGCTTGCCTAAAAGCAATTGTCCGAAAGAAAGAATTTGAAATTATATGAAGATGGTAAGTTTAGAGAAGAACTTTAGAAGAGAAATTTTTAGAAAGAGATTAAACTTTTACGTCCGAATGAGTTATTTATAGAGGTCAGGAGCAGTAGACTAAGATTAAATTTGGAATAAAATTATTGGTTAATAAAATGGCTACTCATCATAACTCTTTAACTGCTAACAACATAATAAACAACTGTTGTCACACATGCATATAAGCTTCATCAACTAATGACACACAAACAGTTTATTAATCAAACCACAAACGTACTAATGAGATCATTTCTCTTACGTAAGTCATTCAAATTGTTTTGAATGAGAATTTCTAATCTTCACACTTGTATTCTTTAAGGAATTTACGAACATCACCAATAATTTATGTACATAAATTACTTGTCCCCATCACAGATATCCAAAATCATAATATTAACTATACACGTAAATAGGAAATTAATTCCTAATATAAAAATGAGTGGAAAAGAAAAAAAATAATTATAATAATTGTAGACAATCTAATTTTCAGGTCGTCACATGATGGCTGTTAGGTTTGTTTATCTCATTCTATATATATTAAAATTCATTTCCCAAAATGCCAAGATTTTATTTCTAAACCTTCTTGAAAGCTTCTTTTTCCTTTTCTTCTTTTGTTGTATCATTATTTTATTTGTTAATCCTTCTATAGCAAATCTCTTAGTGTTACTAATGATATCAGTGTTAATATAAACTTGGTTATGCATTCATCTAATGTTGAGATACTTGTAAGATTACGCTTAATATCATTAGATAATAATTTTCTTTTTAAATTAACTTGAATTACAAATTTTTGGTTTCTCACATCCAGATATAAATGACAAAACACGCACATAACTATTTTTTAAATGAGACTATATTGTCCAATCCCTCTCCATAATCCTACAAACAAACACACCCTAATAGTATATCCAACACAAATAAAAATATTTTCTTCCAAACTCATGCTAGCCAGATCATATTTAATTAATTGGAGTTCGTATGTCGTATTTATAAACTTAATGACTTTAATATATAAATACAAATTAACTTAATATCCACATTCCAATATTCCATTCTTAAATATTATTCAAAAAAAACTTAAAGTAATACAAAATATAGAAACGATTCAGTGAATTAGTGACAAAGTCAACTTACTAAATTATAAGACCAAATTAAAATATATTTTTAAATTTTATGACAACAATGTTGATTTGGTTATGAATATCGAATTAGTTGTATTTATTTCTAAAGTCGATTTCAAAAATATTATAACTTATAGAATTAAATTAATTTTTAATTTAAAATTCATATATAACTATAGAAAAACACTTTTTATATATGTATATATTATACAAGTTGCGACACTATTACCTTTAAAATTTTAATGACTTTTTTTATCGTTTAATACTTATAAAATTCTATGACAATTAGTAAATTGTCATGGGTAGAGATGCACTACAACTCCATCATGGAGGTAATATTCCTCGGCTTGTTGGAAAATTATACCTTAATTATGTTTAATTAATTTATGTATATTTAATTTGAGAGAATTATTGTGTAATATCATCCTTCAAATAGTAAAAAATATTCGACAAAATAATATATTATCTAGACAACGAACTGAACGAAGGCAGCAATAAACATTTGTGACCGACACTCTTTCTTGAAACTTTTTCTAATTGTCGAATTAATAGACAAATTTTATTTTATAAGGTATTTTTGTAGTTATAGTAAATTGTAAATAATAAATTAAAATAATAACTTACAAAATACATTAAAAACTTATTAAATATAGTAATTTGAAAATAATAACTTATAAATAGTAATTTACGGACAAAAAAATACACTTATGCGAAATTATTTTAAAACACAGAAGTTTTAGAGAATTTCGAAGTTTGTACTGTATCGGCCTATGATTTGTCCATTGAAAAATTAAACAAATTTATAGGTGGTCCACATATCGGGGCACTTCCAAGCTCGTATGTGTCAAAGTTATATTCCTAACAGTACCAAGAAAATTGGAGTCATCCCTAACGGTTTGTTTTTGGCGTAAGAAACCTATCTCACTCTTCCTTCTTTAATGACAATTAAACCTACAATTTAATTACCTTCGCAAATTCAACTTTCAAATCATATTACTATATTGATTTAAAATAGAAATTACGAACACGGTCCATAGCAAATCATCTGTTTAAACGATCGATTAAACTTATTTCGAAGTGTAATTGAACTTTAATATTTCATGTTACTATTTTTGTGTTACTATTTCCTTGTTACTATTTTTATGTTACTCTTTCTATATTTATGATCAGAACTGTGAACACGATCTATGTATATGTTCAAACGATCGATCAAACTTATTTCGAAATGAAATTGAACTTTACTGCTGCTCTCTCATGTTACTATTTTCATGTTAATATTTCTATATTACTATTTATATCTTATATTTATATATATCGAATGTTATTACTGCTTCCTCATTAGCTGTTAGTATTCAAAGATTGAGAAAATGACGACGACGGTGATGAGCAGATGTAGGAATAATCGAAATTGTGGAGATGAATTTGGAGGAGAAACCGGAGATACGATGAAGAAATCATGGTTGCTGCAAATAAAAAAGTAAACTTGATAATTTAACTCCGAAGATCACTGCGAGAGAAGACTTAATTTTTGGACCTATACAGATACCAACCCAGAATTATCTCTCCAAAAATTACCTTAACTATAAATCATCTATTGTTTAAAAAGCTCAAGTGGCATCGGCCCACCTAGGCCATATCTAACCTCGGTCTCTGTATGTAACTACTGAGAAATATTAAAATTAATTTAATTGTCTTTGTTAATTTAAGGTAAATTAATTTTTGTGACTATTGATTTTAGGTAAGTTGATTTAATTAATAATTAGTTTTACTAAAATTAATTTTATTGTAACTATTTTATTATGAATTTTTAAAACTCGTTTTATAAACTCACTTTCGGTTGGAGCCAATCTGCAAACAACTTTTGAAATTAATATAATAATATGGATGGATAGATGGATACATAAATTTTGCACCAAATTTCTTCCACGAAATACAGAAAATAATTAGGAATTCTTTGCACAATTGGGTATTCATTTTGCGACAATTACGGAGTAATATTTTGTCAATAAAAAATAACTATTTGGCGGTAATATTATAAATATTTGTCACCAAAAGTATATAATACTTATTATTTATTTCAATGGATCGTGAAGTTATTATATTCATTTGTAACAATCTAATTTTGCCAATATTGATTTCTTTAACTCGATTATGTTTTACCATTGTTAAATATGTAAGCTTCAGGGGAAACAAAACTCACGTATCATTTAGTGACGGAAACTTAGTGGCTACAATGCTCGAGCATATTGCAACTAAAACATGTTTTGTGGCGATATTGGTTTTGTTTTCCACACAAACCCATGTTTTTTGTGGTGATTTTTACGATAAACGTAAGTTGAACATTATTTCAAACAACAATAAGTTTTATAAATTTACATTGTCATAAAAATCATTCTCCGCATAATAAAACTATTATATAAATTTATAAACGCCCATATTTTATAATGTCCCCTCTCTCCCTTCCTAAATTTTTTCTATGACGATCTTCAAGTATATTAATTCAGATTGGCAAAACTTACAAATACCACATTTATATCGACACGCTTTCCTAAATAAACCATTCAACTTTTAATTTTTCATTTAATCACACTAATGTTACTTAAATTTTCAGCCGGACACATTACGTCAAAATCACTAACGAAAATGTTAATTTGGCAACAAAATATCCAATGTCGTAAACATAAAATAAATAATTAAAATGACGTGGAATGACAACACAAAATGAGCCGTAAATGTTGGGAAGAAGCATCAAGAGTTTTAAAGGTTTCTAATCAAGTCAATATTCCTGCTATCTTGTTCTACTCCAAATTGGACAAAAGAAAGATGCATTTTCTTGTTCAATTCTCAATATTCAACCTTGCTGCAACTTTGTATTACTCTAACCTTTTGTTAGTTGTTAATCATTTGAAGAGCTTGAAGCTTAAAGATTTGTAGTTTAAACGTATTTTAGAACCTGTTGTTTCAAATTGCAAAGGATATTAGAAGATGACTAGAATAGCACCTCGAGCAAGATGTTATATTTGAAATTTTTAAAAGTGATGCTACTAGATCAAATTGAAAAAGCGGATTGTTTTAGATGATTTTCAAGACACAAAATGTTGTTGGTTCTGGGCTATAGTGTATTCGTAACAAACAATAGAACAAGAGGAACAATCCGAGGCACGTGATAACCACGCTATCCTTAAAACAGTTTAGCCCTCTCACACACTGTGCTAGAGAAATTAGAGCTACTGTTTCCTAGGATACAACGGATACAATGAGAACTACTTCGCATAAAGTAATCTCACGTTCGAACTGGAACTGAGAAAAATAATGAACACCAGAAAGAAAAGATACAATAAAATTTTAGAGAAGAGATAAAGAACGATTTTTTATGGGGATACTGAAACCTGGAATATGAGCCTCTATATATAGTGCAGATTGACCAAGCTAAACACTTTAATTCCGTAAAATGTTGCAGCAGTTACTAGAATTTAATTCATGTCGTTACAAGAATTAAATGTATACATTTTAGCCGTTACAAATGTTACAGGAATTAAATCCAAACATTTCAGTCGTTACAAAACTAGTCCCTGACCTTTAGTCTCCAACAATGTAAACTAGTCCCTAACCTTTAGTCTCCGACAGTGTAAACTAGTCTCTAACCCTTACTCTTTGACAGTGTAAACACTAGTCCTTGACCCTTAGTCTCCGACAGCTTGTTAGTCTCCTACGGCTTAATTCAGCTTAGTCTCCGACAGGTTAATTTGAGCTTAGTCTCCGACAGTTCAAAACCAAAACCAGAAAAAAGTTGGGTTGATCAAGCCCCCCCTAATTACGGTCCGGCATTCGTGTCCGCGGGTCGCGCCAAATTGCCCTTCGAAAATCCTTGGATTTGCACCCCCCTGTGCGCACACGTGGAGGATGGAGCATAATATAGCCAATCAATTTTATTAGTTTGTTTGCTTTCCCATATAAAAGGTAAGCAATACTCCTTTCAAATTTCAATGTGGGACAAAATTTCCTTCACAGGAGAAACTAAATTCTCATACATTCTAGCTCATTTCCAACAATCCCCCACATGGATGAGATATTGTTTCGAATAAAAGATGATGGTGTTCATTAACTGATCCCTGCATAGAGAAAGTAGGTGTTACCCTTTGAACTCCCTCCTCATAAAGTATGCTTGCTTTACCAGCTGTCCAGTAGACGCGATGCCTTTGAACTGTCCATCTATTATAGTAAAGAGACAAACACACAGTACACAAGAATCATTTATGTGTTGTTCTGTTCTGTCAGTTTTGTCCATTTGGCCATGGACACGTCCTGGTTTTGCAAGAGTTTCTAAAAAATTGAGCCTTAACAATTTCCCTTTGAAGCGACCCCACTTCTCTCTTACATAGGTGACTTCTTAAGTCTGGAGTAAACAATCTTACTCACTTAAGTATCATTAAAGCAACCACTTGCTATCCTTATCTGTCTTATCACTATTTGATGCTAGGAATGAGCTGAGGTTACCCCAACAGTGACTACACTTAGTTTTACAACTAGGTTGTCCCTTTGAACCTAGATCTTGGGATCTCCAGTCAACTAGGTTGGGTTTTCCTTCATAAAACTTTTATCTTTCTAGCTTAACACCCATTCCTCTTGTCAATCTCTCAACTGCTTCTTTAGTTAACCCTTTGGTTAGCGGATCCGCAAGATTATCTTTTGACTTCACATAATCAATCGAGATAATTCCAGTTAAGATTAACTATCTAATGGTATTGTGTCGAAGACGAATGTGTCTCGACTTACCATTGTACATAGTACTATGTGCCTTTCCAATTGCCGATTGACAATCACAATGTATACTAATAGGCGACACAGGTTTTTTCCATTTTGGAATATCCTCTAAAAATTGGCGTAGCCATTCAGCCTCCTCACCACATTTATCCAAAGTGACAAACTCAGATTCCATCGTGGATCTGGCTATTATAGTTTGTTTTGAGGATTTCCATGACACAGCAGCTCCGGCTAGTGTAAATACATAGCCACTTGTGCAGTGCGAGTCTTTTATATCAGATATCCAATTCACATCTGTGTAACCTTCTAACACAAATGGATATATGGTATAATGCAGTCCATGATCACGAGTATGTCTTAGGTACCTCAGTACTCTAGTTATAGCAACCCAATGTTCGGTACTGGGATTACTCGTATATGAACTCAGCTTGCTTACTGCGTAAGCAATATCTGGTCGCGTACAACTCATTAGATACATTAAATTCCTAATAACCCCAGAGTATTCTACTTGAGAAATACTTTCTCCAAGATTTTTGAACAGATGAAAATTGCTATCTAATGGCGTTTTTGCAACTCCAAAGTCATTCTTGTTATACTTTTCAAGAATCTTGTCATTTAGTGAGCTTGACTCAACACCAGACCATCTTGTGTCCTTATGATTTTAACCCCTAAAATCACGTCAGCAAGACCCATATCTTTCATGTCGAACTTTGAATTCAACATATCTTTAGTAGATTTAATCAACTTGTTGTTACTACCAACAATGAGTATATCGTCTACATATAGACATAAAATGACATAATTGTTTTCTATCTCCTTGACATAAACACATTTGTCACACTCATTGATTTTAAAACCACTAGTAATCATTGCATGGTCAAACTTCTCATGCCACTTCTTTGGTGCCTGTTTCAGACCATACAAAGATTTCACTAGTTTACAAACTTTCTTGTTGGTGCCAGGAGCTCGAAAACCCTCAGGTTGCTCCATATAGATTTCTTCATTTAAATCTCCATTTAAGAAAGCTATTTTTACATCCATTGATGTATTTCCAAATTCCTTAAGGATGCAATAGCAAGTATTAACCTTATGGAATTTATTCTCGTCACGGGAGAATAAGTATCAAAGTAATCTAAGCCTTCTCGCTGCTTATATCCTTTGATTACAAGTCTGGTCTTGTACTTGTCAATCGAACCATCTGGTTTTAGTTTCCTTTTAAAAATCCATTTAGATTCTAAAGCTTTACTTCCATGTGGGAGATCCACTAACTCCCAAGTATGATTCTACAGAATAGAATCAATCTCGCTCTTTATGGCTTCTCTCCATAAAGGTCCCTCAGAGGAACTCACTAGCTCTGCATAAGTTAGTGGTTCCTTCTCGAGTAGGTATGTTACAAAATCATCACCATATGATTTCTCTACCCTTGACCTCTTGCTTCGTCTTAGCTCAACATCTTGAACTTCGATCGAATCCTAAATTTCTACATCAGGTTGGTCTGATGACCTTGATTTATCATTGGATTTACAAGGAAATACATTTTCAAAGAAACATGCATTTCTTGATTCCATTACCGTGTTCTTGTGTATATCTGAAAATTTTGACTTGTACACAAAAAACCTATATGCACTACTATTATGTGCATAGCCGATAAAAATACAGTCCACAGTTTTAGGACCAATTTTTATTGCCTTTGAGTCAGGTACAATAACCTTTGCGAGACACCATCACACTCACAGTTTGTAGGATGGTCTTTTTCCTTTCCATAATTCATATGGAGTCTTGTCTTCTTCCTTTCGGGGTACCCTGTTTAAAAGGTAGTTACTAGACAAGAAGGCTTCTCCCCACATGTTCGGAGGTAGCCCTAAACTTAACAACATCGCATTCATTATCTCTTTTAATGTGCGATTCTTTCGTTCAGCAACCCTGTTAGATTGTGGTAAATAGGGTGTTGTCACTTCATGGATAATTCCATGTTGTGTGCAATAGTCACCAATTGGTGCTACATACTTGCCACCTCTATCACTTCTCAATCTCTTGATCTTTTTACCAAGTTGATTCTCAATTTCAGTTTTGTAGAGAACGAATATCTCTAGCGCTTCATCTTTACTTTTCAGTAGATAAACATGGCAATATTTCATGCTATCATCAATAAATGTGATAAAATATTTATTACCACCACATGTTTGAACAGATTTCAAATCACAAACATCACTATGAATTAGTTCAAGTGGTTCGGTACATCTTTTAACTATTTGAAAAGATGTCCTTGTTAATTTTGCTTCAACTCAAGTTTCGCATTTTTGTTCTAAATCGATTTGGAATGTTGGTATATGGTTCAAGTTAATTAATCGACGCATCGAATCAGAATTAACATGACCTAGTCTACCATGCCATAAATTGGAATTGTTTTCCCAGTGCACAAAAGAAAGATCTTGTTGTTTATTCAACAATTTCTGATCTCTAGTGGACCTCTCAGTAGGATTCGAACCCAGATGAAGTTCTGACCATCTGTCAGAGAAAAAAGAACGAGTTCGTGCTATTGTTTATCAAACTTTTCATCGCCCAGCTCAAACTGAACACGATGTAATCAAACTTATGGTTGACGCCCTAGAGAATATAAAGC
Organism: Centella asiatica; assembly: GCA_014636745.2. Taxonomy (NCBI): domain Eukaryota; kingdom Viridiplantae; phylum Streptophyta; class Magnoliopsida; order Apiales; family Apiaceae; genus Centella; species Centella asiatica. The sequence continues at coordinate 57,339,998 of CM025786.1, forward strand.
CCATATGCGAAGTGAAAAGAGTAGGGACTCCATGGACCAATATCTGTTTTTATTATATGGGCAATACCGATCTACTTTCACTTTAGTAGATCATATGGATGTAGAAAAAGCTTATCATTTTGATGAATTGGAAACATCTCTTTTCCATTTCTATTTACCCAGTTCATATGAAACGAGTTCCCCGCGTCGCAGCGGTTCTTCCATCATAGCCGAGAACTTGTAGAAGGGGGGGTTGAATACAAGTTCTTTGAATTCTTTTCGATTGCTTGTTCTTCAAGAAATTAATTATTACTTGCGGAAATAAAGAACAAGAACTCAAATCAATTTATACACAATTGCTTTTATTGAATTTAACAATTGACTACAACTTCTAACAATCACAATAATATGATCATCAACTTCTTTTCTTTTCTGTTTAGTAAAGATACAAATTATGAATTCTATACAGCTTCGAATTACAATTCTCTATAAACCTAATTACAGCTTCTCAAACTGAATTACTCAGTTTCTATTCTAAATCAATAATGATTCAGCTTCCTTATTCGAATTAAACACAATCTTTCCTTTTTGATTAAGAACAGATTTCGAGCTTGTTTCCTTACCAACTACATCTTCAATAATATCTTGATCTACGTGGAAGACATTCCTTATTCAATTCGAACTCTGTATCTCATCAGGGAATAAGTCACGACTAGTCCCTGACGACTTCAGCTTTTCGTCCCTAATCGTTTAGTCTCTGGTCGTATAGTCTCTAATTAGGTTATGTAGTCTCCGATAGAGTTATTTAGTCTTCGATGCTTTTAGGCTTAGTCTCCGATGACGTCAGCTTAGTCTCTGATGCTTTAAGACTTAGTCTCTGATAACGTAAGCATTAATCTCTGATACTTTATCTTTAATCTCTGATGACATAAGTCGTAGTCTCCGATAGACAAAATACTTAGTCTCTAACAAATGTTGCCTTAGTCTCCGATAAGCCTTTTTGTAATCTCCGACAGATCAAATACACACTTTGACTTGTTGAAGCTTTGATACAGCTTTTCTAGCAGTTACTTACAAATAAAAATGAATCTATCTCTTTATAAAGAATAAATGAATTACAATCAAAGAGATAACTACTGGCTACAAAACTTCAGTGTTACTAATTAACACTTTCTATACATTTGTATATCTAAGTAATCTAAAGACAATCATCATCAAATGTTATAAAACCTAACAATCTCCCCCTAATTATGAATATCAGAATGATAAGCATAATTTCAAGGTTGATGATGATGTCAAAACTCAAAAATTACAAGTATTACTTAGAATAAAGAATAAAGAATTACCTACTACAAATGTATCTGAATTAAGATCTTTGATCTGTCATTCAGCTTCCACCAAGACTTAGGTTTAAATCCAAGTCTGGCTTCAAAAAAAATAAAAATTACAGCTTATTCAACAATCAACATACCTTCCAACACAACAACTTTACCTCCTATTTTTCTTCAGCACTTCCAATCTTTCTATCAATAGCTTTTTCAGGATTATCTTTGTTTCTTCTTCTGTATCCTTGAGTAGACTAATAAATCCTTCAATCTGTCTCTCAGTGACACTGTTGATATCTCTATTATAGTTGAAGAAAACTTTCTCTCCATGGAAAGTCTCATACCATAATCCGAGAGGCTTAGGATCAACTTCTGGCACTGTAACCAAGTTATGTCTCACCTTCATCACCTTCTGAATTTCGCTTCGAAATCCCTTGTTGAGATCAGAAGTCTCAAGCACTACAGTCAGCAACCACTCCAAATTTTCTTTTGTTTGCTCCTCCAAGGCTGGCCTCTCGAACTTCAAAGATTCTCCATCTTTTAAAAAAATATGGAGCAATTCTTTGTTGTCCTTGCCCTTGATCAAGTTGATATTCTTTGTACTCCTTTTCAGGGCTTTAATAATTTCTTCTATGCTGGCCATTTCAACCTTATAAGATTTCCTTGATGGAACTGTTCGTGGCTTTGTTGGTCCACTCACAGCCACTAAGGCAGTCTCGGTTGGCCTCGGAGGTTCTTGAGATATAGGCTTCTTGATAGATGCTTTAATCACAAGTTTCTTTGCAAATTCCTGGTCCAAAGACCTCCTTCTCGATTTCTTCTCTGCCTCTTCCATCTCCTTGTTTTTCTTTTTGGTGATGACTGCTTTCTGTGCACTTGATCTTCTTGCAGAGATCTTCTTTTTCTTTGTCTCCTCATCTTCCTTTGTTGCTGTCATGTCCTCCTCCTCTTGTAGTTTCTGAGCTAGTAAAGCATCAGCTTCAATCAATTTTTGCTCTTGAGGATAAACTAACTCTACTTTCCCATCCACTATCAATTCAACTGGAGTACGAAAGTGAGCAGTCTTTATGGCATCCCCCAATAGCTTGGGTTGTCCTGGTTGAGAAGGAATTTTTTTCTTTGGTTCTTCAACCATGACTCCCATGCCTTTGTCCTTTGTTGTGCTTGGGGCTTGTGCAGTGGAAGGAGAAGCTGTTGTTGTTGTTATTGTTGTTGCTGTTGGTATCTTTGTTGTTGGTGGTGGTGGTGGTTGTGTTGTTGTTGTCGACTTTGTAGCTACTTCAAGATCAGAATGTTTCTTCAAAATTCTGTCCATCATTGCTTGCAATTCTGCATCAAGAGCTGGAATAGATTTTGATTGCGGTTTTTGTGCAGGAACATGTTTGGAATGACCACTCTCCCCCTTTTTGACATCAGCATCTTTAGAGTGGGAGGAGGTGGCCAAATGAGGAATTGCATGTGGCAGCAGTTGTTCCATTTTGTCTTGTTTTTGAAGGAGAAGTTGGACATTGGCTTCAAGGGCTTGAATTCTACTGTCAGTCTTGGACTTGTCTTTGATGATTAATTGAAGAAATAGTCCTCCTTGGCAAGTGTCCTTCATAGCACCTTCTTATTTTGTCTGTTTCCAACTCCATCCTTTCCTCCATTCTTTTGACTGCCCCATTGATGCCAATAACCAAGAAGTGGTGAAACTTTATATGTTTCTTATCCACCTTGGTTACTTCTTCTAGTATATCCTTGATTGATGGGGCAGCTGCAGTTGACCCAATGTTGGTCACATAGTCCTGCCTGAGTTAGGCAGCTGTATCCTCAAGATAGTTTGTGTAGTTTGCATCAAGCCAAACATCCACATTCTCCTCTTTAGGTTCTTCAGGCACAGGGTCATTTGCAAGCCCTGTCTTCAATGTAGAAATGTGGTCTTGTCTTTGTTATAGACCATATAGGTGTTCAAAGTCTGCATTGGACATTTTGGATAGAACATGTAATGTTGCATCCCCTGTGCTTGAACTGGTCCCAATTTCTCCTGTTTGGATTGTTGTGGAGGGAGCAAAAGAAACTTGAGCTTCTAGGGTGATGGTTTAAACAGGTTGTAAAAATGCACCTGCTGAAAATTTTTCTCTGTTATTTTCTTCAAGGATCTAATCCTTGCTCACACCCTCTCCTTTTGCCTGGGGTTGAACACCCAGCTTCTCTATCTCTCCTTTTTCCAAGCTGTCTAAAGCTTGACTCTTTGGTATGTGTATGTCCTCTCCTTTTTCCAGGTCAGAAGCCTGACTCTCACTATTTATTCTCACATCCTCACTCATTTGGATAAAGTCACTTTGTCCTACAGAAATGAGGGGTAAAGAAGAAGTGTGTGTGACTGCATGGAGAGTGGGTTCCCTTTGTGTTTCTGGGGCTAGGGATCTCTCCATGGAAGAAGTTTGAGAGCTTGTCTCGAGTAGTGGCTCCTCTTGGGAAAAATCAAGAAGATTTAAATTAGTAGTATCAAAAGAATCAAGAATGGGAGAAAAAGGAGAAGAATGTACAGTTTGGAGTATTGGCTGTTCCTCAGACATTGAAAATTGAGGAACATCAATAGATGACTATGTGTGTACACTCTTGGTGTCACTTTTTTCTTGTATTTTCTCTCTTTGTGGTTCCTCTTGTTAGGGAACAAGAGGTTGTGCAGACTCTGTACAGGTTGTTCCTGGTTGGGAACTTTCTTTAATGTCAACATCCTTTTGGGAAGGTATTGACAGTTCACTGTTTTTCCTTATAACCTCCATTGCCTTTTGGGAAGCAATGGATTCCTTTTGGCTTAGGGTTATAACTCTCTTCTTTCTCTAAGGTGCCACCTCAGCTTCTTTATCTCCTTCATCCTCATTTACTCCCTTAATTATTTTTCTTTTTATTGGGAGCTTTGTGATGGCTGTTTGAGTCTTTGCAACCACAGTCTTTTGGGAGACTGTGGAGGGGGCTAGTGATTGTTGTTGTGAAGTGGTTGGAGGATTAATAGGGGTTTGGTTTTCAGTATCCTCAAAAAATAACAAAGAATAAAGGTTTGGAAGCCTATCTATGAGAGTAGATCTCATGACAAGAGGGAAAAATAAAGGAGCCTTTACCTTTGCAGATTTGTGTTTCACATCAGTAAAAAAAATTTTACTCTGCAAAACAGTTGGTACAACTTGCATGCCAGTAATATTAAGGTTAGAGATTAGATAATATGCAATCATTATCAAAAACCTAGCATAATAAATTTTATTTTTATTACCGAATTTAAGTTTTACCAAAAGATTTTGCAGAATTAAAAGCCCAATGTTTAAATGTCTATCATATAACACACTGAAAGTAATTTGTTGTGTGAGTGTAGTGATAGCATCATAGCCACTGCATTTTGTAGAAAAAGCTTTTGTTATTATATCCAAGAATAGTGACCACTCCTGCCTGAGATGGGGTCGAGTTATGGACCCAACAGAAACAATTTCTAAAGAATAATGTAAGTTTTTAAACATAGCAAATATTTCTTCATCAGAGGCAGGAGAGTCAAAGTTTTCAAAAACAGGTAGACGTAAAGCATTATTAACAACAGTATGATCTATAGTATAGACAGAATTATCATACCTAAAACTTAGCACAGGAGAGTTAGCATTCTTATCCTGTATGGTTGTAGTGGACCACATAGCTATGATAACTTCAGCGGCTTGTGTGGGAGCTTCGTATATGGCGTACGACAGTGAAGAGTTTTGTAGAAAATCTACAAATGGATGGTACTGTGCTTCAAATTCATGTTTATCAACCACCCCAGCATGGTTGGTCTTGATGAAATCAAAGTCTCCGAACTTGAAGCATACAGTTTTGGCCGTCATTGAAGAGATTTGTGTGAACTTTGAAGAAATTCTTTGAAAAAGATTAAATTGCAGAGTGTTTGTAGAGAGAATAATTTCAGAGCTTAAGAGTTTGTGATTGCAAAGATGTTTGAATTTACTTTTATCAAAGTGTTAGAAACGTTTGCAATTCAAGAGATAGTGAACCATTTTCGATTGTGGGTATGAGTAACTACTAGATTACCCTCGATCAGAGATTGCCCTAATCTCTGATATGTTCACTCATAAGAGACTAGACCCGATTAGTCTTCGATAGTTCATTTTTGATTGAGTCAAAGGCTAATCAAAAACACTGTCGGGGACTAAGGTAGTCTCCGATAGTTCAATTTTTGATTGAGTCGGGGACTAATCAAAAACACTGTCAGGGACTAAGATAGTCTCCGATAGTTCAATTTTTAATTAAGTCGGGGACTAAGATAGTCTCCGATAATTCAATTTTTAATTGAGTCGGGGACTAATTAAAAACATTGTCGGGGACTAAGAAAGTCTCCGATAGTTCAATTTTTAATTAAGTCGGGGACTAATTAAAAATACTATCAGGGACTAAGCTAGTCTCTTTCTCTTAAACTTTCAGGGACTAAGTAAATGTAGTCCCTGCTACAATTTTGTTTTTCAAAATATTTCCAACAATCAAGTTAATGATTATTAGCTTCAGAAATTCTGTTTAATTAAAGCAGCTTCAACCAGAAATTAAATTCTAGCTACTAAAATTTATGTTCACAAGAACGGCTGCCATCTAGAAATTAAGTTCTAGCTTCTAAGATTCTGTCCATTGAGAACAGTTTCAATCCAGAAATTAAATTCTAGCTTCTTACAACTAAACAACTTGCTTCCAAAATATGAAATTAATTTTTAGAAGCATAATTCAACATTCCTAATTCAGAAACTAATCTAGAAAAAGTAGATTCATCTAAAGGCTTTGTGAATATGTCTGCAAGTTGTTTATCAGTTATAACCCAGTGCAATTCAATATTTCCTTCACTTACATGTTCTCTTATGAAGTGATATCTAATATCTATGTGTTTTGTTCTTGAATGCTGCACTGGATTTTCTGTTATAGCTATGGCACTAGTATTATCACAATAGATAGGAATTTTGGATAATGACATACCATAGTCTAGGAGTTGATTTTTGATCCTTAAGATCTGAGCACAGCAACTCCCAGCTGTGATGTATTCAGCTTCTGCTGATGAAGTAGAAACTGAATTTTGTTCCTTGCTAAACCAAGAAACAAGTTTGCCTCCAAGAAGTTGGCAGCTTCCACTTGTGCTTTTCCTGTCAAGCTTGCAACCTGCATAGTCAGCATCTGAATAATCAATTAGTTTAAAATCAAATTCTTTGGGATACCATAAACCAAGGTTTGGGGTACCCTTTAGATATCTGAGTATTCTTTTTACAGCAATCAAATGTGACTCTCTAAGGTCAGCTTTGAAATCTAGCACATAAACATGTAGCAAACATTATATCAGGTCTACTTGTAGTTAGATATAAAAGAGAGCCTATCATGCCTCTATAGCTAGCAATATCAATTTTCTTTCCTTTTAAGTCTTTATCTAGCTTAGTGGCAGTAGGCATGGGTGTTTTTGCAGATGCACAATCAACCAAGTCATATTTTCTCAATAAGTCTTTGATGTATTTGGCCTGACTGATAAAAATTCCATCAGTTGATTGTTTTATTTGCAATCCTAAGAAAAATGTTAATTCTCCCATCATACTCATTTAATATCTAGACTGCATTAGTTTTGAAAATTTTTCACAGAGTTTTTCATTTGTAGAACTAAATATAATATCATCTACATATATTTGCACAAGTATAATGTAAGAGCCTTGCTTTCTATAAAATAAAATTTTATCTATGATACCTCTAACAAATTTATTTTCAAGTAAAAATTGAGATAGAGTATCATACTAGGCTCTTGGAGCTTGTTTTAAGCCATAAAGTGCTTTGTCTAACCTGTAGACATGATTTGGAAGTTTGGAGTCCACAAAACCTGGGGGTTGGCAAACATAGACTTCTTCTTCCAATTTTCCATTCAAGAAAGCACTTTTGACATCCATCTGGTACACCTTGAAGTTCTTGTAGGCTGCAAAAGCCAAGAAGATTCTGATTGCTTCAAGTCTTGTTACTGGTGCAAAAGTTTCATCATAATCTATTCTTTCTTCTTGAGAATATCCTTTTGCAACCAGTCTTGCTTTATTTCTTGTGGTTGTACCAATTTCATCCAATTTATTTCTGAAGACCCATTTGGCACCTATAATTGATCTATTCCTTGGTTTGGGTACCAGTCTTCAGACTTTGTTTCTTGTGAATTGATTTAACTCCTCTTGCATGGCTATTATCCAGTCAGGATCTTGAAGTGCTTCCTCAATTTTCTTTGGCTCAATTTTTGAGAGAAAACTGAGATATAGACATTCATTTTGAGTTGCACTTCTAGTCTTGACTCCATCCTCTAGACTTCCAATGATCAAATATGGTATGTGGTCTCTCAACCATGGAATTGCACATGGCATATTTGACCTTGAAGTGGAGGCTTCATTTTCTAGATTAATGTTGTCTAATCTAGCTTCATGATTAGAGACTGCTCCCCCTAAACCATTGACTTCTTCATTATTAGCTCCCTGTGAGCTGTTTATCTCTATAGTCCCCGGTATCAAGATAGTCTCCGATTGTGCATCAGTGACACTAGTCCCTGGTGAACCATTAGTCTCCGATGGTATACTAATGTCACCAGTTTCTTGTGTTTCATTTGATTCTAATACTCTAGTCTTTGATAGAGTATTAGTCCTTGGTACTTCATGCACAACTGTTAACTCCCCCCCAATTATGTAGGGATCATTACTATCTTGGGGTTTTTCAGTAGTCTCTGATGGATATTCCCATACATCCAATTCATTCTCAAAACTGAGAGGTTCATGCAATCCTTGTCCAATCATTCCTGGAATTTTTCTGTCATCAAATACAACTTGTATTGATTCCACAATGACCTTTGTTCTTAGATTATATACTCTGTATGCCTTGCTTGACAGAGAATAACCTAAAAGGATTGCCTCATCAAACTTGTTGTCAAATTTTCCTCTTGCCTCTGATGAATCTCTCAGTACAAAGCACTTACAACCAAACACATGTAAAAACTTGAGAGTTGGTTTTCTCCCAGTCATTAATTCATAAGATGTTTTGTTGTATGCTTTGTTTATCAAGGATCTATTCTGTGTAAAGCAAGCTGTGCTAATAGCTTCTTCCCAAAAATAAGTAGGAAGCTTAGCTTCTTGCACCATAGTCCTTGCTGCTTCAATAAGGGTTTTGTTTTTCCTCTCAACAACTCCATTTTGTTGAGGGGTTCTTGGAGCAGAGAATTGATGAGTTATTCCTTTTTTAGTGCAGAATTCAATAACTTGGGTATTCTTGAATTATGTTCCTCTGTCACTCCTTATTACCCTTACTGTTTTTCCTGACTCAGTTTCTATCTTCTTGACATGATCAATTATCAACTGATAATCTTCATCTTTTGTATGGAGGTATTTTACCCAAGTATACCTCGTGTGATCATCCACAATAACCAAAGCATATCTATTTCTTAAGATAGACATCACATTCACTTGACCAAATAAATCCATGTGTAGCAACTGTAAAGGGTCAGTGATTGATGTTGCTGGTTTGTTTTTGAATGATACATTTCTTTGTTTCCCTTTTTGGCATGAATCACACAATCCATTTTGTGTAAACTCCAATTGTGGAATGTGAGTTACCAATCCTTTCCTCACTAGCTTGTTGATATTCTTGAAATTCAAGTGGAAAAGCTTCTTATGCCAAAGCCAACTTTCATCAGTTGAAGCTTTGCTATAGAGACATGATTTGATCAGTGAAAGAGATAAGGTTTGCAACATACAAATTTCCTTTTCTTTTCCCTGTCAATATCACATTATCAGATTTTTTGTCACACACCAAGCATTGATCTTCTTTGAAGGTGACATTGAATCCCTTATCACATAGTTGACTCACACTCAATAAATTGTGCTTTAAGCCATCAACTAGTGCTACTTCTGTGAAGATGACATCTCCATGTTCAACACTGCCATAACCCTTGGTATGGCCTTTGTTGTCATCTCCAAAAATGACTTTTGGGCCACTTTTCTCTTCATACTATTTTAGCAGGGACTTATCTCCAGTCATGTGCCTTGAACATCCGCTGTCCAAGTACCATATTTTCTTCTTTTAGCCCTGCACAGTAAAGAGTAACTAGTTAGAAATTTTTGGGACCCAAACTTTCTTGGGTCCTTTCTCACTAGTTGTAGACTCAAGACTTAACTCAAATTGAGTTGATAGTCTTTTAGTATTTTTAACTTTAATTGGACAATCACTAGTCTTGCTACCTTTTTGTGAGAGATTGCCAAGCTTAGGATTTTCATTGTTAATGCAAAGATTATTTGACCTTTTTACAGGTGATTTATCTTTTATTGTCTTTGAATGTGCAGTCCCTATTATAGTAATTTTATTTTTACTCTTACAATGCATAGCTATGTGATTTGGATTACCACATATATGACATGTCTTTCTAGGAGCTTCAGGCATTCTAGCATAATTTGTGTATTTATTAATGCCTACCTTTCCATTCCTATTTTTCTTATTTATGCTAGACTCCACTAATGTTTTAGCCTTTTTCATAGGAATATTTTCCAATTTTTTGTTTAATTATGTCTTTGTCATGAATCCAATATTTAATCTTTTATTCTCACTCTTATCAACAGTGTTCACTGTCTTTTGATCAATCTTTGATTTTGCAGTGACTTGTTGATCTTGAGTGTTAATAATTTTGGGTTCATTAACAGGAAAGACAAAGTTAATTCTTTTTAAAACATTTGGCTTACTAGTAGTGGAGTTAATAGCTTCAATTAGATCATCTAAATCTGAACTCTTGTCTAGATATTCTTCATAATCTAGTCCAGATTTTTGACTTATCGTTTGACATTCTACCAAGTCTGTCAACTTTTTAAAGGAAGTATTTCATTGTTTAATCTTAGGTTGAGCATTTTCAAGTTGCTCTACTAAGTAATATTCCCTCTTTTTCAAAGCATCGATCATATGATGAGTTTTGTTTAAGTCAGACTTGATAGTGTCAAATTGCACCAATCTCTCTTCAAGAAATTCGTTTCTTTTCAAGAGAAGGTCACATGATTCTTTTACATTAGTATGTTCAATGGTTAATGATCTAAAACTAACATGCAAATCAGACATATCTTTTTGTATGCTTTCAATACTAGATGTATTAAGTAAGTTAAGCACATTAAAATTTTGAGTTGTATCACATACCTTTGTAGAATCACTTGACTCGTCACTTCGAGCCATCAGGGCAAAGTTGACAACTTCTTCCTCAAAATCACTATTAATCCAATCTTTACCCTCAGTAATCAAGGCTTTGCTTTTTGATTTGAACTTCTTGTCAGCAAAGTCGTTCCCCGTTTTCCTTGATTTTTCATCCTTAGATCTATCACTAGATCTAGGCTTCCTGCACTCATTGGCAAAGTACCCTAACCCATCACAGTTGTAACACCTGATTTTCTTCTTGTCAAAGGTCACGGTTTGACCTTCATGTTTAGGGTTAGGCTTCCTTGACGACTTTCTTCCTTTTCTACCAGCTCTAAATTTCTTGAACTGTTTGCCCATGAATGCCATGAATTCCTCTATGTCATCATCAGTATCCAGTTCATCTTCCTCATCGGTCAAGCTTGCATTGGAAGTTTCATCATCAAGCTTCTCTTGAGACTTGCTTGTCTCAACCATTAACGCAGCTCCTTTGTCCCTTCCATGCATGCGTTGTCGTTGCTCTACTTCAAGTTCATATGTCTTTAAATTTTTGTAGAGCCTGTCCAGTGTGAGTATGTCTAAGTCATGAGCCTCCCTTACTGCAGTAGTCTTTGGATCACAACTTGGTGGAAGAGGTCTCATGAACTTATTGTTGACATCCTTATTATCATAGGACTTTCCAAGTATCTTCAAGTCATTGAGCAAAGTATTGAACCTGTCATATACTGACGTTATTGGTTCACCAGACTTTGCTTGAAAGAACTCATATTGTTGTGTCAACAATGAGCTTTTGTTCTTTCGGACTTGGTCAGTCCCTTCACACAGGACTTTGATAGTGTCCCAAATTTGCTTAGATGTTGTGAGGTTGATAATGCTTGTGAACATATTTTTGTCAATACCATTGTAGAGTATGTTCATAACCTTAGCATCATTTAACACTTGCAACTTGTCTTCGTTTATATAATCACTTTCAAGAGCAAGTTCAAAGTGTTCACCCACAACAGATCCTTCAACAGTTTTAGCAGGAATAAATTTCCTGGGTAGATACGGACCCTTCTCAATCCTATCAATATAATCTGGATCTATTGTTCTCAAGTGCATGTACATCTTTTGCTTCCAAATAGGATATTCTTCTCGTTTCAGAATTGGAATTCTGGTTCCACCATCACGACTTCCTACATAAGCCATTATGCTAGAGCTGCTTGCTTCGTCGTTGGCCATCTCTTGGAACGTGTTAATTGAATAAATTCAACTAAAGGCTCTGATACCAATTGTTTTCCCAGTGAGATAGCCGAGAACTTGTAGAAGGGGGAGGGGTTGAATACAAGTTCTTTGAATTCTTTTCGATTGCTTGTTCTTCAAGAAATTAATTATTACTTGCGGAAATAAAGAATAAAAACTCAAATCAATTTATACACAATTGCTTTTATTGAATTTAACAATTGACTACAAATTCTAACAATAACAATAATATGATTATCAGCTTCTTTTCTTTTCTTTTCTGTTTAGTAAAGATACAAACTATGAATTCTATATAGCTTCGAAACAATTCTCTATAAACCTAATTACAGCTTCTCAAACTGAATTACTCAGTTTCTATTCTAAATCAATAATGATTCAACTTCCTTATTTGATTTAAACACAATCTTTCCTTTTTGATTAGGAACAGATATCTGGCTTGTTTCCTTACCAGCTACGTCTTTAATAATATCTTGATCTACGTGAAAGACATTCCTTATTCAATTCGAACTCTGTATCTCATCAGGGAATAAGTCATGACTAGTCCCTGACGACTTCAGCTTTTAGTCCCTGATCGTTTAGTCTCTAGTCGTATAGTCTCTAGTCGTATAGTCTCTAATCAGGTTGTGTAGTCTCCAATGCTTTTAGGCTTAGTCTCCGATGACGTCAGCTTAGTCTCTGATGCCTTAAGACTTAGTCTCCGATGACGTAAGCATTAATCTCTAATACTTTATCTTTAATCTCTGATGACATAAGAGGTAGTCTCCGATAGACAAAATACTTAGTCTCTGACAAATGTTGCCTTAGTCTCCGATAAGCCTTCGACGGATCAAATACACACATTGACTTGTTGAAGCTTTGATACAGCTTTTCCAGCAGTTACTTACAAATAAAAATGAATCTATCTCTTTACAAAGAATAAATGAATTACAATCAAAGAGATAACTACTGGCTACAAAACTTCAGTGTTACTAATTAACAATTTCTATACATTTGTATATCTAAGTAATCTAAAGACAATCATCATCAAATGTTATAAAACCTAACAGGAAGACTCAATCAAATAAGCAGAAGAGGTACTTGCATTAATATTGTTGACAATAGTCATTACATTCATTTTAAACAACCCATCGGTTGCATACTCCTTCCCGACAAACACTCCTGATTTAGACAAGACAAGCTCGTCAGATTCTATTACAATCCGAAAGCCATGCTTGTTCAGCAGAGAACCAGACACAAGGTTCTTGCGGATTTCTGGCACATACAATACATCTTGTAGTGTCAGAACCTTGCCTGAAGTCATCTTCAGCAGTACCTTTCCCTTGCCTTCAACTATCGCAACAGCGACATTTCCCATGTACAATTTTTCACTGTTAACAGGCTCGAAAGTGGAGAAATGGTTTCTATTGGTGCACACATGTTTAGAAGCATTGGTGTCCATCCACCATTCTTTCGGATTGGCTCCACCATGTTCACCTCGGTGACCATAGCAACCAGATTCATGTTATCCACTTCCTTGACCATGTTCGCCTTATGGCCCTTCTTGGGGAGTCGACAATCAACTGATCTGTGACCTGGTTTGCCACAGTTAAAGCAGTTGCCTTTGAACTTAAATTTCTGCTTGGAGACACCTCCAGTGGTTCCAAGCTTCCCCTTACCTTTGTCGACATTCTTGAACTTGGTCTTGCTCTTCGAGCCTTGGCCTTTGCCATGCTCCACAACATTAGCATGTAAGCCATTAGATGCCTTGGATTCGGACTTCCTGTTGTCTTTTTCAATGCGAAGTCTAACGATCAAGTCCTCCAAGGTCATCTCCTTGCGCTTATGCTTGAGGTAGTTTTTGAAATCCTTCCAGCCTGGAGGCAACTTCTCAATGACCGCACCCACTTGGAAGGTTTCACTCAAAACCATCCCCTCAGCTTGGATGTTGTGCAAAATGAGCTGAAACTCTTGCACTTGACTATCAACAGTCTTGGAATCAACCATCACATAATCAAGGAACCGTCCGACAACAAATTTCTTTGAGCCGGCATCCTCCGATTTATGTTTACGGTCCATGAATTCCCATAATTCTTTAGCCGTTATAAATTTCTCATAAACATTATATAATGAATCGTGAATATTATTCAAAATATAATTATAGCAAAGAAAATCAAGACGTTTCCAAGTTTCATAAGCAGCAAGAGTTGAAGCATCGGGATTACCTTCAGGCAATGGAGGAGGCACTTCCGTTAGGAGCCTCGCCAAGTTCAGCGTGGTTAAGTAGAACAGCATCTTCTGTTGCCACCTCTTAAAAGTTGAAGTTGTTCCATTGAATTTATCTGGCTTCTCCACATGGCTGGCCAGAACATTACGGATATCCATAGCAGCAGCAGGATTGGTGACCCCGATAGCACCAACGATAGGAGTGGGAGCAGGAACATCAGTAGCAGCAGCGGGATTGGTCATCATTACGAATACACCAAAAGATCATAAACTATTTTAAGATTGTTGGTTATGGGTTGTAGTGTATTCGTAACAAACAATAGAGCAAGAGGAACAATCTGAGACACGTGATAACCACGATGTCCTTAAAACAGTTTAGCCCTCTCACACACTGTGCTAGAGAAATTAGAGCTACTGTTTCCTAGGATACAACATATACAATGAGAACTACTTCGCACAAAGTAATCTCACGTTCGAACTGGAACTGAGAAAAATAATGAACACCAGAAAGAAAAGATACAATGAAATTTTAGAGAAGAGGTAAAGAACGATTTTTTATGGGAATACTGAAACCTGTAATATGAGTCTCTATATATAGTGCAGATTGGCCAAGCTGAACACTTTAATTCCGTAAAATGTTACAACAGTTACTAGAATTTAATTCATGCCGTTACAAGAATTAAATGTATACGTTTTAGCCGTTACAAACGTTACATGAATTAAATCCAAATGTTTCTGTCGTTACAAAACTAGACCCTGACCTTTAGTCTCCGACAGTGTAAACTAGTCCCTGACCTTTAGTCTCAGACAGTGTAAACTAGTCCCTGACCCTTAGTCTCCGACAGCTTAATTCAGCTTAGTCTCCGACAGGTTTATTTGAGTTTAGTCTCCGACAGTTCAAAACCAAAACCAGGAAAAGTTGAGTTGATCAGGCCCCCCCTAATTATGGTCCGGCATTCGTGTCCGCGGGTCGCGCCAAATTGCCCTTCGGAAATCCTTGGATTTGCACCCCTGTGTGTACACGTGGAGGATGAAGCATAATATAGCCAATCAATTTTACTAGTTTGTTTGTTTTCCCATATAAAAGGTAAGTAACACTCCTTTCAAATTCCAATGTGGGACAAAATTCTTCTCACACGAGAAACTAAATTCTCATACATTCTAGCTCATTTCCAACAAATGTATCATTCATAAATGTTCAAAAAAAAAAAATCAGAAAACCCTAACTGGCTTAAGAAAGAAGAAGAAGAAGAAGAGGAAAAAGGAGTGAGGTGTTGTCGGTCCATGTTCTTTTTTTTGGTCACATTGGATAATTTCTTGTCAAATTAACATCTCTGTTAGTGATTTTTGATAGAATGTTTTGATTTAGAAACGTAAGTAACGCTAATGTAATAAAATGAAAAAAATGAAAGTTTAATAATGTATTAGTGAAAACGTGCCAACATGGATGAGATTTTTATATTTTGCCAATTCAAAATCCTTCTAGTCATGTTTATTATGTGCATTTCCAGTTACAAGTAGATTTCGGTCGTTTTTTCAACTCATTATAATCTACATCATACCACATATTATATTCTAATTTGCTTTTGCATAAAGATAAACAAAAATCTTATTATTAGCGAATAAAATCGAGCTATTATATGTAAAGATTAAAAATAAAAAATCCATGCAACAAGAAATGAAAACATAACCTGCATAATTTTTTATTGTTGATTGTGAGTTACTAGATGAGTCTAATTTTTTTTTTATACAAATCAACATAAAACACAATATGTTGCATATGTCCGTCACTTTATTATTCTCAATCTTTCGTTTTTTCTAAAATTAAATTTTTTGGAATGAGTTAACACAACTTATACGTAAATTTTAAGCTAAAAAACCTAAAAATTTTATAGACCCGAATCATTTTGTAGTTGAATAAGAGGTAGTAGCTGGATGAGGGAATATGTGGGTTGGGAAGTTTGTCATATCTGAACGAAGGAACTAGTCTCAAGTCTCAACTCAACTCTCACCTACCACATGACTCACCAACCCATGACTTCAGTTGTGACATATATGTGGGGGGGTCCCATACACTTTGTTTCTTTCTCTTTTTTAGTTTTTTAGTAATAGTTCCTTTCTTTGTTTTGGTTGAGAACTTGAAAGCTGTGACTAGACTACAACTAAGATCAAACCCCATCCAAACGCTAAGAAGTAGGCCTACCAACCACTGCTTCCAATTTGCATTGCCTTATCCACAAACTTAATGGTCATGTCTCTTTCACTAAAATGGGCAATTAACTCTTTTTTTCTTTTTTTTTTTCCTAATCATTATTAACTTGTCATTTCATATTTGATATTGATATTTTTTCTATTTTCAAAGGTGCGTCTCAAAGATGTAAATTTTAAAAATTGATATGGTATATTTCTCTTTTTTATCCATGGTATGAATTTTGAGTTATCTTTTCAGATATCATTAAGACATTTTTTTTAGAATGAATGTAGTGTTATCTTTGTCTTCAAAACTTTGACTTAGTTATTGTTGTGGTGCGTATTTTTATATAAAATTTTATATATGCTAAACATTTATATAATTTGAAAATTTTCATAGTATGATCTTTGACTATTGTATTTTTACTGCATAATTGTATACCTATAACGATATAGTATTTCTGAAAATCTGTTTAATATAATTTAACTTAATATTGGATTTTACTAACTCACTCCAACTCAACTTACTCGGCACAATTTAATTAATTGATACAATTTCATCTATTGCCACAAAAACATTGATTTTTTCCAAATTTGGATATTTTATTTGTATTATATGCTAACATCAATCTTCTACTAAAATAAATCTAATATAGTTAATATTAAATTAAGTAATTAAAATAAAATAATAACTACATAACTAATTATTATGATTTAAGACATCAAGTAATTACATATAAATAATCCATTAATCAATTATTAAATTCACCAATCACAATATAATTTGTTATAATTAAATCTATCTTAATTTGAATAAATTTAATCAAATTAATGATTATAAATGTATTGCCCTGTTCACGGACCTTTATTCGCTATTTTTATTAAATTAAATGACAAATTTAATATATATATGTACTTTGTTTTGCCTAAAATTATATGGGCAATACTTTGTTCAGACTTTAATTAATCTAAAATTACTAATATATGGGTGCATAAGTGCATTCAAGAAAAGTTTTGATTCATTAATAACTTAAATTCGGAAAGGAGAACAAATATTTCACAAGAAGTTCTTATTAAAAAGTATTTGGACAAAATAGCCGAAGTGAAACATCAATACTATAACATGATACCACACAAACAAAATCACACCCTATTTGTCTGTGTTTGATAAATCAGTAACTAAAAAGTAGAAATGTAACTAAAAATAAAGAAATATATAAAATGTAGAAATAGTTTTTTTATTCAACCTCTTCAAACCCCAAATAATAACCATAATAATATTAATACTCAAAGTGTGTCAAGTACCATCCATAAAATAAATCAATTTCTTTCACCAACAACCCCTTTTGAATTAGAATGTCATTGATGAAATGAGCCTTCAAGTCTTTTCTCAAACTCGCACGTATCAATCTTTCTCGAAATCTTAGTACTCCAACCTATCAATCTTTCATTACCAATCTGTAAATGATTAGATTACAGATTGATTTCATTATTTCATGACATAACTTCTCCCCCACCCTTCTTTTAGATTTCATTTTGTGTGTTCATTATTTTCATTTCTTTGTGAATTATTTCTTTTTTATACGATAAAGGCAAGAGATATCGAAAAATAAAAATTCAATTCAAGGCAATTAGACTATGAACTTGAGTACAGAGAAAACAAACGACTCATTAAGAACACCACAGAAACCGATAGCGAAGAACTAACAATTGCTAAATAAAAACATAAAAAAGAATATGTGGAATCTACCAAAATGTATAAAATAAATTATTGAAATCGACTATTTTAACATGTATTTTCGATGTTCCACGCGTGGACTTTATGTGCGATGCATTGATTATTTGTATCATATAATTCACAAGTGAAACTATCACAATTCTGTGTGAAATTTGTTAGTGCAGAAAAATTTAGACAACGAAGCGGAAGCATAAAAATAGCAAATTAAAATTTTTTTCTGCAATCCCAGAAATCATCTTATACAATATTATTAATTGAGGAAGGATTAAAATCATACCGTTGTAAATTCGACGACGTTGATGTAGAATCTTTACGCACAAATTTAACACTGCAATCTTTATCCTTCACGCTCCAATCGATTATCTTGATCCGTCTTGTAATTTATTCCACGTTCTTGATTGTTCCACTGAATCCAACGTTTACTACTCAAGTGTGTAGTACTCTAAAGGTGATCCACCGGAGAATTTTGATTATGAAGAATATTGGATTTCTCTCACAATATTTTGGTGACAAATATTATGGAGGCTACCAATTATTATTACCATTAGGGTTTAATCTATTATAAGTCTCCTTATATAGACAACCCCTAAACTAATTCCTAAACCAATTAGGAATTGGTTATTTATTAAATAATAATAAAACTCCATTATCTAATTCCTAAACAATTTAGAAATTGGATTCTTTATTATTAAATAATAACACCACTTTTTAATCTAATTCCTAGATTACTTAGGAATTGAATTATTTATTAAATAATAATAATATAAGAATAATTCTTATTTATTTATAATTAGTATTTCTAAAATACTAAATTATAAATATTAAGCTATTTAATTTATTCCATCATGGTATAAATTAAATTATTTAATTATTATTATTTCCCAATATTTTCATAATTTATTATTTTCCTTTTATGGTGTGACCCTTTAGGTTCAATATCAAGCCGGTTGTAGAAATAAATAAAATTAGAACTATTCTAATTTTATTTATACGAATTAAACACATTAATTCATTAAATATAATTAATTATATTAATTATACTTATTCTACATCATGAGGGATACCTCTCAGCATATCATGACTATTCGGATAATATGAAATCAACGTTTAATCACAAAGAACCTATTCAGTGAATAGTTACCGTACAATTCAATCCTTCTACCACACAATGTCCCGATTAAATATAAGACATGGAATTACTGTCAAGTCTTCTTTTATTTAATCATATGCATTCCGATTCATAGATGCACAACTCAATATAATATCAATTAGAAACACATTCTAATTATCATTCCACTCTGGTCAGAGATTCCCGAGTTGTCAATAATGGAATCGCATAGGACATTCTCTCCCTTTACTGGAAGCGGTAGATCTTTTGTTGATCATTCACTTATCTCCATGTACACTTTATTATACCAGAACATACACTTATATACACTGCTTGAGTTAAGATATATGACAAAGTATAATTTAGTGTACACAAGATAACCGCAACGATTTCAAGTCTAAGGATCACTTGTACAACTATCACTAGATGAACTCCTATTGACAAACAGGTAAAACTCCATTAGGTGTTCATTTAAGCGAGTCACATTCAGTGAACTTATTCTCTAATAAGCACCTACATACTTGTTTTAATGTCGTCACACAAATGATTATGAGATCAATCATCCTCTTGTAAAGAGCAAGCACAGTATGTACTAATATTTCTAGATTCACTAATACCCTTATTAGTGATCCTACGATTAGGAACATTTTTAGTTTCGAGTTAACATATTTTAGATCTCATTAGCATGATCTCATCATGATCCTAAAATATAACTCTAAACTATGGGTTAATATATTTAACAGCTTAAACATATAAATAAACGCCTTTGAATAAATAATTCTTTTATTAATAAATGAATAAGATTACAAAATAAATGTTCCATCACGTCTAACGTGATTGGCTTGAGGGCATATTACTTTCAAACTATCAATTTTCACGTTATATCATATGTGGTAGTTATTAATAATGTGTGTTAAATCTAGACTGAAACTTATAGTAGATACAAAATTTATGTTGTTAAAATTTTAATATATATAGAGAGGATAACTGTTATAGATAAATGATGATGATAATGTTTAATTAAATAAATGTGCAACTGTAAATACTCAAGTTATTCTATAAACCTTAGTATATTTGTACGAGTTTTTGCATCCACTGATGGTCGACTTAGTCATCAGGGGATGAACTTCACTGCATTGGGTGAGTCATCAGTGTTTACTTAAACCGACTCGATAGTGTCAAGGAATGGTTGTTGATACTTAAAAAGATAAATATTCCGCACAACAAAAATTTCAGGAAAAGCCAACAATGTATTGATGATCAAAAGGATAAGTATTTTTAAGAGGCACCAGTAAGAAGAACTCATCAGGAGAAACCTAAAAATATTGTATCAAGGTGATGACACCATTAAGGGGAAACCATCAGGGGAACTTGTCAGGCGATGACTTCGTCAGGGGAAGCTATCAAGGGAACCTGTCAGGCAATGACTTCGTTAGGGGAAGCCATGAGGGGAACCTGTCAGGCGATGACTTCGTCAGGGAAAACCATCAGGGGAACCCGTCAGGCGATGGTCTCATCAGGGGAAGCCATCAGGGGATGACTTAATCAAGGGAAGCCGTCAAGGGAACCCACTAAGGGATGAACTCGTCAGGAGAACCCATCAGGGGAAACACTCTTGTGTTCAGACTTTGGCGACAACATACCTCCTGATGAGTTTGGCGATAGCTAAATATGACTTAGGCGATAGCTTATCTTGCGATGAGTTTGGCGACAGTCATTTCTATCCATTGACGACAAGTTTGGCATTAGGTAAAAAGTGACTTTGGCGATAATCATTTCTATCCACTGACGACAAGTTTGGCGTTGGATAAAAAGTGATTTTGGCGATAATCATTTTTTATCCACTGACGACGAGTTTGGCGATGACTTAACTTACCCAACGAGTTTGGCGATAACTTAGATTGCCTGACAAGTTTGGCGACGACAAAAGATGAACTCGTCAGTGGATAATGAGCAAGTCATAACATTAATGGATAAATGAAGCACTAAACAAGTCTCCATCAGGGATTGACATCGGTGGATAAAAGAAGCACTGATCAAGTTATCTTCAGTAACTTGTCATCAATGGATCCAGAAGCAGTTATCGAGTCGACATCAAGACTTGGCATCAGTGAATCGTTATGACCTAATCCACACGTCATCAGGACTTACATGCAGATCATTGATACTTGGTACGGAAGCAAGGGGTATAACTAGAAAGATATTCCTTGAAGTTTGGTTAACCAATAACAACTCTCGAGCATTAATTACATGCAGATCAAGGGATGAAAAAAAAGCAACAAAAGCAAATAGCAATCTGACACAACATTCCGAAAGGACCTTGATGTGACATATATGCAGCTATATTGAAAAATCAACACATCCAGCACGTGGGTTCACCAACTAGTCTACTATACATACAGTAAAACTAAGCGAAGAAGCAAAAGTGACACAACAAACACTAGAAGGAAGCTTTGTAATAGATCTGAAGAGATATATTCAAAGAAAGAAGTAACTAGTGAGTGTGGAAAAAAAACTGTAATTTTATTACAGATAAGCTATAACTTATTACAGAATTTGTAGCTGATTAATCACGTTTGTGATTAAACAGATTTTCAGAAAAATACCAAGTTTTAATACAACTATTTTAACTTGAATGCTTGTGTGTTCATTTTAATTTCAGTTAAGTTTTTATGATCTTGTAGCTATTCCAGCAGTGCTTAACAAGTTCTAAAAAGAGCAAAAAGTTTGTAGTGTTTGTATTCAACTCCTCCCCTATTTTGTTCTAACAATTGGTATTAGAGCCTACTAGCATATTACACTTGCTAAAAGATCTTGAACAATGGCCAACAAAGATGGAAATAGTAAAGTCCCCATGTTGGAAAGGGGAAAGTACTTCTTCTGGAGACAACGCATGATAGTTCATCTTAGAGCAATCGATGATGAATACCTACAGTTCTAGAAAAAGGCCCTCACGTGCCAAATAAGCTCATTCCTCATGAGGTAGTCAATGAAGTCAGTGTTCCAAAAAGATTAGTTCCAAAGACTACTGAAGAGATGACTCCAGCAGAAAGAGAGAAAATGAAGAAGGATCTAAAAGTCACAGGCATCCTATATAATGGCTTAGACGATGATATGCTAAACAATATCATGAACCTTACGACGTCTAAATCTATATGGGATACTATTTAGATACTATGTGATGGTACTGAAGATGTGAGGGAGAACAAGCTGCAACTGTTAACACAACAGTATGAGTGGTTCACAATGAAAAATGGTGAAATACTCACTGAAATGTTTGACAGATTAATAGGTTGGTAAATGACATGAGGATGTATGGGAAGACACTTGCCAACAAAGATGTGAACAGAAAGTTCATGAGGGCACTTCCCATATCATGGGATCCTAAAACAACAGTCATCAGAGAATCCAAGGACATGAATCTCCTAGACTTGGATAGGCTCTATGGTACTCTCAAGAAATATGAACTGGAGGTTCAACAAAGATCAGAAATGTCTGAGGATACCAGAAAGCTTAAATTTGTAGCTTTGATGGCTGCCAAGAAGGAAAAAGTTAAAGCAAGACCAAGTGTCTTGATGAAGCAGCAATCAGGAAATGCGGAAGAAGAAGGGGACAATGAAGCTGACTCAAAGGAGACTGAGTACATTCCTAAAGAGTTAGAAGAAATGGATGAAACCATGGCCTTTCTTGCAAAAAGGTTTTCCAAGCTGAGATTTCAAAAACCATCTGGATCAAAAAGATTTTCAGCAAGGAAACCTAGTAGCACAAGCAACTTTATTGACAAATTAAGAATAAAGTGCTACAAATGCAGTGAAATGGGCCGCTTTGCAAATGAGTGCTGCAAGGCCACAAAGGAAGGTGAATCCAGAGGAAAGGAAGCTGAAGTGGACTACAAGAAGAAATACTTTGACCTTCTTAATGCCAACAAGAAGGGAAAAGCTTACATTGCAGAGGGAAAGGACTAGGCTGACTCAGACGAAGAATATACTAAAGAATATGTCAACCTATCCTTGATGGACTCATCCACTGACAACAGTAGCTTACAAGTAAGTCTCGAAATTTCCTCTAACATGTCTAAAACTGATTGTGTTAAAATTGTTAAGGAAATGACTTGTTAGATAAGAGACCTTTATGATACCTTAAGAAGTGTTGTAGCTAACACTGAAAGAGTACAGAAATTCAATGAACAATTGATCATTAAAAATACTCTATTAGAATTAGAACTCACTAAACTTGAGAATCTTGAAAAAGAACTCTTTAAGACTAGGAATCTTCTTGACTGTGCCATAAAGAGAGAAGAATGGACCTTCAAGCTTTTGAAAGAGGAAAGGGAGGTCATTAAGAGATGGAATGAGTCGAGCAAGAAACTAGATGATCAATTATGCAGTCAGAAATCTAATCACAAATATGGTTTAGGCTATGAAGACACTCAAGTGAAGCAACTTTCTGTTGAAGTTGAAAGTGTAGCTAGCTTTAGAAAAAGGCCTGTACAACCTATCAAGTTTGTAAAGGCCATAACAAAGTTGGAAAAAGGGAATTTTTTCCCGATGTGTGTAGCTTACACAAGTGGTGGGAGTGGCAAGAAACCTGTTTTTGCCAAAGCACTTAAACCTCTAGTCAAGAAGGAACTAGACTGTGCATCAGCGGATACACAGTCATCAGAGGATAAAAGTGCATCAGTAGCCCTTCAAGGGATAAAGGCCTGACAGGGGAAAATAAAAGGAATAGGAATGACAAGTTAGGTGTAAACAAAGCTAGTAACTACACCCCTATTCAAGAAGCCCTTAGGAAAGTGTGCTGGAACTGTGGTAGCAATAATCATTTATCTTTTCAGTGTAAAGAAAAGACACAGATGGCATAATTTTATATGCTAATGATTTTACCAATTGTTCATGCATGCACTCTTAAGGGTAGAGTTAAGAAAACTGTTGATAAATCTAAAGTGCATATTGAAGCTCTTAAAAAGGAGAAAATGTGTATATTGCCAAAACCAAAATTCATAAGCAATGAAAAACTATTTTACCATTAACTGTGACTAAACCTAGAGGACCCAAATCCACTTAGGTACCAAAAACAAATTAAATGTTCTTTGTGTGCAGGGAAAAGTCAAAGGTAGTCAAATCTGGTTTCTAGATAGTGGTTGCTCAAGATACATGACAGGAAACAAAGCCCTGCTCACAGAGTTCCAAGAAAAGGTTGGTCCAGTGACCTCTTTTGGTGGTAATAGCAAAGGACTGACTCTTGGTTATGGCAAAGCAGCAAATAGGGGTGTCTCATTTGAAGATGTAGCACTAGTTGATGGGCTGAAGCACAATCTATTGAGCATAAGTCAACTATGTGATAAAGGTTTCATCATTACTTTCAAAGGGGATCAGTGCTTAATCTCAAAAAAAAATGATGGGAAACTGGTCTTATCAGGGATTAGGAAAGGAGATCTCTGCATTGCTGATTTTAAGTCAGTGGATGGAGAGTCATGCTTCTACAACAAAGCAACCCCTAATAAGAGCAGATTGTGGCATAAGAAGCTCTCTCACTTAAACTACAAAACTATCAATGATTTGGTGAAGAGAGAGTTGGTAACTGGATTACCTCAAGTGGAATTCATTCAAGAAAGATTATGTTCAACATGCCAACAAGGGAAGCAAAGGAAATCATCCTTTGTCAGCAAGGAAGCCACGATGATCAAGGATCCAATTCAACTGCTACATATGGATTTCTTTGGTCCTGTCAACATCATGTCAGTATCAAAGAAAAGATTTGCAATAGTTATTATGGATGACTACACCAGATATACTTGGGTCAAGTTTCAACATGCCAAATCTGAAGTACCTCAACAAATCATTGACCATGTGAAGAAAGTGGAAACTGAGTCAGGGTCAGTGGTTAGAATTTTGAGGACAGATAATGGAACTGAATTCAAGAATGCAGCTATTGATGGATTTTGTGTGGAGAGAGGCATCAATCATATATTTTTTTCTCAAACAACTCATCAACAGAATGGTGTAGTAGAAAGGAAGAATAGAACTCTGATAGAAGCTGTTAGGACAATGCTAACAGAGACAAAGATTCTTACCTATTTTTGGGCTGAGGAAATTTTCACTACTTGTTTCACTCAAAATAGGTCTTTGATCAACGAGGCTCACAACAAGACACCATACTAGCTAATGATAGGGCAAAAACCAAACATCAAGTTCCTACATGTTTTTGGATGCAAATGCTTTGTATTAAGGAACTTTGGTGAAAACTTAGGAAAATTTGATCTGAAAGCTGATAAAGTTATTTTCCTAGGTTACTCTCTGACATCTAAAGCCTATAGGGTTTACAACAAGAGACTCCTGGTGGTGATGGAGTCTATACATGTAGCTTTTGATGATCAAGAGATTTCTAGATTTAAAGACTCTGGTTTTCATGAAGAGCTCAGATTTGAAAATGAAGATGATTCTGATTGTCAAGAGAATGAAGCTAATGTGTGCAGACAAATGGAGAATTTAATCATCCTTGATGTCAATCCAAACAACCTAGAAGCCCCTTCAACAGATGGAGTTAACCTACTAGACAACAGGTCAGAGAATACTCCATTGGGGGATAATCTATCAGGGAATGCACCATCAGGGGATAACTTTAACCCTGATTTAAGCAGTAATTCAGGGGGAGTTTTCTCAGAAGCTGATAGCACTGACTTGGGGGGGGGGGGGGGGGAATGATGATCATGCAAGCTCATCAAGATATATTTCTAAGCCCAAATGGTCTATGAGTTACACATCAGATTTAATCATTGGTGATCCAAACTAGAGAGTGCAAACCAGAAAAGCAACATCTAATGAATGCCTATATGCTTGTTTCCTTTCACAAATTGAGCCAAAGAGATTTGAAGAAGGCATTCAAGATACAGAATGAATTATGGCTATGTAGGAAGAGCTAAATCAATTTGAAAGAAATCAAGTGTGGAAGTTGATGCCTAAACCCAAAGACAGAATTATAATAGGCACCAAGTGGGTATTCAGAAACAAGATGGATGAAGTTGGCATTGTTATAAGGAACAAAGCAAGACTGGTGGTAAAGGAATATCTTCAAGAGGAAGGGATTCACTTTGATGAGACTTTTGCACCAGTGGCCAAACTTGAGGCTATAAGAAACTTCTTAGCCTATGCAACACATTCAAACTTTAGAGTTTTTCAAATGGATGTGAAAAGTGTCTTTCTCAATGGGAAGTTAGAACAAGAGGTGTATATCCAACAACCACCAGGATTTGAAAGTTCAAGATTCTCAAATCATGTCTACAAACCAGAGAAAGCACTTTATGGACTGAAGCAAGCTCCTAGAGCTTGGTATGACACACTATCAAAGTTTTTGGTGGATAACAAGTTCACAAGAGGTATCATTGACAAAACATTGTTTTTTAGACAACATCAAGGTCATCTGTTCCTGGTTCAAATATATGTTGATGATATCATCTTTGAATTCACAAACACTAGACTGTGTGAAAAGTTCTCCAAGCTCATTTAAAGCAAGTATAGAATGAGTTTGATGGGTGAATTGTCTTATTTCTTGGGGTTGCAGATCAAACAAGTCATTGATGAAATTTACATACATCAGACAAAGTATGCCAAAGAACTTCTCAAGAAATTTGACATGAAGGACTCAAAAGTAGTAAAGACACCAATGGCCACAACAACCAAGATTAACCCTGATAAGAATGGAAAGAAAGTTGATCTTAAGACTTATAGGGGAATGATTGGTTCTCTGTTGTATCTGACAGCAAGTAGGCCTGACATTATGTTTTCAACATGTCTTTGTGCAAGGTATCAAGCTGATCCAAGGGAGTCACATCTAGTTGTAGTGAAAAGAATCTTGAGGTATATCAAGGGCACTACAGAGTTGGAACTTTGGTATCTAAAGGAGTCTGGATTTGAATTACTGGGGTATTCTGATGCTGAGTTTGGAGGATGCAGAATTGACAGAAAGAGTACAATAGGATGCTGTCAATTTCTAGGAGGAAGGCTTGTGTCTTGGTTCAGCAAAAAGAAGCACTCAATATCAACATATACTGCTGAAGCTGAATACATTGTAGCTGAAAGTTATTGTGTACAAATCCTATGGATGAAAAATCAGTTATTGGACTATAGACTAAATTTCAACAAAATTTCAATTTTGTGTGATAACACAAGTGCCATTGCAATTGCTGAAAACCCTGTGCAACATTCTAGAACTAAACATATAGAAATCAGGTATCACTTTATCAAGGAACATGTCATGAATGACACCAATGAACTACACTTTGTACCAAGCAACAAGCAGCTAGCAGATATCTTCACCAAAGCTCTTGATGAAGCCACTTTTGTCAATATAGTGGGAGAGTTGAGAATGGTGAATTATACAAGATGATGCTTGATTAACTTGCTAAAGTCATTCCAAAAAATTGTTGGGAGTTCAATCTGTCAAGTTCTTAAGTGCTAGTATTTCTAACTCATCTTCCATTTTCCTGATAATGTTACTGATACATGATTATATGTGGCAGCCCCAAAAATCCGAGTTGGGTTTCTGGTGCTGTCAGAAATTGTGTGACAGATCCCAAAGATCTCATGCTGGACTTTGGGCTCCGCCAGCAGTTTAGAACAGAAAACATCTTGAACCAAGCATATACATCATTAAATATAGAGAGTAAAAATCTCTAATACAAATCTTAACTCAAACATTCATGAAATAAACAAAAGGTACATAACCTTTTATTACAAAACTTCAAATATTTAGCAGCGGAAGTCTATAAATGGCCCATCTGGCCTTACAATCTGAACATTTCTATGATGATCTCTCGTCTCACTTTTCCTTTAAAAAACATCTATTAAGTACAAATGATGATAATGATTATAGCTTTGATTATGCATCTGTACATACTCAGGGTGTTCTATAAACCTAAGTATTTGCACACGTTTTGCATCCACTGATGATCAACTTAGTCATCAGGGGATTAAATATTTCACACTAGACAAGTCATCTGTTAAAACTTCTAAATGACTTGATAGTGAAGAGAGATGTTGTTATTACTCAAAAACACTTAAGTATTCCACACATCAGATACTCCAAACAAAATCAACAAAGCTTTAGTGATTAAAACCATCAGGGGATGACAAAGGCAGGCCAACTCGTCAGGGGAACGCGTCAGGGTATGGCAGTGGTAAGCCAAACCCATCAGGGGGAACATGTTAGGGCGTGACAGTGACATGCCAACCTGTCAGGGGAAATCATCAGGGTATGACAGTGTCAAGCTAACCCGTTAGGGGGAATGCTCAGCACTGCATCAGTGGAAGCCATCAGTGTATGCTTTGAGTCTTAACGTCAGGGGATCAAGAAGCACTTGGATAACTCAAGTGAAGTTTGAAGCACTGATCGAGTCTTAGACAGGACTTGTCATCAGGGGATCCAGAAGCACTGATCAAGTTCACATTAGGGCTTGCCATCAGTGGACAGTTATGATTACATACACTCGTCATCAGGTCTTACATGCAAATCAATGAAGCTTGTTACACGCAAATTAATGAAACTGGAAAGATATTTCTTGAAGTTTGGTGGTCCAATGAAAACTCTCGATCATTAAATGCATACAGATCAGGGGAAGAAAAAGACGCAACAAAAATAACAACATTCTGACACATCATTCCTAAAGGACATCGATATGACATATATGCGACTAAGTTGAAAAGAGCAGCACGTCTAAGCATGTGGGTTCAACTACTGATCTTCTATATATGCAAAAGAGTTCTCATCACACAAAGAATCAATCCAACGGATCAACCAACACTTAGAAGCACACAAACACTAAAGAAGCTTTGAAACATTTTTGAGATAAAATATTCAAAGAAGTATTGTACCTAGTGAGTGTGAAAGACAACCTGTAACTTGTTATAGAATTTGTAGCTGATTAATCACATTTGTGATTAACCAGATTTCTAGAAAAACCTCATGTTTTAATACAACTATTTTAACTTGAATGCTTGTGTGTTCACTTTAAAGTCAATATAGTTTTTCTGATAGTGTAACTATTTCCATCAGTGCTTAACAAGTGTTTAAAAATCGAAAAGATTTGAGTGTTTGCATTCACCCCCCCCCCCCCCCCCCCACAAACACTTGAGCCTATTTTGTTTTAACACCATCCATAAGAGAGTGATCAAGAAACCCTCACTATGTCATTTCCTCTTTTCCTTTACTAGGCGACTTGGCCTTCTTGACGTGACCTGTAAAACATTTCATAATAATCCACATGAGCGATTTTACGCTTAGCAAGTATATAATCATAAGTTGGGTAAGTTCAAGTTGAAAGAACAGATATTTCAAAGGCTTAAGTGTTTAATGAGGTTGGGCGAAACAAGACCAACACCTCCTAGAGAATCAATAAACATGTAACTTTCAGGGTACCCGAGTGATATCAAGGGGTTGACCCTTCTCTTTGAAATAAAATCTTGAATCATTTATTTACACCTTCTCTTCATCAGATAATACATCATCTGACCAGCATGATCACTATCTGACTTCCTCATCATCAAATATCATCCCAGCTGGTCAGTCTGGTCGTTTGACGTCATCATGACATACGTAGTCATTCGCAGAAAGCATTGGTCTGCGAGGGTCTGAATACAGATGCCTCAGCTTTTCATTCCCTATCATGTGTCGGGGTTCCAAGAGTCCGTACCTCCTAGCCTTTAGTCACACATATGGATATACATTGTAATTTATAAAATTTTCTTGATATAAAACTTCCAAATCCATAAAAGACTTCCCTTGGTGTGCTCAGTGAATTAGGCGGCGACAACCAAAACTTTTATATCCATATGGGACTTTCTTGAGTGTGCATAGCGAATTATCAGCAAACAACAACACTTGGTTCAATACGCAACCTCTTTTGGCGTACTAGTGAATTAAAACAGCTAGCAACTGCCCAATAATACTTGATTCAATAACAAAATCTTTTCACGTACATCGGATCAATGAATCATACGCTACTTATCCAAGAAAACATAGGCTTGCATAAAGAATAATATCAATCATTCATGTAAATCGAATTAATGATTTTATGTAATCAATGAAAAAAAAAGTAGAGTGAGTATATACTTGCCTTGGTCCTTAGCTAATTTCTAATCTCAAAATACTGGTGCGTGAGAGGTTCTGTAAAATATGATTGTTGATATAACGTGAGAAATCCATGTCTTAAAAGATAAAAACAAAACTGCACATAATCAGGGGACGACCATCAGGGAATGGTCATCAGGGGACGGGCTACTCATCAGGGGACAGCTACCCGTCAGGGGATGGCCATCAGGGGAAGACTTTGCCCGTCAGGGGATAATCCTCTATCAGGGGATAACTTTCCGTCAGGGGATAAGCTACCCATCAGGGAAAACATTTTCAGCCATCAGGGAATTGCTCCCGGCCATCAGGGGATGGTCCTTAGTCCTCAGGGAATGACCCTCAATTATCAGGGGATGGTCTATGACTAATCAGCGGATGAATTTGTTCATCTCCAAACTTGTCAGGGACAAACTTGACTTTCACCAAACTCTTTTGGTTATCGCCAAACTCATCGCTAATTGTATAGCCAGCGCCAAACTTATCAGTGGATAAACATTGTTAGTCATCAGGGACTAACTTTGTTACTCATCAGAGACTAATATTTACCCATTGGAGACTAATCATTAATGCTTATCAGAGACTAACATTAGCTCATCAGAGACTAAGTTAAGACTTGTCTCTGCTGTGATGGAATACTTTTTTACAACAAACAAACCCAACTTAGGGGTATAACGTCATCCTAACTGTTGTGTAGACTATTTCTTGAAAACTTAGTACGCACGACTAATACTTCAGATGTTAAGAAAGAAATCAGAACAGAGTATGAAATTCTTACCTCTTCGTTCCTCAAGGAAGAAATTGGAAACTTGTCTGCTCTAAAAGATAGTTGCTTGAGAGATAGAACTTTGAAAATTATGAAGATGGTGGTTTAAGGAGAAGTTCTAGGAGAGAAGTTTTAGAAAAGAAATTAGAATTTTATCTCAGAATGGGGTATTTATAGTGTTTAAGAGCAGTAGACTAAGATTATACTTTGAGATAAAATGATTGGTCAGTTTAGGCGATAGAACGGCTACTCATCATAACATCTTAATAGCTGGTAAAATACAAAGCAGCTGTTGTCTTACATGCACTTAACCTTAATTAGTTGTTGCCACACAAACAACTTATTAATCAATCAACATACGTACTCATCAGATGCAATTCTTATGTAATCCTTCCATCTCCTTTCAAGCTGATTAGCTTAATCCTATAAGAGATTTAACATTCTCATAACTATACTTTTAAGGAATTTATGAACCACAAATAAAATATATACTCATTTTTAAAAATATAAAATATTTATTCACAAAGATAGGGAGTTAATCCTTTATACCAAATAAATTATTCATAAGCTAAATTTTATTTCCAGGTCGTCACATTATATGTTTATGTATATATGTATATAACAAAAAAAAAATTCTATCACACACACACACACACACACATATATATATATATGTTCTTTCTGTTTTGACAGGATGTGTATTAAAGGTGGTACATCAGCATCAACGTTTCATATGAAATAGGTATTACTTACACATTCTTTTAATGTCTTATTTCTTCTATTTCAACTACTATGGCAGAAACAATAACCACTTCCTTGCCTACCCAAGTAGTATTATCAATTTTCAAACAACCACTCTCAATAACTCAACCCTCAGTCTCTTAAAAGACTGATGGTACTAATATACCATTATCTGAAGTAACCTCATTTATTGAGAGGGATAAAGGTGAGAGGAGTGATTGTCTTAAAGAGAAAGAAGAAGAAGAGGACAACCATGAGTGTTATTCCTAAACCAAACTAGGCAATATCCTCCCAAAAGGATATGGAACTTAATAAGGAAATACACTCATCACTAATTTTTTCCTCCTAAAAGGATTCAATTATTGAATAAAGTCTCCAACCAGGGACACAGTTAAGTGAGGCACATATTGACCATAGCCTCTGATGAAACCAACATCAGGGTCTCTGAGAGTTACTTACAGATATCTTACACAGTGAGTGCACACACAACTTAATTTGTACATACTACTTCAATAAATACCTATACTTTTCCTTTAGTAAATACAAATATCATTTCCACTCCACTTCTGCTCAAATCACTTCTGTGGACACAATAATAGCATATTCATTACTTACTTTGTCCACAATTGTTGATAACATAGCCCATAGGAGCCCAATTAGGACAACTTTGTGCGAGGCTGAGAGAATACTTAGAGAAAAGAAGCAAGGTCAACCTATTGAGAGGACCTTGGCACAAGGCGAGAATGAGCATACTGCCTTAGAAGGCAATGAAAAAGGAGAGGAAAAGAGTGATGCCTTAGAAGGCATAGAAAAAAGAGAGGTTATGGGAAACAAGGATGAGATCCTTGTAAATAAAGAATATAGAGAAAATAAGTTCCTCGAGTCACATTCCAATTCCCAACTTTCACTAATGATGCTGCTAAAAAGGGGGAGAAATATAAAGGGGGAGAAATATCTCACAAAGGAATAAAAATCCCACAAAGGGGGAGAAATCTTCTTTGTTCTTCAAAAGGAGGGAAATCTTCAGAGAAATCCTCAAAGACATTGTCAAGGGTTGTTGTTGGATCAACCATCAGTGGATGTGACTACTGTTTCTGCTCCAAAAGGCCAAGGACATTAGATGGAAAACAACTTCAAAAGGAGAAGGCTGTGGAGGAGGAGCAACAAGAAGAACAAAAATTTGTTTGTACAGAAAGTAAGATACTTGTACATAATTATTCTTTGTAACTATACAAATACATTTATTCTTTAATGTCTTTAATTTTGTAATTTTGGGTTTTGGCATCATCATCAGTACATTAATTATATTTATGGTTATCAAACTGATAAACATAAATAGGGGGAGATTGTTAGAGATAAATGATGATGATGATGTTTAATTAAATAAATGTGCAACTATAAATACTCAAGTTATTCTATAAACCTTAGTATATTTGCACAAGTTTTTGCATTTACTGATGGTCAAGTTAGTCATCAGGGGATGAACTTCACTGCACTGGGCGAGTCATCAGTGTTTACTTAAATGGACTCCAGTGTCAAGAATGGTTGTTGGTACTTAAAAAGATAAATATTTCGCACAACAGACATTCCAGGAAGAACCAACAATGTACTGATGTTCAAAAGGATAAGTATTTTTAAGAGGCACCAGTAAGAAGAACCCATCGGGAGAAGCCTAAAAATACTGTATCAAGGAGATGACACCATCAGGAGAACCTGTCAGGCGATGACTTCGTCAGGGGAAGCCATCAGGGAAACTTGTCAAGCGATGACTTCTTCAGGGTAACCCGTCAGGCGATGACCTCGTTAGGGGAAGCCATCAGGGGATAACTTAGTCAGGGGAAGGCATCAAAGGATGAGCTTGTCAGGGGAACCAGTCAGTGGAGCCCATCAGGGGATAAACTTGTCAAGGGAACCCATCAGGGGAAACACTCTTGTGTTCAAACTTTGGCGACAACATACCTCCCAATGATTTTGGCGATGACTAAATATGACTTAGGCGATAGCTTATCTTGCGATGAGTTTGGCGACACTCATTTCTATCTACTGATGACAAGTTTGGCGTTGGGTAAAAAGTGACTTTGGCGATAGTCATTTCTATCCACTAACAACGAGTTTGGCGTTGAGTAAAAAGTGACTTTGGCAATAGTCATTTTTATCCATTGACGATGAGTTTGGCGTTGGGTAAAAAGTGACTTAGGCGATAATCATTTTTTATCCATTGACGACGAGTTTGGTGATGGCTAACACTGACCTTGGCAACAATCATTGTTTATCCACTGACGACGAGTTTGGCGATGACTTAACTTGCCCAACGAGTTTGACGATGACTTAGATTGCCTGACAAGTATGGCGTCGACAAAAGATGAACTCGTTAGTGGAACCCTTCGGTGGATAACAAACAGGTCATAACATCAGTGGATAAATGAAGCACTGAACAAGTCTCCATCAGGGATTGACATCGTTGGATAAAAGAAGCACTGATAAAGTTATCTTCAGTAACTTGTCATCAGTGGATCCAGAAGCACTGATCGAGTCGACATCAAGGCTTGGCATCAGTGGATCATTATGACCTAATTCACACGTCATTAGGACTTACATGCATATCATTAATACTTGGCACGAAAGCAAGAGGTATAACTGAAAAGATATTCATTGAAGTTTGGTTAACCAATAACAACTCTCGAGTATTAATTACATGCAGATCAGGGGATGAAAAAGAAGCAACAAAAGAAAACAACAATCTGACACAGCACTCCAAAAGGACCTTGATGTGACATATATGCGGCTATGTTGAAAAAGCAGCACGTCCAATACGTGGGTTCACCAACTAGTCTGCTATACATACAGTAAGAGTTATTACACGAAAAACTAAGCGAAAAAGCAAAAGCCACACAACAAACACTATAAGGAAGCTTTGTAATAGATCTGAAGAGATATATCCAAAGAAAAAAGTAACTAGTGAGTGTGAAAAAAGAAATTGTAATTTTATTACAGAGAAGCTGTAACTTGTTACAGAATTTGTAGCTAATTATTCACGTTTGTGATTAAACAGATTTCCAGAAAAATACCAAGTTTTAATACAACTATTTTAACTTAAATGCTTATGTGTTCATTTTAATTTCAGTTAAGTTTTTATGATCTTGTAGCTATTCCAGCAGTGCTTAACAAGTTTTAAAAAGAGCAAAAAGTTTATAGTGTTTGTATTCAACTCCCCACAAACACTTGAGTCTATTTTGTTCTAATAATAACTCAAAGTTAAACAATAACTCAAAGTTAAAGATTTCGTAAATAAAATATAATTAGAATTAAGGCTTTGTTTGTTTGACGGAAAATGATTTCCTATAAAACGTTTTTCGTATTTTTCGTTGTTTGTTAGGTGAAAACGTTTTTCAAAAAACGTTTTCCATTGTTTGTGATGTCTACGGAAAATGAAAAGAAAGGAAAACGCTTTTCGATTTTTTTGTATTTCCGAAAAATGATTTACGGAGTTTAAAAAGAAAAAATATTTTTCGGAAAAATTGTTGGAGTTGTTTATCACTATATATATTTAATAATGATAACATAATAGTAATTATGATATAAAATAACATAATAAAAATAAATATTTATATAATAATATAATATAATAAAAATAAATATTTAATTTAAAAAATAAAATAGTTATTCATAATAAGTGATAATAACCTTTATATACATAATAAAGTAATAAAACTAATAACAATAATAACAGTAGTAATATTATAAAAATCTAATAATATAAGAGTAATAATAATAACATAATATGATATCATGCTAATAAGATAAATAGTAATTGTAGGAAATAAGAGTTTTAAATTTTAATCATAATAATTAACAAGTAATGTATTATCTCATAACAATAATAATAATAAAAAGAATAATAAAATAAAAAATTTAATTTTTATTATAAATAAATAAAATCACATATATAATAATATAATAATTGTAGAACATAAGTATACATATAATTCTATTAAAATGATCATCACCATCAATTATTATAGTAATATAAAAATAGCAACAACATAAATAATCGAAATTTCAATATTATTTTCATATTATCAATAAAATATCAGAAAATAATTTTTTTAGAAAATATTTTTAAAAAAATATTTTCTCCAGAAATATTTTTCTCAAGAATCTTGTTTTAAGCATGCGTAAGAAATTAAAGCTTAGAAGCATCTAGTAATATATGTACACATATAAATAAACAAACGTCGTTTTCATGCTCAATTTGTACTTCTTGTAGATTGTTGGGTATTTTTCTTTCATATTTTGAAATTAAAAATATTTAATGGTTAACCCTTATTTTTGGATTCCACAAGCAAATAGCAAAATAGGAATCTTAAATTAGATTTGTTTTAGGATGAATTGTTTTGCCAATAAATAAGGTTGATTTGTAGGCTCGTAGACACACAAAAATAATCAGATATTTTAAGAGAGCAAACACCATAAAACAGATGAAAGAGTGAAATTTGTAACTTTCCATCAGCACGCCGCAGTGATGTTAATTTTGCATTTCTCGGAGTTTGGATAGTCAGATCGTTCTACTTTTTGAATAGCGGGTTCGTAACGTCTGGTTTTTGATTCTGAATGGTGGAGATCGTTTTTGGAAGTCCGAAAGTGTGCGTTTTTGGGGTACGAACAGTCTGCCCATTTTATGTGATATTCTCTGATTTTGTATCTGTTTTATTCTATACTTCTTGACGTTTATTCCAAGAAAGTGTGACGATATATTCTGAGTTTGTATGCCTCTAGTTTAACTAAGGAAGATTTGGTGTATTACCTAATTATTTGTGATAGTAGAATTTTTGGGTGAATTACAGTTCCGTGGTTTTTACTCATTATCTTTGAGGGGTTTTCCATGTATAATTCTTGTGTGTCTTGTGTTTTACAAGTTATCTTTTTATTTTTTCTCTACTTAATTGTTTTCTCAAAAGTTTACAAGTTTAGGAAAAATTATTATTCCGCTGCGGTCAGTTTTTTCCAACATAGATTGACATATTTGTAAAAGTAAGCTTCACCGATCATCCTCCCTTTCACCCCCAAAACCTTTTCTCTTTACATGAATATAAACAGAATAAAAATTACAATAAAAATTAAATGAGAGGATAAAAAATTGTATAAATCACAAAATGATAAGAGAAAAAAATTATGAGAGAAATATAAAAATGAAAAAAAATAATGAATTCTATATAAATTTTGATTGTGATAAAATGAACATTTTCTATCCATGAGGGTGAGTTAAAATACAAATAATCTTGTGAGAACGAATGAAATAAAAAATGAACATTACACATAAATAATCTAACAAATAATATAAAATTTATTTTATTTTTATGTCATTTTATTTTATCAAATCAAGCACGTTATATATATATATATATATTATTTTTTCTTTCTCACAAACAAAAATGTTATATTTACGGTTTTTTGGGGATCCGAATTTGATCTATCTATTTCTACAATCCATCCGATTAGTGAGTAATTGAAATATAGCATCCCTTTAAGACTACCACGATTGAATATTTGATTAAGATTCTGTTATATAAATTATAATTTCTTACAAAAAATTGTTGCTAATGTCAGAACGATGATAAAATAAAAGAATTGTAATGATAAATTTTAAAAATAATAATATTAAAATATAAAATTAATTTTTTTATCCAACAAATTTTATTTTCAAATATAATGTTTTTTTTGAAACAAATATAGTATACTTAGGGATTTGATATCTATATTTTATTTAAATATTTAAATCTTATAGTTTGTATATAATTTGTATCTTTTTTATTTTTGTTTCCAATGAATTTGGAAATGTAGTTACTTGATTATTCATGAAAATATACGGAATTCGTACAAAAAAAGTATACAAAAATTGGTTTTAAATTATTAAACGTAAATATTTGTCAAAAATTGAATAGGTATATTCAATGTCTCAAAGAGTCAAACTTCAACAATCTGCCCTCCTATCATGATTATTTCTTAAGAGGAAATGGCTGATTGTAAATCTTGGATAGTGAAGGGGGAAAAAACTAAAAATATCTCAATGTTTGAGTGGTACATTTATGTTTTGCGTAGAAAAAGAAAAAAAAAAGAAAAAAAGATGGTCTATTTACAATATATTGGAGTAAAACTTTAGTTAATTAATATTATAATAATATAACTGTATAATCTATTATAATGGATTTACAGCTATTTATAAATAATATCTAGATTCTGAATTGAAATGAGAATGAAATGTAATGAAGAAAGTAAATGTCTAAATGATGATAAAAATATAAAATGAAAAATAATGAAATGAGATAACTCATTCTCGTATATGTGATAATCTCATGTTTATCATATTCTTTATTGTAAAGACCTTTATTTTTTCTTATTATTCTCTTTCACATCATCATTTTTTTTAATTTCTTCTCTTTTAACTAGTCTATTCACATTTTTTTTCTTGATGTTCCTAACAACTAGTATCAATGGACATAACTTATTTCTGTTACAAAATAAATTTGAATATATGATCTCAAAATTATTCTTCTACTATCAGACTATTACCCTCGGTCCTCTATTCACATTTAAATGATGATAAAACTTATGATACAAATCACTAACACTTAAAAAAAATTAATACTCCGTATATATTAACATTTATATATCCATACAAATGAAATTTTTTAATAAATTACAAAACATACAAGAAACACTATAACCCCAAATAAAGAAAATGAACTACAGTCTACTGATCTGGTATTCCTTTATTTCTGATTGTCACTACTCGTCTATGATTTGCATAGTTGAGTTACACAAAAAATACTTTTTCTTTTTCCCTTTTTTTAAAATCTCTTTTTGCCCTTTTTCCCTTTTATTTTATTTTAGTAATTTCGTACGATTTCCTGGAAAGGGTAGAGTTGGACTCCATCAAGGACTGATACACCAACAACCAAATCTGCAATGCTGTCCGCTCACTAACTTTTCTCCTACTTCTATATAAATCAAAACAATCTAACCCCTTTTAGCTGCACAGCTTGACAATCTGTTTCTTGTGGGGTTCTTCCCTTTGTGTTTTATTTTTCATATTTTTGTTCTGTTCTTTCCTTTTGTTGTACATTTCAACTTTTTTGGGTCTTTTGGTGGAGAATTGAAGGATTTGCCCAAATGGGTAGTATTGGGGTGGTGAAGAACACAACCATGATTTGTGCTCCATTGATGAATCAATCTGTGGAGCAGATGATAAGTGATATGTATAAAGCTAAAGCACAAGGGGCTGACATTGTTGAGCTCAGGCTTGATTGTCTTAAGAATTTCAAACCTCACCAACACCTTTATTTGCTCTTAAAGAATAAGCCATTGCCGGTAATAATTGTTCTTAGGTATGTTTGTCAATCTTTCTTTATTTCTTGATGTATGTATGTGTTTGTATGTGCGTGTATCTTCCCTTTTCTTGATTTGGGAAATCTTTGTTGTTTGTATTTGTGTGTGTGTTTGTGGGTGTGTGTATCAGTAATTGCTTG
This sequence comes from Centella asiatica, assembly GCA_014636745.2. Lineage (NCBI taxonomy): Eukaryota > Viridiplantae > Streptophyta > Magnoliopsida > Apiales > Apiaceae > Centella > Centella asiatica. Next base: position 57,379,104 of record CM025786.1, read on the forward strand.
ATTCCTTCAATAATAATCAGGTATGAGTCCCTTGCTTATTTTAAGTTAAGCAGCAATCAATTTGGGAGAGTTATTTTGGTAAAGGAGGAGTACAAAATTTACAATAGTTATATCTAGATATACTGTGAATGAGTAGAAAAGTTTTAAGTTTCAAAAGGGAAGTACTTTTTGCAAATACTTCTTCATTTGAAGTGGATAAATTTTGTGATGATTTGACATCATTACATTTATATTGGAAAAGAAAGAAAGATATTGGGCTATAATGGTAATTTACTATCTTTACTCTTTTGTTCATCTCCACCTGACAAGAAAATGAAATTTTTGTTCTCTTCTAATCACAAAGATCTTAAACATAGTAACGAAAATAAAATTTCTTCGCTTGGTCCCCAGCATTCCTTCTGAGGCGAAAGTCTTTGGTTTTCCCGTTGTGTTTGGGAAGAAAGATAAATAATAAAAAAAACATGGATCAAGTTGACCATTTAGTCCTTTTTAATTTTAAAGCTATCTTTGGCTTGATCTCTCGTTTGTATGAAAATCACTTTATTTTTGGTGAATTGAAAAAACAGAAACGATATATCTTAATAAGGATAAATCCTAAATCCTAAATATCAAAACTAGTCTATAGAGGATGCTTAATGTCAAATGATAAAAGCAATTCCAGTAGAATTTTCATTTCATTTTCTTTTCCTTTTACTTACTCTTCCACCAAAAGTTTCCAATTTGTAAACAAGATCCTTATATCATATTCCATCTTGTCGTTTCTTTCCAGATACAAAATTTTGTAGTACCGTCTTCTCTGAAAACATAGGTGTAAAAACCAAACTTCTGAAGAAAATAGGTGTAAAAAATATTAATTGAGAAAGATATAGCATTATAGTATATATGGGAACATGAATTAAATCATACATCTTACCATTCAAGATCCGGTTATCATCATCATCATCAATGTCAAATTAAATTTGTAAAACTCTCGCAATTTTATTTTGTTTAACAAAAAGTTTGGAGTGTGTTTGGGAACAACTTAATATTTGTTTGCTTATAAGTTAACATAAATGATTATAAATAGTTACTTACAAGTAAAAGCGTTTGATAATAATTTTATCTTATCAGTAAAAGAATAAGTTAAAATAGAATGAATGCTGTTTGGATAATGATCACTTCGGTTGAGGAAGGAATCGAAAATACTTTACATACACTACATTTTACAAATGTTAAAATTTTGTTACCTAAAGTCAAATTAATTCATAGCAATTTTTAGTTTTTAGAATTTCATTAATAGAATTAAAAAGGTACTTTTTTGTTCAATAGAAGGAGCAACACTTTTCTGTTAATTTTCAGGATAAGTATAATTGACATAAATGGAATGGAACATCCTTTAAAAATTGTCTCTCTCCCTCCCCCATATGTGTAATTAAACCTGCCTTATATGTTGCTGAAACTGTGAAAGGTTAGCTACAAAATTTGTTTGACAAATGTTGAATAAAGTCATTAGATTTAATTGACATTCACAAATTAAATTTACATATATATTAACATGGTAATTATTTCAGGCCAAAATGGGATGGTGGTGAGTACGAAGGTGATGAAAACATGCGGAGAGAAGTCCTTCGTGCAGCTAAGGAATTGGGAGCGGATTATATTGATTTGGAGCTCAAGGTAGTGTTTGTACACTAGCTTATGTCATGTATGCATAAAATACAGGTCTTAAAAAAAAATTTAATTGATTTTAAGTTCTCAAGGAATAGATACTTGCTTTGAGACCAGTTTAATGTGTATAGAACTATAAGTATGATCATACTCACCAGTAGCCTATCATTGGATTATTTTTAAATATCTAGTATGTTTCCATTTCATTTCCCACAAAAAGAACTTCCATTAAACTATTAAAAGAAAAGGAAAAAGGAAAAGAAAGAAACGTGTAGGAATTCTTACTTTTCAAGCTACAAATTGATGCTATGTGGGTAATGGGAAGTTGGTTTGCTTCTTTTAAAAAATGTTGATGTTTATTTTTTCGTTAATTCTTTTGGGGGATTTTTTGAATGCTACAATACTCCATGGCCCCAAATATGTTTACCACAAAAACCTAATTAATACTACAGATCTTAATTATGAGATATTCTGGTACTTTAAGGGTCTATGCTATGGTAGATATTCACTAAAAGATTGAAGACTGATGCTATATGTGGCACTGATGTACTAGCATTGAGCATGTTATCTTTGATTGACCCGTGATGGACAGGCACAATGAAAATTAACTTAGGGTTGTTCCTAAATGTATGGTCTTGTAGCTCTGTCAAATCACTATAAACTGTGTATGTATGACTTGTATGTATTATTATTCAGGTAGCTACTGATCTTATGGAAGAACAAAAATTCAATCGGCGTGGCAGTAGCAAAATAATTGTATCTTGTTTTCTGGATACAGTGACTTCTGGGAGAGAAGATTTTAGCCAACTTGTTGCACGCATGCAGTCTACTGGAGCAGATATCATCAGAGTTGTATCCAATTCAACTTGTATCACAGAATTATCAAGGATCTTTCATTTGCTTTCACATTGCCAGGTATGGATTCCAATTGCTGACTGAAGTGTAGTGCCTTGTAGCTTCTTAGTAAACCATGATCATATTTTATTAACCATGGGCAAAGGTACAAAATCCTGAAATGACATCTATAACCATCTATGAGAATAATGCAGACACATCTTATTCTATATTCCAAGAACATATGTCTAGGAAGAAAAGTGAAAAAGGTTCATCATTACTTGACATTGGTGATTAACAATGTAGAATAAGTCATAGAATAGAGTTTTTGCGTTAATAAATAAGTGTAAAGTATATATAATATGAAAGGTTAAAGTGGTCCTGTTATTATCTGTATTTCTCGTAGAAAAACTGAATTCAACTTTGGACTGGGAGCAACAAGATAGATATAGCTATATTTTGTTAATATTATTATGTACTTTAACTTGTCATGTCTGGTTACCTGCAGGTTCCACTAATAGCATACTCCTCAGGGGAGAGAGGTCTCATAAGTCAGTTATTAGGGCCAAAATTTGGTGGTGTTTTTGTATATGGATCTGTTCAAGGATATTCTGTGCCTGGTTTGCCTACTCTCAACAGCCTTAGGCAAGCTTATGCAGTTGAGTATGTAGATGCAGACACCAAAGTTTTTGGGCTCATTTCTAAACCAGTTAGCCATAGCAAGGGCCCACTTTTGCATAATCCTACCTTCAGACATGTAGGTTACAATGGGATTTATGTCCCAATGCTTGTGGATGATCTCAAAGAGTTTTTTGATGTCTATACAAGTCCTGACTTTGCAGGTTACAGGTATGTCATGACTCCTATGATGCCAATTATATAATCACACACATTCAAGTTAAATGCTCTCCATTGAAAGAAAATACGACATCTTAGAGCATATCCTACTCTATCCTCACTACACACCGATATCTCTTTCTCTATCTCTCATAACACATACATGTGAAGAAGTAAAGGTCATAGGACTCAAAACCTTGCCCTTCCATAACGTGCCATCGCACCTTACTACTGCTGCTAACACTCTCAAAGTCATGATACTCCAGACAAACATAATACATTCATTTTCTCCTCTTGATGACCAACCATCTCCATGCAATTCCATGCAAGCCTCTAGCTATATCTTGTTCCTCAAATAAATATTATATTCTACTCTAATAACAAGAGCTACATAGATTGCTTGTAGTTATTTCCGGACATAATACTGTCTGTTGGATGAATGCAAAGCCTGGGCCTTTTCCGGTCCACCTTACTTGTACTCTTTAGTCTAATCAAGTAGTATGGTGAAAATGTGTGCGGCCGCGTGTATTTTTATATTCATCCCACTTTTTGTGTATTTTTATTAATTTTGTTTTTTCTGTTTCCTTGATTTTAGTGTTGGAATTCCATACAAGGAAGCAGTAATTGAGTTCTGTGATGAAGTTCATCCACTTGCTCAGGTTGGCTTAATCTTTAGTAGTGTTTTTGCAATTTCATGCTTATCACCTTCTATGGCTTCTTGATATCAATTGAATATATAATGCGCTATGAATATAAGTGGATTAGAGTACAGTTTAGGAAAGTGAAAGACTTCTTTAAATCCAGATTTCAACATAATAATTTGTGACGTCAATATTGAAAATTTGTAACAGAAAAAGATGGTTTCAATTCAAAATTGTCCCGAAGCATATATTGTTCAATAAGAAGCCAATCATTTAGTTTCAGTTTGAGCTACATAGAAGGCTTACCTTGCTAAATTACACTATTACGGAATACAAATTAAACTTTAAATATTTTCCGTAGAATGCTAATATGCTAGTTGTTATCTCTGAAAGAAGAATATCTATAGCTCTATGGCATCATCCTTTTTAATATTAATCAGTTCTTGCTTGATTTATCAGTCTATAGGTGCTGTTAATACAATTGTACGGAGGTCTAGTGATGGGAAGCTGGTTGGTTATAATACAGATTGTGAAGCTTCTATAACTGCAATTGAAGATGCTATCAAAGGTATCAAGGGTGACTTCATAAGTTTCTTCAATCACATTTTGGGTATTATTCAAATTTATTATGTCTGGAATTTAGCAAGACGGTTTGGTGCCATGTAAATATCTTAAATGAACTGTCATTTTTTCCTCAAAAAGTTATTATTATTATTTATGAGATTTTCAGTTTCTTATAATATGGTCTGCCCCAACACAGATTACTTGAAATAATATACAAGTCAGACCAATTTGTAGTACTTTTTGGATTTCCTACTTTCATCCACACATAAATAGTGTTATCTAGTATGACTTGTTCCAAAATGGTGGGGAAGAATAATCAATACAATGGCACTAAATAAACTTCAAATTGTGCGCAACTGAGTAACCCACACCCAAGAGCCATGCCATGTAATGTCACCTAGCCTTACAGGTTGGGGTTCTTACACACTGTATATTCTCCACACACCATTCTATCAATAGGTTCTTAATTTGATCATGATTGTTATTTTTATTATTATCATTTTTATTATTACCTTTATATTTTTGGTATTTCATTATTAGAAGTGTTCATTAATAGCGGATTGATGTTGATGTTTATATATGAAGAAATTACCATTTCCTTCTACTACATGTTCGCATCTTTTTGGCAACTTTTTCTAGCCCCTTTAAAGGTTGATGACTCTACGTGACATTGATTACATTCAAATTTGAAATGTTTTAGTTTGGGGATGCACTAACGGTGACGCTTCCCTTCCATCCCCAATCACCGGGAAACAATTCGTGCTAGTTGGTGCTGGAGGTGCTGGAAGAGCGTTGGCATTTGGTGCCAGAAGCAGGGGAGCACGGGTTACTATTTTCGACATAAATTTTGGTATGTATGCTGCAAGTTCTTTTTAACATTAGAATAAAAGTATGCCTTTTTAATATTTTGTCACTTTATGAGTTTTTAGTTCCTTGGTAGCAATCTCTTCAGTTCATCAGGTTACCAACTGCTGCATAGCAAATGGCAGGCCAGTAGGCCTTTCTGAAATGCCACTTGTGAAAAGGAGTATCTTATATCTTGCTGTGGTTGGTGACCTAGTGGAATGATATAATCCTTCAAATGATGATCACATCCCTTCGTTTTGACATTCCACTTTTTCTCCAAAAAGATAGGGCAAAGTCTCTTGCTCATGCCGTGTCTGGTGAAGCTCGGCCATTTGAAGATCTGGTCAACTTTTTACCAGAGAAAGGTGCAATCCTTGCAAATGCAACACCTATAGGAATGCATCCAAATACTGATCGAATTCCGGTGGCTCAGGTTTGACTTGAATATTCGATTTTACTTCATAGATATTTGAGTTTCAGTTTTTCAAAGAATATAATATATTTCCATTTTAGGCAACTTTCAAGGATTACAAGCTTGTCTTTGACGCTGTTTACACACCTAGAAAAACCACATTGTTAAAAGAAGCAGAGAATGCGGGAGCTATTATTGTCAGCGGAGTTGAAATGTTCCTTAGGCAGGCCATAGGCCAGTTCAATCTTTTCACAGGGGGTAAAGGTACTTTCCTTTCGGTTCTTCAACCTTTCTGTCTTCCGTTTAAAAATCACTTAACAGATTAAATTGGAATTAACAGCAGATATTTATATTTCTACTTGAATTTTCTTCAGTAAATCAGCATCTTAAAAATATGATTATTTGAGCTAGAACTGTCATCAAGATTAGGAGCTAACATTTCAAATTGCAATTTTAATTCCTGAAAACCAAATGCCACCTTATGTATCGTATTATACGACTAATATGGTGCCAAAATCCTTCTAATTTCAAACATTTGCCGTTGTTCATTAGTCGACTGAAATTAAATGTACATTGTATCAAAACATATTAATTACGATGCAGCTGTTTTGATTCTCTCTTTTTTCTAAAAATAAACACACAATTCTATCAAACAAAAGGTTTTATCATTTCTGGAGTTGAATGCTGCACAAATTACCTCATGTTTGCATGCATTCACAAGCGCCGGTCTTATGATTGAATTTTATTTTTTCAGCACCCGAAGAGTTTATGCGGGGAATTGTCATGGCGAAATTCTGACTTTCACCAACAGTATTTCTCATTTTATTGATTGAAGCTGCAGAAGTTATACAAATAATTGGTACATTAAAAGTTTGATATTGATCTCGAAGGGATCATTGTGGACTTTTGATAGGAGCAATGTTGTAAACAGAAGTGGATTACTGGTCCATAGGAATGTAGATATGCATAACTAAAGTGGATTATCATTTGATTGTTGGCTATTATATGATTCTAGGGATGGGTTGGAGATAAATAATCTTCACTTTCTGTTTTGTATTATCCCAGTAAATCAACTAATAATGTAATGTTCCAAAATTATTTTGCACATTGTGTTATCTTTTCATATAAACTCTAATGAAAGTTTATATGTTGTATTTACTTGATTTATCCTCTTTGTTACACTTTTGTGGTATATAAACAGAAGTAGGATGGAATAAGTTCCTTATAAAATGTTGGAAATGAAAGATAACAGATTTAACTGTTCGCAGTAGTTTGATGTTGGTATTTTTGCTCCTCAATAGTGATTTTGTTGTGTTGAAATTAAATATATATTTTGACTTTAAAATGGTCAAACAATGGTGTATTGAATTTTAAAATTAATGTAATTTATAAAAGTTTTAGATGCAAATTATATTGTGATTAAAGATTTTCGTTATAAACATTAAGATGGTAATAGTTGTATCAACTTTAATCAAGTAAATTAATATTAATTTAAAATTTAATACACTATTGTTTAAATTAAAAAGTTTAAATGTATTGCTAATCTAATTTTTAAAGGAAATATTTTTGTGGCTGTTTCTTTCACTCTTTTAATAGCATATGGGTAGTTTTAATTTGTAGTAGGCTTCATGTCAAATGGGCTCTATTAACAGTAGATGGGTAATTTTAATTGGGCAACTTTTAGGCCGGTTTACTGTAAAGTATAAACTTTCTTAGTAATAAAGGTATATTTTTAATTGTTTTCTACCGGTGCTTTTTATTATTAAAATATCTATATTATCCTTATATTCTTTTTCTCGATAGTGTTATTATTTATATCTATTGTTATTGTTTCTATCTTACTATTTTCGTCAACGTTATTATTTCAGATAATACATTCAATTAATTAAAAAATCTATCAAAATACCTCATACAAAGAAAAAAAAGAAGGTGAACAAGAAGATTCAAAACACTAATATTAATAGTAACAATGTTCATTAGACAGTAACAATATTCATGTTACTAATTATTCTGACAGTTACTATTTAGTAAAATCATATCCATTTGACTGAATTAACGCTTATTTTACAAAGCAAACATATTTTTCACTTACAAAATAGGAAAAAGAAATAAAGAAAAAACAAGGAAAAAAATCTCAACAATAATTTCAAAATTAAAAGAATAGTAGCTTTTGAACTAAATTCTTTCAGTTTTGATGATAACAAAATTGAAAAATATATTTAGGTAGTTCATCTTCGCAACACACGTGCATAGTACATGGAAAATTATTTATCTAATATATATATTCCTAAAAAAATTAAATATTTTCATATTGATATGAAGAAATACCTTTGCACTCTAGAAATGAGAAAATAAATTCTAGGTATTATCTTGAGTAAATAATTTACTTAATATATATTCTTCAGTAAATTAAATATTCTCATATAATATATTTATTTTAAGATATAAGTACCTTTGCACTCCAATGAGAAAATACACTTTAGGGTTAGAATTGTTTAGAGTGCTTCAAATTGAACTGCACTTATTAAGAATTATAGTATTCGATGATAATGTATAAACTTAAAATTGTTAGATTTATAATTGTACAAGTATCTGCAATAGTGCACTATGAGAAACTACTATCAGAGATTGCACGTAAACATCAGAGATTATAAGGAACGCATTTGGATGGTTCAACTGTGAGAACCCGAAAAATAAAATGAGATTTGTTGTATAATTGATTTATATTATGTTTAATTTATATTATGTATGAAGGTTTAATTTTTTTTATTCGGTATGAATAATGAATTCATATTTTAAATGAAAATTTTATGGCAATGTGATGTCCAAAAGATTTTAAATATATTTTGAGTTCAAATCTTTAAATGATTATTTTTTTTTATCTAGAGTAAGTGAAATGTAGTCATGTGGGAAGACATCACACGGGTGTGAGTTGTAGTACCCGTCTTTTTGAACCAAAGACTACAGTGAGACAAGAAACATAACTACTCTATGTCAGGGTTGAGATTACGTGACCCATCAAACCAGTTAATCTACTTCAACAGTACACTAGATTGTTGGCTATGATAGATGACTAATTGACTTTTAGCAACCGCCCTTTTAAACTAATAATTCCATTCTAAAGCTTGTTACTACCTTTTCCAGCTAACGGTTGAAATCTACTCTCAAACAATTCAACAGCTCTTGTTGCTCGGCAAATGATATAAATATATCATTTGAAGTATAACCTAGCGCCACTTTCATAAATTTTCTATACAGCCAAACTGTGGCGGCCCCGAAAATCTCAGGCTGGGCTTCAGGTACTGTCAGAAATTGTGTGACGGTCCCCAAAGATCCCATGCTGGACTCAGGGCTTCGCTAGGAATTTACAATAGAAGAACATCTTGAACCAATCATATACATCATTGATTTAGAGTACTATAATCTCTAATACAAAACCATAACCAAAACATTCATACCATAATCTAAAGGTATATAACCTTTTATTACAAAACCTTAAATATACAACGAAAGTCTAGGTATGGCCTTTCCGGCCTTACAATCTGTACATTTCTATAATAGTCTCACGCTTCACTTTCTCTTTAAATGCCATCCATAGGAGAGTAATCAAGAAACTCACTATGTCATTTTCTCCATTCCTTTATTAGGCGACTCGGCCTTCTTGACATAACCTGTAAAACATTTCATAATAATCTATATGAGCGATTTACGCTCAGCAAGTATATATTCAAAAGCTGGGTAAGTTCAAATAAGAAGAATAGTTGTTTCAAAAGGCTCTTGTGTTTAATGAGGTTGGACAAAACAATGCCGACACCTCCTTGTGATTGAATAAACATATAACTTTGAGGGCTCCCGAGTGATAACAAGGGTTGACCCTTTACTTGAAATAAATCATGAATACGCCCTCTCTTCATTAGATAGTGGATCATCTGACGAGACTGATCACTATCTGACTTCCCTCTTCATTAAACGACATACCAGTTGGTTAGCCTGATCGTTTGACTTCGTCATGACATATGTAGTCATCACAGAAAACATTCATTTGTGAGGGTCTGAATACCGATACCTTGGTTTTTCATTCCCTATCATGTGCTAGGGAACCAAACGCTCGCATCCACTAGCCTTTAGTCACTTATATGGATATACTTTGTAAGTATAAGATTAGAAATACATCTTCTATATCCATATAGGACTTCTCTTTGGTGTGCTAGCAAATTTAAAACAACTAGCAATCACCCATTAACATTCAGTTCAACTTACATCATCTTTTAACGTACATCGGATCAATGATTGTACATTACTTATTCATGAAAAATATTGACTTTCATAAGAAATATCATCAGTCATTTACGTAAGTCGAATCAATGATCTTACGTTTCTAGTGAAAAAGAAGTAGAATGAGTATATATACTTGCCTTGGTCCTTAGCTAATTTTAATCTTAAAATACTGGTGCGTGAAAGGTTCTGTAAAAACATAGTTGTTGGTATAATATGAGATCTGTGCCTTGAAAAAAAAATATGAGAGTACGCATAAACAGGGGATGGCCATCAGGGGATGGTCATTTCAGAATAATCCTAACCCGTTAGGAGATAAACTTTTCATTAGGGGCCATCTCACCCGTCAGGGGCCGTCTCACCCGTCAGGGGATGGGTGGGATGATTTATTCATCGCCAATCTCGTCGGTAATTTATTTGACTATTGCCAAACTCTTTGGACTGTCGCCAAACTCATCGCCAACTGTTTAGCCAACGCCAAACTCAGTGCCAAACTCGTCAATGGATAATTGTTCAACGCCAAACTCATTAAGTCAGCACCAAACTCATCAGAGACTAGCATTGATACGCATCAGAGATTAACATTGTTATTCATTAGAGACTAACATTATTACTCATCAGAGACTAACATTATTACTCATCAGAAACCAACATTATTAGTCATTGAAGACTAATATCATTAGTCATCGTAGACTAGTATTTTCACTCATCAGAGACTAACATTATCACTCATCAAAGACTATTATTAGTCACCGGAGACTAACGTTATTAGTCATCGAAAACTAACATTATTACTCATCAGAGACTAAGTTAGAGCTTGTCTCTGCTATAATGAAGGACCTTTCTTAAGATCATGGATGTTTCCTAACAATGAACAAACCCAACTTAGGGTGCGTCATAAACCTATTTGCTGTGTGTATTACCTTTTTACATAACACACACACACAAATATGCAAAAGAATACTACTACAACTTTTGAAGCTTTACTCCTTCTTGAACACTAGCATGCTCGACTATTATTTTCAAATGTTCATGCATGAGAAAATCAAATAGAGCAGAGTAGAGTATAAGATTAATAAAGCTCTTACCTCTTCGTCTTTGAGGAAGAAATTGAAAGCTCAGCTGCTCTAAAATGACAGTTGCTCAAGAGGAAGAACTTAAAATTTATGAAGATGGTGGGTTAAAGAGAAGTTCTAAGAGAGAAGTTTTTAGAAAAGATATTAGAATTTTATCTCAGAATGAGGTATTTATAGTGTTCATGAATCGATTAGAATAGTAGGCTAAGATTATGCTTTGAGATAAAATGATTGGTCAGTTTGGGCGATAAAACGGCTGCTCATCATAACATCTTAATAGTTGGTAAAATACTAAGCAACTGCTGTCTTACATGCACTTAACCTTAATCAACTGTTGCCACACAAACAACTTATTAAACAAATATCTACACACACTCATTAGATGATAGTCTTCTTACATAATCCTTTCATCTCCTTCCAAATTGATTAACTCAATCGTATATGAGCTTTGATATTGTCATACTTTTATCCTTTCAAAGAAATTATCCTCATTAACATAGACATCACGAAAAATATACTCCCTTTCAAGTTATAAATTAATTATTCACATAGATGGGGAATTAATCCTTTATACAAAATATGAATGAATAAATTACCCATAGAGTATTTTTATTTCTGGGTCGTCACATCCTCCCCCCCTTAAAATAAGTTTCGTCTTCGAAACTTAACTAATGAAAAAGATGGGGGTACTTTTTTATCATTATATCCTCTAGTTCCCAAGTTGCTTCTTCAACATTGTGATTCCTCCATAAAACTTTTACGGAGGCAATCTCTTTATTTCTTAGGATCTTCACTTGACGGTCTAGAATTCGCATTGGAATTTCTTCATAATGCAAATTCGGTTGAAATGCAATGGGCTAGTAATCGATGATGCCAAAATGGTCCCCTTTATAAGGTCGTAGCATTGAGACATGAAAAACGTCATGAACATGTCCTCGAGCTGGGGGCAGTGCTAGTTGGTAAGCTATTTCACCAATGCGGCAAAGTACTTCAAATGGTCCGATATAGCAGGGACTTAGTTTTCCTTTTTGCTCGAAGTGCATAATGTCATTCCATGGTGAGTTCTTAACTAATGCATAACCTCTTATTTCTAATGTCTGATCCTTTTGGTGTTGGTTTGCATATTGCTTTTGTTGATCCCGAGCTGCTCTTATTTTAGCTCGGATGATTCGAATTGCATTCTCAGTTTGTTGAACCATCTTTGGTCCTTCTAGCTTTCTTTCTCCAACTTCATTCCAATATAAGCAGCTGCTGTCGTTCATGCACATAAGCTAGTCACTTAAGCAGCTTACTAATCTAATTAATATACATACACATGATGTAATCATTCTTACGTAAGCTATTAAGTTCTTCATGGGATTTACTAATCTGGACACGTGGCTCCTTCAAGCAATTACAAATGTTACCAAACATATAAACATAATTTGCTTGTCCTTGTAACCAACATCCAAATAAAATATAACCCTTTAATGGGTCCAAAAAAATATTTAGACATTCAAAAACATCATATATTAACTATACACATTAATAAGAAAATAAATATGAATAAATAAATTATTTATAGGTAAACAAATTTTTCAGGTCGTCACATTCTCCCCTCCTTACAATAAGTTTCGTCCTCAAAACTTTATTGGTGAAACAGTTGAGGGTACTTTTGCATCATCATTTCTTTTAGTTCCCATGTTGCTTCTTCAACATTGCGGTTTCTCCATAAAACTTTTACAGATGCAATCTCTTTATTTCTTAAGACCTTTACTTAATGATCCAAAATTTGCATTGGAGTTTCTTTATACTACAAATTTGGTTGAAGCTCAATGGGCTGGTAGTCAATAATGCCAGAATGATTCCCTCTATAAGGTCGTAGCATTGAGACATGGAAAATATCATGAACATGACCTAGAGCTGGGGGTAGTGCTAGTTGATAAGGCACTTCGCCAATGCGGCGGAGTACTTCAAAATGTCCAATAAAACGAGAACTTAACTTTCCTTTTTGTCCGAAGCGCAATATGCGTTTCCAAGGTGAGATTTTAAGCAACACATAACCTCTTACTTCCAATACTTGATCTTTTCGGTGTTGGTTTGCATATTGCTTTTGTCGATCTTGAGCTGCTCTTATCTTAGCTTGGATTGTTCGGATTGCATCTTCCGTTTGTTGGACTATTTCAGGTCCCTTCAACTTTTTTTCTCTAACTTCATTCCAATACAATGGTGTTCTGCACCTTCTTCCATACAAAGCTTCAAAAGGAGCCATCCCTATGCTTGTATGATAACTATTATTATAAGAAAATTCGATTAGTGGTAGATGTTCATCCCATCGTCCTCCAAAATCCAAAGAACATGCTCTTAGCATATCTTCTAAAGTTTGGATTGTTCTTTCGGATTGCTTATCAGTTTGCGGGTGGAAAGCAGTACTCATATCTAATCTTGTTCCTAAATACTCTTGAAAGCTTCGCCAGAACCTAGACATGAAATGAGGATCACGATCAGATATAATTGAAACTGGCACTCCATGATGACTAAGGATTTCTTTTACATACAATCTGACCAATTGGTCCATTTTATAGGTATCCCTAATAGGTAGGAAATGTGCAAATTTAGTTAATCTGTCCACTACTATCTAGATTGTATTTAATCCCTTTTGAGTTACTGGCAATCCAATCACAAAGTCCATTGTAATATATTCCCAATTCCATTCTGGGATATCCAAAGATTACAACAAACCACTAGGCTTTTGGTTTTCTGCTTTAACTTGTTGACAAGTGAGACATGTGTTTACCCATCCAGCTATTTCTTTCTTCATGTTAGGCCACCAAAAATTTTGTTTCAAATCTTGATACATCTTTGTTCCACCTGGATGTATCGAGAATTTAGAGTTGCGCGCTTCTTGTAGTAGACTTCTTTTTAATTCCAATTTTGTCAGAATCCAAATTCTATTTTCAAATTTCATCAATCCATCATCATGGATCCGACATTTTCCATTCTCCCCCTTTAACAACTTTTCCCTATCTTTTACATGCTCTTCTTGAGCTTCCTTGATGATAGTCAATAAGCTCAGTTTTACACCAACCTCTTGCTCTATCTCTTTCCTTTACTGAGTTGTGATAACATTTAATTGTATCCTCTCCAAATCCATCCTTACCTCTTCTTGAATTGCCATCACATTTAACCTTTCACATCTACTTAAAGCATCAGCTACGACATTTGCTTTACCAGGGTGATAGTTGATCGAACAATCATAGTCTTTTATTAGCTCCAACCACCGTCTTTGCCTCATGTTCAATTCCTTTTGAGTGAAAATGTACTTTAAACTCTTATGATAAGTGTAAATCTCACATTTCTCTCCATACAAGTAATGCCTCCAAATCTTTAATGCGAAAATGATAGCAGCCAACTCTAAGTCATACGCTGGGTATCGTTTTTCGCAGTCCTTGAGTTGCCGAGATGCATAGGCAATAACTCTACCATGTTGCATTAGCACAACACCTAATCCATTCATTGAAGCATCACTATAAATCACAAAATCCCCTTTGTTATCAGGTAAATTTAGTACTGGGGCGGTGATTAATCTTTTCTTCAATTCTTGAAAACTCTTCTCATAAGCTGGAGTCCAAATATACTTTTATGTTTTCCTTGTCTGATTCGTTAATGGGACCGCTATCTTAGAGAAATCTTGAACAAATTGACGATAGTATCCTGCTAACCCTAAAAAACTTCGCACTTCGGTAAATGTCTTTGGTTGTGGCCAATTTATGATAGCTTCAACTTTTATGGGATCAACCAAAATTCCAGATTCATTGATCACATGCCCTAAAAATTTCACTTCTCTTAACCAAAACTCACACTTTGAAAATTTGGCATAGATTTTTTCTTGTCTCAATGTCTCCAATGTTATTCTCAAATGTTCGTTATGTTCTTCTCTCATTTTATAGTAGATGAGAATGTCATCTATGAATACAATGATGAACTTATCCAAATATGGCTTGAAAACTCGGTTCATCAAATCCATAAAAACAGTTGGGGCATTGGTGAGTCCAAAAGGCATTACCACAAATTCATAATGGCCATAACGGGTTCTAAAAGCTGACTTAGGGACATCTTCAGTCTTAATCTTTAATTGATGATATCCTGATCTTAAGTCAATCTTTGAAAAGTACCTTGCTCCTTTGAGTTGGTTGAACAAATCATCAATCCTAGGTAGGGGATATCGGTTCTTCACCGTTACCTTATTTAATTCTCGATAATCAATACATAGCCTTAATGATCCATCTTTCTTCTTTACAAATAAAACAGGTGCTCCCCAGGGTGAAACACTTGGCCTAATGAATCCTTGGTCTAGCAACCCTTGTAGCTGTATCATGAGTTTCTTTTAATTCTGAAGGGGCCATCCTATAAGGAGCTTTGGAAATTGGAGCAGTTTTGGGTACTAGCTCAATTCCAAATTCCACTTGTCTATCTGGGGGTACACCTGGTAACTCCTTAGGAAACACATCTCCAAATTCTTTCACTATGGGGATATCTGAAATCTTTAATCCTTCCATCCTTGTGTCATAAACATAAGCTAAAAATGCTTCAGATCCTTTCTGTAACATTTTATTAGCTTGAAACATTGTAAGAAGGTGAGAGGATTCAGTAGACTTACATCCATGAAATAACACTTTACTATTTGAGGGTGTTCTTAGGGAGACCTTCTTTTTCTTGCAATCTATGTTAGCTTGGTATTGATGTAGCCAATCCATGCCTAGTATTAGATCAAACTATCCCAATTAAATTCCCGAAGTAGCTTGCCACTCTTCTCTGCTACCTTTGACTTTTGAACAACTTCAGCATTGTGACGACCTCAAAATCCCTCACTGGATCAGGGCTTCGTCAAGAGAACGAAAAGATAACCACACATCCATTCATAAAATAATTGAAAGAAACAATATTAAAGAGTTATTACAACCTAAAATATTATATTTTCAGCGGAAGCTATTCTATCTCTATACTATAAAGCAAAATATCTCTTCTCAGGTCATCTTCCTTTCTTCCTTCCTTATCGGTACTACAAAGGGTTGCCAACCTCAGTAACCGATCATTTTTGCCTTCCCCTTGTCCGAGGGCTCAGCCTTTATATTCTGCCCTGCAAGACATTAAAATTCAACAAGAACGGGCGATTTACACCCAGCAAGTATATATACAATTTGAGAAATGAATCTGGATTGTTTCAAAGGATTCAATTCTGTTGAGAGGCTTGGTGAATCAATACTAATGCCTCAGAGATCTTTAAGAATCTTTAGGATTATTGATGATAAGCAATTGTGTAATCCTTCTTAAAACAAAGCATAATGTTTTCCCAGTGAGATGACCTAGAACTTGTAGAAGGGGGGTTGAATACAAGTTCTCACAACTTTTTTGATTTCTTGTTCTTTAAGAAATTAAACTTTTCTGCGGAATATAAAGAACAAGATCAAAACTTTATAAACAATTGCTTTTATTGATTTAACAATTGATTACAAGTTTTCTAACAATCAAGACAAGCTTTGATCGTCAGCTTCTATTCTGTATATTTAGAGATAATACAACCCTCTCAATTCTATACAGCTTCGTATTCCCTTCTATAATTTTATAATTACAGCTTCTAACTAAGTTACCAAAAACCTAGCTTCCTAATTCAAATCAAATACAATCTTTCCAATTGAAAGATTTCTAACAAGTTTCCTTGTCAGCTACGTCTTCAACAAAGTCTACGTGTTCATGGAAGACTTTCCTTCTTTGATTTGAACTTTAACTCCATCAGTGATTAAGTCTTCGACTAATCTCCGATAGCTTCTTTAATTAGTCCCTGATCACTTCGAGTAATCTCCGATGCTTTACAACGTGTAATCTCTGATGCTTTACTTCGTGTAATCTCCGATGCTTTGGCTTTAGTCTCTGGTGATGTCAGCTTTTAATCTCCGAGGTATTGTTTTAATCTCTGATGACGTCAGCATTAATCTCTGACTCTTTAGTTACAATCCCCGATGACGTAAGCTTTAATCTCCGATGACCAATCCTTCAATCTCCGATGAACAAAACATTTTAATCTCCGATGAAGGATTCTTCAATCTCCGATGGGCAAAGTCCAATCTCTGATGAACAAAACTTTAATCTCTGGTGGACTTTTCCCTTAATCTCCGACAAGCCAAAATCAATCTCCGAAGGACTAATTAATTTAAACAACTTGTTGAACAAACTCAACAAGTATTCCAGCAGTACAAACAAATGAAATAAATCTATCTCTTTATTATAATGACTAATTTACAAACAAGAGATACTACTGCTAGCTACAAAACTAAAGTGTTACAAACCAACACTTTTCTATACATTTGTATTCCTAAGTATTCTAAAGACAATCATCATCAAATGTTCATAAAACCTAACACATAACTTCCTTGAAGTAAAAATATCAGTCGGGGGCTAAACCTGTTGGATCTGCTAACCATACGATATACAGCTGGCCTAACTGTGCCCGCATGATCCCTCCTTGTGTGAACGTACGTAGTCACATAATATTCCTCTAGGTCAGGTGAAGAACAAATCAGCACCTTTCCTTTCCTCTAACCATCCATGTGGCATAACCCATTTATTGCAGAGATATAATATTGAAAAATAGCTGAAAGAACAAAGCTTCTTTATATCCATGCACTTTTATTCATACCATGCTAGCGGAAATTAAAGCATAGCATTCTGTTTCACAAGAAAATTTAAATATAAATGTCATAATTTTGTATGCATGTCGAATCAATTGATCATGCGCTTAACTGAAATAAGCATAAGAGTAAGAATATACTTGCCTCGGTCCTTAGCCACAAAGATTCAAATTCAATCTTACTGGTAAGTGAAAGATTCTGTACATTATGCAAGTAATATTTTAATACCTCCATAAGAATTTATGAAAAAAAATATGTATGTGATGTCCTTAGAATGTCCTAAATCTGACACAATAACATCATGAAATCATTTTAAGAAAGTCATGTTTTATAGTCTTGATAACAGACTGAACATCGAGGAATAATCTTCTTATTATCAAACTCATCAGGGACTGATATCCTTAACCATTAGAGACTAAGAATTTCCTCTATCGGAGACTAAGAAATCTCCTTCGTCAGAGACTAAGGAATTTCCTTCATCAGAGACTACGGAATTTCCTTTATCAGAGACTATGGATGATGTCATCAAGGACTGAACTTAGCCTATCAGAGACTAAGGAATGATGTCACAAGAGACTAACAACTTATCAGGGACTTATGACGTCATCTTAACCCTATCAGAGACTAAGGGTGACGTCATCGGAGACTAACTTCTATTCAGAGACTGATGACGTTATCTTAACCCTATCGGAGACTAAGGGTGATGTCATCGAAGACTAAACTACTCATCAGAGACTGATGACGTCATCAGGGACTAAACTTTAGCCTATCGGGGACTAAAGCTGATGTCATCCGAGAGTAAATAACCCATCAGAGACTAATGACGTTATCAAGGACTAAACTTTAGCCTGTCAGAGACTAAAGCTTACGTCATCATCAGAGATTAACAGAATATCTCATCAGAGACTAAGAATATCTCGTCAGAGACTAACAATATCTCATCAGAGATTAACAATATCTTATCAGAGACTCACATTAGAGCTTGTCTCTGCTACCATGGAAGGCTTGTTATGAGCAAACTTAGCCTAGGATGACTCATGGAGATGCAAAAGAGTATGAACTTAGCATAAATCTTTGATGTTATGCACGAAAGAAACTAAGTAGGGTACCAGGTTCTTATCTTCGTTCTTAAGGATGAAATCAAAGCTGGTCTGAAAATAATTTTTCAAAAGAAGAACTTGGAAATTTATGGAGATGATAAGTTTAAACGAAACTCTTAAAAGAGAAATTTTGGTAAAGGAATTAAAATTTCATCTCGAATGAGGTATTTATAGAGTTCAAGAGCAGTAAGCTAACGTTAAGTTTTAGGATAAAATGATTGGTTAATTTGGACGGTAAAACGGCTGTTCATCATGACTTTTTGACAGCAAACAGCTGCTGTCTTACATGCATGAAGACTTAGCCACCTAAACAGTTCCTAATTAAACACGTAATCACCAAATCTTACGCCACCCTCTCCTCTTCCTCCATGTTGTTTAATATTATCTTATTTGGAATTTGCTAATCCCCTTTTTAATACCTTTTTAAGGAACTTACCCTCATAATCATGGGTATCACATCATCATAAAAATTTTCATTGTAGATATGAATTTATCATTCATATTTAAAAAGGCAATCTTCCATACAAAAATATAATAACACAAAATAAAATTGTTTCTTATCATAAAATACATTTAAAATTTTTGGGTTCTCACATCCTTCCCCCCTTAAAAGAAGTTTCATCCACGAAAGTTAACTATGAAATAAATTGGGGTACTTGTAAATCATAGCACTTTCAAGCTCCCAAGTAGCTTCCTCTACACTATGGTTCCTCCATAACACTTTTATCGAAGGGATTTCTTTATTCCTAGGAGTTTTAACTTGTCGATCTAAAATCTGGATTGGAACCTCTTCATAATTCAAATGCGATTGCGGCTCTATTGGTTGATAATCAATTACTCCTTTATGGTCTGCCTTATAAGGATGTAACACTGATATGTGAAATACGTCGTGCATGTGGCCCAAAGTTGATGGCAATGCTAGTTGATAGGCCACTTCTCCAATCTTCCTCAACACTTCGAAAGGTCCTATATAGCGAGGACTCAACTTTCCTTTCTTACCAAAATGCATTACGCCTTTCCAAGGTGATACTTTCAATAGTGCATAACTTCCAATTTCCAAAATTTGATCTTTCCTATGTTGATCAACATATTGTTTCTGTCGGTCTTGAGCTGCTTTCATTCTCATTCTGATCATCCTAATTGCCTCCTCAGTCTGTTGGACTATCTTTGGTCCAATTAGCTTCCTTTCTCCTACTTCGTTCCAATAAAGTGGAGTTCTGCATTTTCTACCGTACAATGCTTCAAAAGGGGCCATGCCAATGCTAGTATGATAACTATTATTGTACGCAAATTCGATTAGTGGTAGATGGTTGTCCCAATGACCTTTGAAATCGAGAACGCAAGCTCGTAGCATATCTTCTAGTGTCTGAATCGTGCGTTCAGATTGACCATCAGTCTAGGGATGATAAGCTGTGCTCATATCTAGTCTTGTTCCCAGATAGTCTTGGAAGCTCTTCCAAAATCTTAAGGTAAACCTCGGATGCCGATCAGAGACGATGGAGACTGGCACTCCATGTCAACTCACAATTTTTTTAACATATAACTTCACCATTTGATCCATCTTGTATGTGTACTTGATGGCCAAAAAGTGTGCCGATTTGGTCAGTCTATCAACTATGACCCAAATCGCATTCATTTCTCTAAGCGTGGTTGATAATCCAACTTTGAAATCCATTGTGACAAATTCCCACTTCCACTCGGGAATTTCCAATGGTTGAAGTAGTCCGCTTGGTTTTTGATGTTCTGCTTTAACCCTCTGACATGTTAAGCATCTACTTACCCATTCAGCTATTTCTTTCTTCATGTTGGGCCACCAAAAGCTTTGTTTCAAGTCTTGGTACATTTTCGTGCTGCCTGGATGGATGGAGAACTTTGAGTTGTGGGCTTCGTGTAGAAGTTTGTGCTTTAATTCAGCCTTCGTAGGAATCTACACTCGACCTTGATATCGCAGTAATCCATCGCTATGCATGCGATATCTGCCTTTATCTTCCTCAATTAATCTGTACATTTCTTTGCAATGTTCTCCTTGTGCGATTTTAATGAGGTCGTGCAATTGAGGCCGAACTCGAATATCTTCTTCCATATCTATCTTCTGAGCAGTGGTAAGGGTATGAAGTTGTAAGCGTTCGAATTCTTTTCTGATTTCTTCTTGGTTGGTCATTATATTTAGTTTTTCACAACGACTGAGCGCACTAGCAACTACATTTGCTTTTCCGGGATGGTAGTTGATAGGACAGTCATAGTCCTGAATCAACTCTAACCAACGCCTTTATCGCATGTTGAGTTCTTTTTGCGTGAATATATACTTCAAACTTTTGTGATCCGTATATATCTCGCACTTCTCACCGTAAAGGTAATGCCTCCAAATCTTCAACGCATGAATGATAGCTGCTAATTCCATGTCATGCGTAGGATATCGTTTCTCGCAATCTTTTAGTTGTCTTGATGTATAAGCAATCACCTTGCCATGCTGCATCAAAACTGCTCCAAGTCCTTGTTTTGACGCATCACTGTAAATAATGAATTCTCCCTTGTCATATGGTAATGTCAGAATAGGGGCTATAGTCAACCTTGTCTTCAATTCCTGAAAGCTCTTCTCACAATCCGGGGTCTAAACAAATTTTGTAGTCTTTATTGTCAAGTTCGTCAAAGGTACAGCTAGTTTTGAAAAGTCTTTAACGAACCTTCTGTAATAGCCTGCTAAACCCAAGAAACTCCTCACTTCGGTTGGATTTGTTGGCCGAGGCCACTTTGTGATTGCTTCTATCTTATTAGGGTCCACTGCAATCCCAATTTTGTTGATCACATGACCAAGAAACTTTACTTCCTTTAGCCAAAATTCACATTTGGATAATTTGGCATATAACTACTCCTTTCTTAG
Organism: Centella asiatica; assembly: GCA_014636745.2. NCBI lineage: Eukaryota > Viridiplantae > Streptophyta > Magnoliopsida > Apiales > Apiaceae > Centella > Centella asiatica. The sequence goes on from CM025786.1 coordinate 57,400,885, forward strand.
AACTTCCAGCATTATCCTTAGATGTTCCTCATGCTCTTTTGTCATTTTTGAATAGATAAGAATATCATCAATGAAAACGATAATGAACTTATCCAAGAATGGCTTGAAGACACGATTCATTAAGTCCATGAAGGCTGCAGGTGCATTTGTTAGTCCAAATGGCATTACCAAGAACTCATAGTGACCATAGCGAGTTCGAAATGCTGTCTTTGATATGTCCCCTTCTTTGATCTTTAATTGGTGGTATCCTAAGCGTAGATCAATTTTAGAAAAATATCTTCCTCCTTTAAGTTGATCAAAAAGATCGTCTATCCTCGGCAGGGGGTACTTATTCTTGATCGTGACTTTATTCAGTTCCTGATAATCAATGCAAAGTCTTATTGATCCATCTTTCTTTCGAACAAATAACACTGGTGCTCCCCATGGTGAAACACTTGGTCTGATCAATCCTCGTTCTAAGAGTTCTTGCAATTGCATCATCAGCTCCTTTAATTTAGACGGTGTGCCATTCGATATGGGGCCTTGGATATTGGCGCGGTACCGGGGATCAAGTTAATTTCAAAATCCACTTCTCTATCTGGGGGTAGTCCAGGGAACTCTTCTGGAAAAACGTCTACAAACTCCCTTACCACAGGGACATCCTTAATCTTACTTTCATTCTTGTTAACAACGTGCACATAAGCTAAGAAAGCTTCACAACCTTTGCAAATCATCTTCTTTGTTTGGATCATGGTCAAGAATGGCGAGGATTTCTCCATTTTAGTGCCATGGAACCAAACCTTCACCTTCTAGGGAGATAGTAAAACAACTTTCTTCTTCTTACAGTCAATATTGGCCTGATATTTGAATAACCAGTCCATTCCCAATATTACATCGAACTCTCCCAAAGGAAAAGGAATAAGATCAGCAAGAAACTCATGTTGATCTATTTTCAGAGTACAATTAAGGTAAATGTGAGAAATGCTTATCACCTCACGATTAACAACTACCACATCTAAAGGCTTTGGTAGTAGTTCAGGTTGAGTTAGCATATTCCTAGCTAACCGTTCAGATATAAAACTTTGAGTAGCACCCGAATCAAACAACACATGAGCATGTAAGGAGTTCACTAGTAGTGTACCTGTAACAACATCATCGGATGCCACAGCGTCTTACACGGTCATATTATAAGTCCTTGCTTGTGGTCGTACCGGTATAGTGTTGGCTCCCGTCAGCATCGGTTTGCCACCTTTCTTTTGAGGGCAATTGGGAGAGATGTGCCCTTCCATTCCACACGTGAAACATGTCCTAACTACGGCCAGCGCTCTGTTACTTTGCTGAGGTTGTAATGATCTTCCTTGGAGCAGGGCAACGGTGGAGTTCAAAGTCGGGAAATTTGAGGAAAAGTGCCCCGGTTGGCGACACTTGAAGCAAACATCCTTCCCTTTCAAGCATAGGGTTGTGCCATGGTTCTTTCCAAAGTTTGCACACATAGTAGCCCTCCTTGTAATGACCTCAGATGATTGCTCCCTCCACTTCCTCTTTCCACTGTTGCTCAGATTAATATTATTATTGCTTCTCTCTTCCTTCTTTACACTTACACCACCCAGGTTTTGATGGCTTCCCTTATCATCTCCCTTCTTATTTTACCGATTGAAATCATATACTATCTTGTTACTCCATTCTACAATTCTTGCTTTCTCCACAACTGCATCAAAGTTTCCTAGTTGAAAAATTGCTACCTGCCTTAAAATCCAAGGATTCAATCCTTGCTCGAATCTTCGGGCCTTTCTCTCTTCATCGCTTACCTGGTGAGGAGCATACCTCATCAGTTCATTAAACTTTGCCTCATACTCGTCCATTGTCATGGACCCTTGCTTCAAATTTAGGAACTTTAGTTCCATCGCATTAGAGACACTAGGGGGGTAAAATTTCTCCCTGAACCTTTGGGTGAACAATTCCCAGGTTATCACGGTGTTTGTGTCCTTTACAACTTCCCTTTTTGTTAACCCCATCCTCTTGGCACCTTTCCACCAATGATTGGCTTCTTCTTTCAGCATGAAAGCCACATACTTAGTCTTGCAATCTTCTGGCACATCTACTAAGTCGAAAGCTTTCTCGATCTCTTCCAACCAATATTGTGCTACAGTAGGTCCTCCCTTTCCATCAAAAGTTGGCGGGTTGATGCTCGTGAACTCTCAGATACATAGCCCACGGGTAACAGGCCTTGGGGCTGGAGGTGGTGGTGGCGCTGGCTGGTTCGCAGCTACGGCTTCACGAATAATCTGTAGAAATTGAGCTAGCGGGTTGTCGTTTGCATTCCCTGTAGCATTGTTGTTGGCAGAATCATTGTCATTAACAGGGGTCGGTGGTGGAACATGCGGGGTATTGCGATTCATCCCAACAACCTCCTCTGAGCTGTCATCTTCTACAACCACTTTGTCAGTATTACCAGCTTGGTTTTCTCTTTCTAAATTTTCCAAATTTTCAGACCTTGACAGGTTGTTATGGAGATTACTTCTCCTGGGTCTTCCTAGTCTCCTTCCTCTGACCATAATCTAGTATAATATACACAAAGAGTTAAACATCCTTCACAAAACATTCCCCTTTTTAATCACCAAATCTTACGTAACCCTCTCCTCTTCCTCCATGCTGTTTAATATAATCTTATATGAAATTTGCTAATCCCCTTTTTAATACCGTTTTAAAGAACTTACCCTCATAATCATGGGTATCACATCATCATAAAAATTTTCATTGTAGATATGAATTTATCATTCATATTTAAAAAGGCAATCTTCCATACAAAAATATAATAACACAAAATAAAATTATTTCTTATCATAAAATACATTTAAAGTTTTTGGGTTCTCACAAGCATAGTTGTTTAGACATAAAATAGCAATCTTATCATGCAACCATGAATTCAAACCATGATCAAACCTTCTTGTCTTTCTTCTCTTAGTATCTACCAAATACGGGGCATATCTTTGTAGTTCATTAAACTTCTTTTCATATTCTTCCACAGTCATGTTTCCTTGTCTTAATTCTAGAAATTGTTTTTCTATCTCATCTGCAGCACTGGTTGGAAAATATTGGTTATAGAAAAATTCTTTAAACTGGGACCAGGTAACAATTAGATCAACCTCGGGGACTGCTTATTCATTCCTACTTGCCAATCTCCTAGTCATTTCTAATCGCTCAGTATTTTCCCACCAATAATTAACTTCTTCTTTCAATAAATATGTAGCATATTCCAACTTAAGGTCATTAGTTACTCCAACAATACGAAAAGCTTTTTCTATTTCCTTAATCCAAATTTGAGTGGCAGTGGGACCTACATCACCATTAAAAGTAGGTGGACAACTATTGGTAAAATCTTTAAATGTTATCCTTCTAGGTTGTACTTGTGGTGGAAGTACTTGGTTATTGTTACTTTGGGAGGCTTCCTTAATCATATTTACTAATAAGACAATAGGATTCTCCTGATTATTATTTTGTTGGTTGTTGTTCAGATTGGGGTTTTCTTGATAAGCTTGGTTGTAGCTTGACGGGTTCGGGGTCTTCCTTTTGGAGCCATTTCCTATAAACTGAGAAAATAAGATTTTACTATTGAAAATTCTCTTTTTTTTTTTAAAGAATAACATATATGAAATGACAAGTAAATTTTTACATTAAACCATCAAAATATTTTTGATAACAAAAGTTACATTATAACAAATTTGTATAGCAAAGCTTCCTTTCTACAAAATTCAACAAAACATAACAACACTGACTACTATCGGTGCCTAATACAGGGGTTGGGAATCAAGTTCACTCATTGTTCTGCGTGCAAAATGTCACGCTCCCTTAACCTTCTCTATAAGGTTATACATCAATTGATCTCGATCTGCCATAGAGGGCTGCATAAGCCTGAGATAATTACTAATTGAGATCACAACATCTGTTAGAGTCTCAGTAAGAACTAAGGATACATCCTGAAATGATACCCTCCAAAGATCCAACAGTCTACTAGTCCTTTGATGGGCCGACGACTGACGCATCATGGTAGTATTACACGTCGCCAACTCTGCTTGTGTCATACGGATTCTGCGTTGAAGGTAATAACAGAATCCATTAGGGAATGGAAAGGGTACTGGATTTTCTGGTGGTCGTACAATGGGTGCAACATTTGATAAGGTAATTGGTGTGGAGACAACATGTGGAGTGGCTGACACCGTAGGTAGTGTGTGTCTATCTGTAGGGGAACCTCTTATTTGAGAAGAACCCAAGGATGGAGAATAAGTCAACAATGATCACATCTATAAATACCTTTCACAAGAAGAAGAAGAAACAGACTCTAATCAATGATTAACCTGTCACTTAATGCACACACAGGGTCTCACATTGATGTTTCTATTTTCTCTATTTAAGAGGAGCAACCAATATTCAAAATTCTACCCTTATTAATTCTTCTTCTCTCTTTGATATTTCTTTAGAAGCAATGAAAAATTTCTTAATTCCATTGGTTTCAGATTCTTTGATATTTCAATCATCAAAGAAGCTAATTCTTGAAGCTGAAACAAGTAGGATCTCTCAACTCATCAATGGATAATACAATTGTATTTTATCAAACATCCACTAATACAAAACACTTACTTCTTATTTTCTACACCACTCCAGGACATCTACAACATGAAGATTTTATATTTAGTGAGCCTGAGAGAATTCAAAATGAGAGTCAAACCTTGTGTTTGGAAAAAGGTGAGGAAAAAGAAATAAAAGCAAATTCTTTTTGGAAAGTAAGTGTCAGAGGCTAACTTGTAAAAGTTAGGCAAAAGGAGAGGGTGTGAGCAAGGATGAGAACCTTGAAGAAAAGAATAGAGAGAAATTATGTCACACACCACCTTTGCAGCTCATGTATTCTTTGATTACCATTTTTGATCAAACATCAGAGAATACTAAGAGTAGAACTTGTGTATGTTTGGTTAGAAGCAAGAAACACAAGATCATTGGATGATGCAACAGTACACTTCATATCAGAATCTTTAATCTCACATAGGTCAAGTGCAGCTGTACTCACAAAATGTGTTTGAAGCATTGATCAAAGAAAGTATAACACAAAGCTCTAACACTTCATAATCAATGGCCTTCAAACAAAGCTCAAACAATTTCTTTCTTCTAGTCAAACTCTACTAATGAATTCTACCCTCCAACATTAAGATGTTGATGTCAAAAAAGGGGGAGAATGATCAAGGCATGAGAAACAAAATAATTCTGATAAAGACAGGGGGAGAAGGGAGAATTGTCAAAAAGGTTAACAGATTGATGGTTGGGTATTGAGGAACTGAAAACAATAAAACCATCATTGTTATGTTCATGTACAATTATGTTTTTACATGTTTTAAATTCAATTATAAGAAATGGTGTTATAAGGTTGTGTTTTGACATCATCATCAAACCTTGATTTATGCCTATCAATGATAAACATAAATAAGGAGAGATTGTTAGGAATTATAGTATTTGATGATGATGTATAAACACTTAGAATTGTTAGATTTTGTAATTGTACAAGTACCCGCAGTAGTGTTCTATCAGAGACTACCATCAGAGACTGCAAGTACGCATCATAGACTACAAAGACTGCATTTGGAGAGTTCAACAAAAGTCAAAATTGGTCGAGCAAAATTAATTCATTGGAGACTAAGTTTTTGTTCATCGGAGACTAAGTTTTTGTTCATCGAAGACTAAGTTTTTGTTCATCAGAGACTAAGTTTTTGTTCATCAGAGACTAAGTTTTTGTTCATCAGAGACTAAGTTTTTATTCATTGGAGACTAAGTCTTTTAGAGACTAAGTAGTTGTTCATCAGTGACTAATGTTTAAGCTACCAGAGACTAAGGCAAAGACACTTCAATGCATTAAAGTAGCCTTCAGAAGATTTGACCGTTGCCAAAGTTATTTGGCTAACGCCAAACTCAACATTACTCAACACCAAAGTCAATTTAACTGTCGACAAACTCATTTGCCTATCGCCAAAGTCGTCGGGCAAATCAAAGAATTGCATTACTAACATCCTTCATTGTAGCACAATTAGAAGAAATAAAGAATAATGTAGTACAAAGTTAAGGCAGTACCTGAATTAGCTATGACAAGATACTTAAATAGATGAAAAATATTAAACATAGGGAATCCTGCATAGTATATTAGTTTCTCTACTATTTATAATCAGTAGTTAATTATCTATTGATAGTTAAACTGTTGTAGGATAATTAGCCACTGATGCATTATCACTAGTTAAAAATTATCCTTTTAGAGAAATTATTAACTAATGCTTCTCAGTATCATTATCTGTTGATCAATAAATTTTGTCAAAAGATAACTTCGACTGGATCATTCAACTGTTAATTAGTCTATGGTAATTAAGTTATCAGAAAACAATTAACTACTGCTGCAAATCAAACTTGCACACACTTTTCAAAGTATCTTATTCACCAAACTTGAGCATACCTAGTTCATTTACCAACCTGTTAAAGGTGGCTTCATCCAATGGTTTAGTGAATATGTCTGCAAACTGCTTCTCAGTTGGAACAAAGTAAAGTTCCATAGTACCATTCATCACATGTTCTCTAATGAAGTGGTATCTGATATCTATCTGCTTTGTCCTAAAGTGTTGCATAAGATTTTCTGTAATGGAAATGGTACTGGTATTGTCACAATAAATAAGAATATGATTATACACCATACCATAGCCCATTAGTTGATTTTTCATCCATAAGATTTGAGCACAGCAACTCCCAGCAATAATGTATTCTACTTCAGCTATTGAGGTTGACACAAAATGTTGTTTCTTGCTAAACCATGACACTAGTTTGCTTCCAAGAAATTGACAACTTCTTGTTGTGCTTTTCCTATCTAATTTGCAACCTGCATAATCTGCATCTGAATAACCTATTAGATCAAATCTAGAATCTCTAGGATACCAAATGCCAAGATTTAGAGTACCCTTGAGATATCTGAATATTCTTTTTACTGCAATCAAATGAGATTCTCTAGGATCAGATTGGAATCTAGCACATAAACAGGTTGAAAACATTATATCAGGTCTACTTGCAATGGGATATAAAAGGGAGCCTATCATACCTCTATAACTTGAAACATCAACCTTTTTACTAGTTGAGTCTATGTCAAGTTTAGTGGCTGTTGCCATGGGAGTTTTAGAAGTTGCAACATCTTGTAAATGAAATTTCTTTACAAGGTCTTTTAGATATTTTGTTTGTCTAATGAAAATTTCATCAGAAGTTTGTTTAACCTGTAAACCTAAAAAGAAAGTTAATTCTCTCATCACGCTCATCTCATATCTACTTTGCATAAGTTTAGAAAACTTAGAGCATAAGCTCTCATTGGTAGAACCAAATATAATATCATCAACATAGACTTGAACAAGTATTAAATCACCAATCTATGATACCTCTAGTGAATTTATTTTTAATTAAAAACTGAGATAGAGTATCATACCATGCTCTTGGTGCTTGTTTAAGTCCATAGAGTGTTTTGTCTAACATGTACACATGATTGGAAAATTGATGATCTTTAAAGCCAGAAGGTTGTTGGACATACACTTCTTCTTGTATTTTCCCATTCAGAAAGGCACTTTTTACATCCATTTGGCACACTTTAAAATTTGCATAAACAACAAGGTAAGAAATATCCTGATTGCTTCCAATCTTGCTACTGTTGCAATGGTTTCATCATAGTCAATTCCTTTTTCTTGTGAATAACCTTGTGCAACCAGTCTGATCTTATTTCTTGTCATGTACCAGCTTCATCCAGCTTGTTTCTGAGGATCCATTTACTACCAATGATTGATTTATTCTTTGGTTTTTGTACTAGTCTCCAGACTTTGTTTCTTTCAAAGTGATTGAGCTCTTCTTGCATAGAAATTAACCAATCATCATCTTGTAATGTTTCCTTAACCTTTTTAGGTTCAATCTTGGATAGAAAGTTGAGGTATAGGCATTCATTCTGAGTAGCACTTCTTGTTGTCACACCTTTAGTTGGATCTCCTAGGATTTGCTCAATAGGATGATCCCTTGTCCATTTTATTTGTGGAGATAGACTTCTTGAAGAAGAAGCTTCATGATTTTTATTTCCTCCATGGTGTTCAGTGCTCTTAGCTTCTTGTGAAGCTCCCCCTGAATCAGTGGATATTTCTTGATTAGAGTTTGAGAGATCTTCTGATTCATTTTCTACTAACTGCTCCCCCTCAGTGGTTAAAGGGATATCCACTGGTGGAGTGGCTCCTTGGGGTTTAGCTTCATCATCTGATGAGTCATTTTCAGCATTTTCTGACTCATTTTCATTTTCAAACCTTAGAACCTCATGCATTCTTTCATCTAGAATTCCCCATTATTTTCTTATCATCAAATGCAACATGTATAGATTCCATTACAATGTTTAGTCTAAGGTTGTAAACCTTGTATGCTTGTTAGAGAGTAACCTAGGAAAATTACTTCATCAGCTTTGAGATCAAATTTTCCTAAATTCTCACCTTGACTTTTTAGCACAAAGCATTTGCCACCAAATACATGAAAAAATTTGATATTTGGTTTCCTACCTGTCATAAGCTCATATAGAGTTTTGTTGTGAGCTTTGTTGATCAATGTTCTGTTTTGAGTGAAGCATGTAGTTGAAATTTCTTTAACCCAAAAATAGGTAGGAAGTTTGGCTACTTCAAGCATGGTTCTAGCAGCTTTAATAAGAGTTCTGTTTTTCCTCTCAACTTCTCCATTCTGTTGAGGGGTTCTTGGAGTAGAAAATGGGTGAGATATTCCTTTGAGCACACATAAACATTCAACTTTGGAGTTATTGAATTCTGTTCCATTATCAAATCTTAGAACTCTGACAGTCAGCCTAGATTCAATTTCCACTTTCTTGATGTGATCAATCACTAACTGAGCTACTTCATTTTTAATATGCTGAAATTTTACCCATGTGTATCTAGTGAAATCATCAACTATCACCAGAGAATACCTTTTCTTTGAGATAGACATAATGTTTACAAGTCCAAATAAATCCATATGAATTAGTTGCATTGGACTTGTAATTGATGATATCTCCTTGCTTCTAAAGGAAATCTTCTTTTGCTTCCCTTTTTGATAAGTTCCACATAAGCCATCTTGAGTGAATTCTAGTTGTGGAAGTCCTGTTACTAATTCTTTCTTCACCAAAATGTTGAATGTCTTGAAATTCAGGTGAGAAAATGTGACGACCCCAAAATCCCTCACTGGATCAGGGTTTCGTCAAAAGAATGAACAGATAACCACACATCCATTCATATAATAATTACTGAAAGAAACGATAATAAAGAGTTATTACAACCCAAAATATTACATTTTCAGCGGAAGCTATTCTGTCTCTATACTATAATTCAAAACATCACTTTTCAGATCATCTTCCTTCCTTCCTTCCTTGTCGGCACTACAAAGGGTTAGCTAAACTCAGTAACCGATCATCTTTGCCTTTCCCTTGTCAGAGGGCTCAACCTTAATATTCTGCTCTGCAAAACATTAAAATTCAACAAGAATAAGCGGTTCACGCCCAACAAGTATATAAACAATTTGGGAAAGCAAATCTGGAATGTTTCAAAGAATTCAATTCTGCTAAGAGGCTTAGTGAATCAATACTAATGCCTCATAAATCTTTAAGGAATCTTTAGGACTACTGATGATAAACAATTGTGTAATCCTTCTTAAAACAAAGCATAACTTCCTTGAAGTAAAAATATCCATCGGGGGCTAAAACCGCTGGATCTGCTAACCATACGGTATACAGCTGGCCTAACTGTGCCCGTATGATCCTTCCTTGTGTGAATGTATGTAGTCACATAAAATTCCTCTAGGTCAGGTGAAGAACAAATCAGCACCTTTCCTTTCCTCTAACCATCCATGTGGCATCACCATTTAAGGAATATAGCATTCTCATTTATTGCACAGATATAATGTTGAAAAAAATAGCTGAAAGAGCAAAGCTTCCTTATATCCATGCACTTTTATTCATATTATGCTAGCGAAAATTAAAGCATAGCATTCTATTTCACAAGGAAATTTAAATTTAAATGTCATGATTTTGTACGCATGTCGAATCAATTGATCATGCGCTTAACTGAAATAAGCATAAGAGTAAGAACATACTTGCCTCAGTCCTTTGCACAAAATTCAAATCAATTTACTTGTGAGAGAGAGATTCTGTAAATTATGCAAGTAATATTTTAATACCTTAATAAGAATTTATGAAAGAAAATATGTATGTGATGTCCTTAGACTTTACTGTTTTAAAGAATAACATCATAAAATAATTTTAAGAAAATAATGTTTTATAGTCTTGATAACAGACTATGCATCGGGGAATAATTTTCTCATTATCAAACTCGTCAGGGATTGATATCCTTAGCCATCAGAGACTAATATATTTTTGCCTATCAGAGACTAGGAAATTCCTCCATCGGAGACTAAGAAATTTTTCCTGTCAGAGACTACGGATGACGTCATTGAGGACTAAACTTAGCCTGTTGGAGACTAAGGTTGACGTCATCAGAGACTAAATAACTCATCAGAGACTGATGATGTCATCTTAACTCATCGGGGACTAAGGGTGACATCATCATCAAAGACTAACAACATCTCATCAGAGACTAACAATATCTCATCAGAGACTAAAATTATCTCGTCAGAGACTAAGAATATCTCATCAGAGACTAAAATTATCCCGTCAGAGACTAATATTAGAGCTTGTTTTTGCTACCATGGAAGGCTTATCATGAACAAACTCAGCCTAGGAGGTCTCATGAGAATGCAGAAGAATATAAACTTAACATAAATCTTTGATGTTATGCACGAAAGAAACTAGGTAGAGTTCCAGGTTCTTACCTCTTCGTTCTTAAGGGTGAAATCAAAGCTGGTCTGAAAATAATTTTTCGAAAGAAGAACGTGAAAATTTATGGAGATGATAAGTTTAAGCAAAACTCTTTAAAAAAGAAATTTTGGTAAAAGAGTTAAAATTTCATCTCGAATGAGGTATTTATAGAGTTCAAAAGTAGTAAGCTAAGGTTGAGCTTTAGGATAAAATGATTGGTTAATTTGGACAGTAAAACGGCTTCATCATGACTTCTTGACAGCAAACAGCTGTTGTCCTACATGCATGAAAACTTAGCCACCTAAACAGTTTCTAATCAAACACGTAATCACAAATCCTACGTAACCCTCTCCTCTTCCTCCATGTTGTTCAATATAATCTTAAATGGGATTTGCTAATCCCCTTTTTTATACCTTTTTAAGGAACTTAACCTCATAATTGTGGATATCATATCATCACAAAAATTTTCATTGTAGATATGAATTTATCATTCATATTTAAAAAGACTAACCTCCATGTAAAAATATAATAACACAAAATAAATTATTACTTATTATAGAATGCATTTAAAAGTTTTCGGGTTCTCACAGAAAACTTCTTATGCCATAGTCAACTTTCATCCACTGATGCTTTGCTGTAAAAAACATGTGAACTGATATTTATTAGATGAACCAAAGACAGTTATGTAGAGGTTACCTTTTCTAACTCTAGATAGAACTATTTTTCCATCTCTACTGTTACTTATTAAGCAATGTTCATCCTTGAAAGCAACATTATAACCTCTGTCACACAGATGGTTGATACTAAGCAAGTTGTGCTTAAGACCATCAACTAGTGCTGCATTGTCCAAGATGACATTTCCATTTATGACTTTGCCATATCCCAAGGTGTATCCTTTGTTGTCATCTCCAAAAGAAACACTTGGGTCAGCTTTCTCCTCAAATTGTGTTAACAAGTCTTATCTACAGTCATGTGTCTTGAATAGCCACTATCTAAGAACCAAATTTGTTTCTTTGTACCCTGTACACAGTAAATAGCTAAACTAATTTAGGAACCCCGACTTGCTTGGGTCCATTGACATTTTTAAAGTTTAATTTAGCAGTTGTCAAAGGTTTTTCAGTTTTATCTTTCTTTATCACTCATTGCTTAGAAGAAATAACTTTCTTCTTAGCCTTAGGTGCATCAGATTTTTGCCTTAACTTTAGAGGAGATTTTAAATAACTATTTTTAACCTTTTGAAGATTTGAGTGGTTTTTAACAATTAACTTTTTCCTTTTATCAGAATGTAAGTTTCTAGCATGCATGTTCCTAGGGATATTTTTACACTTATAAGCAAGGTGGTTGTGATTTCCACACTTCCAGCAATGTTTTCAAGGTGAATTAATAACAAGAATATAATTAGTATATTTGTTAATTCCCTCCTTACCATTTATATTATTTTTCAGCTTAACCTCTTATGAGTGAGTGGGCTTTGGATTAGACCTTTTGGCTTTGAAGTCATTTAATTTCTTTTCCAGCTCACTAATTTTTTGTTCTAACATAGTCTCCTTAGATTTTTCTTCAGTAGCTCCTGCCTTAACAAATTTTATCTTTTTAAAGGGAGTAGTAGCTACTAGAGTACTTTTACTTGTGCTAGTTTCACCAGTTCCAGTGATTGGAAATTCCTCAATCACTGATTGCTTTCCTTGGACCTTATTATTATATCCTAGCCCTTCATTTTGACCGGTGCTATAGTTTTCTATTGTCTCCTTAACTATTTTAGAGGAGTTGGTCCATTCTTTTATGATGTCCTGCTCTTTCTTAAGTTGTGCTCTTAGTCATTCTTCTATTTGTTTAGCGCAATGTTAGGTTTTAGAACATTTGATGATGATTGTCTTTAGATTACTTAGAATACAAATGTATAGAAAGTGTTAATTAGTAACACTGAAGTTTTGTAGCCAGCAGTTATCTCTTTGTTTGTAATTCATTCATTCTTTGTAAAGAGATATAATTATTTCTTATTTGTAAGTAACTGTTGGAATGGAGTATCAAAGCTTTAGTTAGTCAAAATGTGTATTTGACCCGTTGGAGTTTACAAAAAGGCTTGTCAGAGACTAGGAAAACTTGTCAGAGACTAAGGATTTTTTATCTATCAGAGACTAGTTTTGCCTGTCGGAGACTAAGGCTTTCGTTATCAGAGACTAAGTCTAAAGGAGTCGGAGACTAAGGTTAAAAGCATTAGAGACTAAGCTGACGTCATCAGAGACTAAGCCTTAAAGCATCAGAGACTAAATAACTCTATCGGAGACTACACAATCTGACGTCATCAGGGACTAAAAGCACCAGAGATTAATTGATGACGTCACCAGAGACTAAAGATGAAGCATCAGGGACTAATCGTGATTTATTTCCTGAAAGATACAAAGTTTGAATTGAATAAGGATTGTCTTCCACGTAAAGCAAGATATTATTGAAGACGTAGCTGGACTAATCGTGATTTATTTCCTGAAAGATACAAAGTTTGAATTGAATAAGGATTGTCTTCCACGTAAAGCAAGATATTATTGAAGACATAGCTGGAAAGGAAACTAACCAGAAATCTCTTCCTAATCAAAAAGGAAAGATTGTATTTAATTCAAATAAGGAAGCTGAATTTTATTCAGAATGAGGAACTGAGTTAATAGTAATTCAGTTGTTAGAGAAGCAGTAATTAGTTTTATAGAGAATAAAAATTTGAAGTTGTATAGGTTTTTCATAGTTTGTATCTTTTCCTATATAGAATAGAAAAGAAGTTGATAATCACATTGTTGTGATTGTTAGAATTTGTAATCAGTTATGAAATCAATATAGCAATTGTTTATAAATTGATTTGAGTTCTTGTTCTTTATATTCTGCAAGAAAATTTAATTTCTTAAAGAACAAGTAATTCGAAAAGTATTCAAAGAACTTGTATTCAACCCCCCTTCCACAAATTCTCGGCATCTCACTGGGAAAACAATTGGTATCAGAGTCTGTAATTGAATTTATTCAATTAATACGTTCCAAGAGTGGCCAACGACTAAACAAGCAGCTCTAACATAATTGCGTATGCGGGAAGTCGTGATGGAGGTACCAGAATTCCAATCCTTAAAAGAGAAGAATATCCGATGTGGAAGCAAAAGATGTACATGCACTTAAGAGCAACAGATCCAGACTATATTGATAGGATTGAGAAGGGTCCCTATCTACCCAGGAAATTTATTCTTGCTAAAACCTCGATGGATCTGTTGTGGCGGAACACTTTGAACTTGCTCCAGAATGTGATTATACAAACGAAGACAAGTTGTAAGTGTTGAAGGATGCTAAGGTGATGAACATACTTTATAATGGAATTGATAAAAATATGTTCACAAGCATCATCAATTGCACAACATCTAAGCAAATCTGGGACACCATCAAAGTCCTATGTGAAGGAACTGACCAAGTCCGAAAGAATAAAAGGTCATTGTTGACACAACAATACGAGTTCTTTCAAGCAAAGCCTGGTGAACCAATAACATCAGTTTATGATAGGTTCAAAACTTTGCTCAATGATTTTAAAATACTTGGAAAGTCCTATGACAATGAGGATGTCAATACCAAGTTCATGAGATCTCTCCCTCCAAGTTGGGATCCAAAAACAACAGCCATAAGAGAGGCTCATGACTAGGACATACTCATACTGGACAGGCTCTATGGAAATTTAAAGACATATGAACTTGAAGTAGAGCAACGACAACGCATGCATGGTAGGGACAAAGGAGCTGTATTGATGGTTGAGACAAGCAAGTCTCAAGAGAAGCTTGATGAGGAGTCTTCCAGTGCCAGCTCAACTGATCAGGAAGATGAACTGGACACTGATGATGACATGGAGGAATTTATGGCATTCATGGTCAAACAGTTCAAGAAATTTAGAGCCTGCAGGAAAGGAAGAAAATTGTCAAGGAAGCCTAACCCTAAATTTGAAGGTCAAAAAGTCACCTTTGACTTAAAGAAAATAAGATGTTACAATTGTGACGGGTTAGGGCACTTTGCCAATGAGTGCAGGAAGCCTAGATCTAGTGATAGATCTAAGGATGAAAAATCAAGGAAAGACTTTGCTGACAAAAAAGCTAAATCAAAGCGCAAAGCCTTGATTATAGAGGGTAAAGATTGGATTGACAGCGATTCTGATGAAGAAGTTGTCCACTTTGCCCTAATGGCTCGAAGTGACAAGTCATGTGATTCTACAAAGGTATGTGATGCAACTCAGAATTTCAACGTGCTTAATTTACTTGACACATCTAGCATTGAAAGCATACAAAAAGATATGTCTAATTTGCATGTTAGTTTTAGATCTTTAACCATTGAACATACCAATGTAAAAGAATCACGTGACATTCTCTTGAAAAGAAACAAATTTCTCGAAAAGTAATTGGCACAATTTGACACTATCAAGTCTGACTTAAACAAAGCTCATCATATGATTGATGCTTTGAAAAAGAGGGAATATTACTTAGTAGAGAAACTTGAAAATGCTCAAGCTAAGATTAAACAATGGAATACTTCCTTTAAAAAGTTGACAGACTTGGTAAAGTGTCGAACAATAGGTCAAAAATCTGGACTAGGTTATGATGAAAATCTAGACAAGAGTTCAAATTTAAATGATCTATTCGAAGTTGCAAACTCCTCAACTAGTAAGCCAAATTTTATAAAAAGAATTAATTTTGTCTCTCCTGTTATTGAATCCAAATTCATTAACACTCAAGTTCAACAAATCTTTGCAAAAACAGAAAGTGATCAAAAGACAGTGAATGTTGTCGATAAGAGTGAAACAAAAAGATTAAATATTGGGTTCATGACAAAGACACAATTAAATAAAAAACTGGAAAATCTTCCAGACAAAAAGGCTGAAAAATTAGTGGAGTTAAGCAGAAATAAGAAAAATAGGAATGGAAAAATCGGCATTAATAAATATACAAATTATGCTAGAATGCCTGATGCTCCTAGAAAGATATGTCATGTATGTGGTAACCCCAACCACATAGCTGTTAACTGTAGGAGCAAAAATAAAATTCCTATAACTGAGACTGCATCTTCAAAGAGAATAAAAGATGAAACATCTGTAAAATGGTTAAATAATCTTTGCATTAACAATGAAAACCCTAAACTTGGCAGTCTCTCACAAACAAGTAGCAAGACTAATTATTGTCCAATTAAAGTCAAAATTGCTAAAAGACAATCAACTCAATCTGAGTCAAGTCTTGAGTCTACAACTAGTGAGAAAGGACCTAAGAAAGTCTGGGTTCCAAAAATCTCAAACTAGTTACTCTCTACTATGCAGGGCAAAAAGAAGAAATCATAGTACTTGGACAATGGTTGTTCAAGGCACATGACTGGAGATAAGTCCCTGCTAAAACAGTATGAAGGGAAAAGTGGCCCAAAAGTCACTTTTGGAGATGACAGCAAAGGCCATACTAGGGGATATGGCAGTGTTGAACATGGAGATGTCATCTTCACTGAAGTAGCACTAGTTGATGGCTTAAAACACAATTTACTAAGTGTGAGTCAACTATGTGATAAGGGATTCAATGTCACCTTCAAAGAAGATAAATGCTTGCTGTGTGACAAAGAATCTGATAATGTGATTTTGACAGGAAAAAAAAAAGGAAATTTGTATGTTGCAAATCTTATTTCTTTTACTGATCAAATCACATGTCTTTATAGCAAAGCTTCAACTGATGAAAGTTGGCTTTGGCATAAGAAGCTTTCCCACTTGAATTTTAAGAACATCAACAAGCTTGTGAGGAAAGGATTGGTAGCTGGCATTCCACAATTGGAATTTACACAAGATGGATTGTGTGATTCATGCCAGAAAGGGAAACAAAAGAGTGTATCATGCAAGAGCAAACCAGCAACATCAATCACTGTCCCATTACAGTTGTTACATATGGATTTATTTGGTCAAGTGAATGTGATATCAATCTTAAGAAATAGATATGCTTTGGTTATTGTGGATGATCACACGAGGTATACTTGGGTAAAATACCTCCATACAAAAGATGAAGCTGCTCAGTTGATAATTGATCATATCAAAAAGATAGAAACTGAGTCAGGAAAAACAGTAAGGGTGATAAGGAGTGATAGAGGAACATAATTCAAGAATTCCCAGGTTATTGAATTCTGCACTGAAAAAGGAATAACTCATCAATTATCAGCTCCAAGAACCCCTCAACAAAATGGAGTTGTTGACAGGAAAAATAGAACCCTTATTGAAGCAGCAAGGACTATGTTACAAGAGGCTAAGCTTCCCACATATTTTTGGGAGGAAGCTATAAGCACTGCTTGCTTTACACAGAATAGATCCTTGATAAACAAAGCATACGACAAAACACTTTATGAATTAATGATTGGGAGAAAACCAACTCTCAAGTTTTACATGTGTTTGGTTGTAAATGCTTTGTACTGAGAGACTCATCAGAAACAAGAGGAAAATTTGACAACAAGTCTGATGAGGCAATCTTCTTAGGTTATTCTTTGTCAAGTAAAGCATACAGAGTATATAATCTAAGAACAAAGGTCATTGTGGAATCAATTCAAGTTGTATTTGATGATAAAAAGATTCCAGGAATGATTGGACAAGGATTGCATGAACCTCTCAATTTTGAGAATGAATTGGATGCATGGGAATATCCATCAGATACTATTGAAAAACCCCAAGATAGCAATGATCCCTACATAATTGAGGGGAAGTTAACTGTTGTGCATGAAGTACCAAGAACTAATACTCTATTAGAGAGTAGAGTATTAGATGAAACTCAAGAGACTGGTGAAATTAGTATTCCATCGGAGACTTATGGTTCACCAGAGACTAGAGTCACTGATGCACAATTAAAGACTATATTGGCACCAGAGACTATTGAGATAAACAGCTCTGGGGGAGCTAATAATGAAGAAGTCAATGGTTTAGGGGGAGCAGTCTCTAATCATGAAGCTAGATTGGATAATATCAATCTAGAAAATGAAGCCTCCACTTCAAGGTCAAATCTGCCACGTGCAATTCCATTGTTGAGAGACCACACACCAGATTTGATAATCGGAAGTCTAGAGGATGGAGTCAAGACTAGAAGTGCAACACAAAATGAATGTTTATATCTCAGTTTTCTCTCAAAGATTGAGCCAAAGAAAATTGAGGAAGCACTTCAAGATCCTGACTGGATAATTGCCATGCAAGAGGAGTTAAACCAATTCACTCGAAACAAAGTCTGGAGACTGGTACCCAAACCAAGGAATAGATCAATAATTGGTGCCAAGTGGGTCTTCAGAAATAAATTGGATGAAACTGGTACAATTACAAGAAATAAAGCAAGACTGGTTGCAAAAGGATATTCTCAAGAAGAAGGAATAGATTATGATGAAACTTTTGCACCAGTAGCAAGACTTGAAGCAATCAGAATCTTCTTGGCTTTTGCAGCCTATAAGAACTTCAAGGTGTACCAGATGGATGTCAAAAGTGCTTTCTTGAATGGAAAATTGGAAGAAGAAGTCTATGTTTGCCAACCCCCAGGTTTTGTGGACTCCAAATTTCCAAATCACGTCTACAGGTTAGACAAAGCACTTTATGGATTAAAACAAGCACCAAGAGCCTGGCATGATACTCTATCTCAATTTTTTCTTGAAAATAAATTTGTTAGAGGTATCATAGATAAAACCTTATTTTATAGAAAACAAGGCTCTGACATTATATTGGTGCAAATATATGTACATGATATTATATTTGGATCTACAAATGAAAAACTTTGTGAAAAATTTTCAAAACTTATGCAAGTCTAGATATGAAATGAGTATGATGGGAGAATTGACATTTTTCTTATGTTTGCAAATAAAACAATCAACTGATGGAATATTTATCAGTCAGTCCAAGTATATCAAAGACTTATTGAGAAAATATGATTTGGTTGATTGTGCATCTGCAAAAACACCCATGCCTACTGCCACTAAGCTAGATAAAGATTTAAAAGGAAAGAAAATTGATATTACTAGCTATAGAGGCATGATAGGCTCTCTTTTATATTTAACTGCAAGTAGACCTGATATAATGTTTGCTACATGTTTATGTGCTAGATTTCAAGCTAACCCTAGAGAGTCACATTTGATTGCTGTAAAAAGAATACTCAGATATCTAAAGGGCACCCCAAACCTTGGTTTATGGTATCCCAAAGAATCTGATTTTAAACTAATTGGTTATTCAGATGCTAACTATGCAGGTTGCAAGCTTGATAGGAAAAGCACAAGTGGAAGCTGTCAACTTCTTGGAGGCAAACTTGTTTCTTGGTTTAGCAAGAAACAAAATTCAGTTTCTACTTCAACAGCGGAAGCTGAATACATCGCAGCTGGGAGTTGTTGTGCTCAAATCCTATGGATCAAGAATCAACTCCTAGATTATGGTATGTCATTATCCAAAATTCCTATCTATTGTGATAATACTAGTGTCATAGCAATAACAGAAAATCCAGTGCAATATTCAAGAACAAAACACATAGATATTAGATATCACTTCATAAGAGAACATGTAAGTGAAGGTAATATCGAATTACACTGGGTAACAACTGATAAACAACTTACAGACATATTCACAAAACCTTTAGATGAATCTACTTCTTCTAGATTAGTTTCTGAATTAGGAATGTTGAATTATGCCTCTAAAAATTGATTAAATTTTGAAAACAAGTTGTTTAGTTGTGAGAATCTAGAATTAAATTTCTTGAATGTAGCTGTTTTTTTTTTATTAAACAGAATTTTAGAAGCTAGAATTTAATTTCTGGAATGTAGCTGTTATCAAATAACAGAATTATTGAAGCTACTAATCATTAAATTGATTGTTGGAAATGTTATGAAGAACAAATTGTAGCAGGGACTACATTTTCTTAGTCCCTGAAAGCTTAAGAGAAAGAGACTATCTTAGTCCCTGATAGTATTTTTAATTAGTCCCCGATTGAATTAAAAATTTGAACTATCGGAGACTAACTGTGAGAAACCAAAAAATTATAAATGTATTTTACGGTAAGAAATAATTTTATTTTGTGTTATTATATTTTTACATGGAGGTTAGTCTTTTAAATGTGAATGATAAATTCATATCTACAATGAAAATTTTTATGATGATGTGATATCCATGATGATGAGGATAGGTTCCTTAAAAAGGTATCAAAAAGGGGATTAGCAAATCCCGTATAAGATTATATTGAACAACATGGAGGAAGAGGAGAGGGTTACGTAACATTTGTGATTACATGTTTGATTAGAAACTATTTAGGTGGCTAAGTTTTCATGCATGTAGAACAACAGCTGGTTAATACCAAGAAGTCATGATGAATAGCCGTTTTACCGTCCAAATTAACCAATCGTTTTATTCCAATGCATAACCTTAGTTTACTGCTCTTGAACTCTATAAATACCTCATTCGAGATGAAATTTTAACTCTTTTATCAAAATTTCTCTTTTAAAGAGTTTTGTTTAAATATATCATCTCCATAAATTTCCAAGCTCTTTTTTCGGAAATTATTTTCAGACCAGCTTTGATCTCACCCTTAAGAACAAAGAGGTAAGAACCTGGAACCCTACTTAGTTTCTTTCATGCATAACATCAAAGATTTATGCTAAGTTCTTATTCTTTTGCATCTTCATAAGATATCATAGGTTGAGTTCGAGCATGATAGATCCTCCATTTTAGCAGAAGCAAGTTCTAATGTTAATCTCTAATGAGATGCTGTTAGTCTCTGACGACATAATTCTTAGTCTCTGATAAAATATTTTTAGTCTCTGATGAGATGTTAGTCTCTGATGACGTTAGTCGTAGTCTCCGACAGGCTAAAGTTTAGTCCCCGATGACGTCATTAGTCCCCGACGGGTTATCTACTCTCGAATGACGTCAGCTTTAGTCCCCGATAGGCTAGAATTTAGTCCCTGATGACATCATCAGTCTTTGATGAGAAGTTAGTCTCTGATGACGTCACCCTTAGTCTCCGATAGAATTAAGATGACATCATTCATAGTCTCTGATGAAGGAAATTCCATAGTCTCTGATGAAGGAGATTTCTTAGTCTCCAATAGAGGAAATTCCTAGTCTCTGATGGGCAAAATATGTTAGTCTCTGATGGCTAAAGTTATTAGTCCTTGACGAGTTTGTTAATGAGAAAATTATTCCCCGATGCATAGTCTGTTATCAAGACTATAAAACATTATTTTTTTAAAATTATTTTATGTGTTATTCTTTAAAACAGTAAAAATTTAAGGACATCACATACATGTTTTCTTTCATAAATTCTTATTAAAGTATTAAAATATTACTTGCATAATTTACAGAATCTTTCACTCACTAGTAAGTTGAATTTGAAACTTTGTTGCAAAGGACCGAGGCAAGTATATTCCTACTCTTATGCTTATTTCAGTTAAGCGCATGATCAATTGATTCGACATGCGTACAAAATTATGATATTTATATTTAAATTTCCTTGTGAAACAGAATGCTATGCTTTAAATTTCCGCTAGCATGATATGAATAAAAGTGCATGGATATAAAGAAGCTTTGCTCTTTTAGCTATTTTTAAATGTTATATCTGTGCAATAAATGAGAATGCTATGTTCCTTGAATGATGATGCCACATGGATGGTTAGAGGAAAGGAAAGGTGTTGATTTGTTCTTCACCTGACCTAGAGGAATTTTATGTGACTATGTACGTTCACATAAGGAGGGATCATACGGGCACAGTTAGGCCAGCTGTACACCGTATGGTTAGCAGATCCAGCGATTTTAGCCCCCGATGGATATTTTTACTTCAAGGAAGTTATGTTTTGTTTTAAGAAGGACTACACAATTGTTTATCATCAGTAGTCCTAAAGATTCCTTAAAGATTTCTGAGGCATTAGTATTGATTCACTAAGCCTCTTAGTAGAATTGAATTTTTTGAAACATTCCAGATTTGCTTTCCCAAATTATATATATACTTGTTGGGCGTAAATCGCTCATTCTTGTTAAATTTTAATGCCTTGCAGGACATAATATAAAGGTTGAGCCCTCAGACAAGGGAAAGATAAAAATGATAGGTTACTGAGGTTGGCTAACCTTTGTAATGCCAATAAGGAGGGACGAAAGGAAGATGATCTGAGAAGTGATGTTTTGAATTATAGTATACAGATAGAATAGCTTCCGCTGTATATGTAATATTTTGGGTTGTAATAACTCCTTATTATCATTTCTTTCAGTAATTATTCTATGAATGGATGTGTGGTTATCTTTTCCTTCTTTTGATGAAGCCCTGATCCAGTGAGGGATTTTGGGGTCGTCACAGTTGGTATCAGAGCCTGGTTACGGCCAGAAGTGATTCGTAAGGAAACACTGCCCGTAAGCCATATCCA
This sequence comes from Centella asiatica, assembly GCA_014636745.2. Classification (NCBI taxonomy): domain Eukaryota; kingdom Viridiplantae; phylum Streptophyta; class Magnoliopsida; order Apiales; family Apiaceae; genus Centella; species Centella asiatica. Next base: position 57,423,149 of record CM025786.1, read on the forward strand.
AGAGTAGGGAGTACTGTGGTATGTCCCAGAATTACTCTAGTAGAGGAATTTAAGAATTTGATGCTAGAACTGAAGTACTAGGATAGGTTAATGGCCCAAGGACTAAGACTTATGTTGAACATTAAGGTTGTTGAACACCTTAAGGTTAGAAACTGCTAAGGGAAAATAAGACTGAAATGCAGGCACCACCTCATAGATATATTGTTGCATGCATTGTTTATTAAGAAGTTCAGACTTACTGACTTGGATTGTTTCATGTAGATGGCTAGAGATCGTTCTAGATCCCCCGCACGTTCTCCTAGAATAAATCTCCCAGTTTATAACTTTTCATCCGAAGAGGGAGAGGAACCTAGTGTGGAGTCTCCACTGTTCACTTCTACATCATTGGACGAACATCCACCATCACCAGTATATGAAGGCCCCAGCCTCGCCATGAAGCCAATACAGGAGGTCGGACCTTCCACTGTTCGCCGCGGGCCGCGCATTCGCCACACAGCACGGAAAAGCACAATACGCCAACGTTCTGATCGCGACCATATTGTGACACAAGATACCCCTAGGATGAAATGTGATACTCCGAGGCCTGCTTCATCCTCACCACAGGCAGCAGCGCCATCCCATGACGAGATGGTACGTAGTTACGACACAGAAGTTCACTATCGTTTGACAGCTCGCACCATGACAGTTCGACGACACGCTGCCACTATTACTAGGTTTCGCATAGCAGCATCAGCATGACAATCCTCTTTTTGGTTGACGCAGAGCCTGTACCATCCGCTGGCATTAGAGATGCATGCACAGATGGTAGCAGCAACAACAGCTAATCCCACGGTGACGCGTTTGGAACAAATGAGTAACCATTTTGTGCGCCGCATCGAGGAGACACGTATACAGTCTCGACATTGGGAAAGGGAGGCGAAACGTGAAGGGTCTTTGGACACGGAAAATGAGGAGGATTAGTTATAAAAGTGGATGTAAAATTTAGATGGAGGTTATTTTGTGTGTATTTTGAACTCTACTTGGGACAGTTGCGACTATCTCAGATGTATTCAAATGTATTTTGACTTATATGTGGCTTGTTGTAAGAATGTTAGAGAACGATGTTTATGACAGTCTTCTATGCACATGAATGATAAATATTTTGACACATCTAAATGCTTATGTGTTGCTTAATGCTTTTCACCTTATTGAGTTATAAATTCTTGAGCCATATAAAATGGAATGTTTTGTGAAGGATGTTTAACTCTTTATGTATATTATACTAGATTATGGTCAGAGGAAGGAGACCAGGAAGACCCAGGAGAAGTAATCTCCATAACAACCTGTCAAGGTCTGAAAATTTGGAAAATTTAGAAAGAGAAAACCAAGCTGGTAATACTGACAAAGTGGTTGTAGAAGATGATAGCTCAGAGGAGGTTGTTGGGATGAATCGCAATACCCCGCATGTTCCACCACCAACCCCTGTTAATGACAATGATTCTGCCAACAACAATGCTACAGGGAATGCAAACGACAACCCGCTAGCTCAATTTCTACAGATTATTCGTGAAGCCGTAGCTGCGAACCAGCCAGCGCCACCACCACCTCCAGCCCCAAGGCCTGTTACCCGTGGGCTATGTATCCGAGAATTCACAAGCATCAACCCACCAACTTTTGATGGAAAGGGAGGACCTACTGTAGCCCAATATTGGTTGAAAGAGATCGAGAAAGCTTTCAACTTAGTAGACATGCCAGAAGATTGTAAAACTAAGTATGCGGCTTTTATGCTAAAAGAAGAAGCCAATCATTGGTGGAAGGGTGCCAAGAGGATGGAGTTAACAAAAAGAGAAGTTACAAGGGACACAAATACCATAATAACCTGGGAACTGTTCACCCAAAGGTTCAGGGAGAAATTTTACCCCCCTAGTGTCTCTAATGCGATGGAACTAAAGTTCTTAAATTTGAAGCAAGGGTCCATGACAGTGGACGAGTATGAGGCAAAGTTTAATGAACTGATGAGGTATGCTCCTCACCAGGTAAGCGATGAAGAGAGAAAGGGCCGAAGATTCGAGCAAGGATTGAATCCTTGGATTTTAAGGCAGGTAGCAATTTTTCAACTAGGAAACTTTGATGCAGTTGTGGAGAAAGCAAGAATTGCGGAATGGAGTAACAAGACAGTATATGATTTTAATCGGGAAAATAAAAAGGGAGATAGGAGGAAGGGAGATGATAAGGGAAGCCATCAGAACCTTGGTGGTGTAAGTGTAAAAAAAGAAGAGAGAAGCAACAACAATATTAATCTGAGCAATAGTGGAAAGAGGAAGTGGAGGGAACAATCATCTAAGGTCATTACAAGAAGGGCTACTGTATGTGCAAACTGTGGAAAGAACCATGGCACAACCCAATGCTTGAAAGGGAAGGATGTTTGCTTCAAATGTCGCCAACTGGGGCACTTTTCCTCAAATTGTCCGACTTTGAACTCCACCGCTGCCCCGCTCCAAGGTAGACTACCACAACCTCAGCAAAATAGTAGACTGATGGCTGCAGTAAGGACATGTTTCACATGCGGAATGGAAGGACACATCTCTCCTAATTTCCGTCAAAGGAAAGGTGGCAAACCAATGCTGACAGGAGCCAACACCGTGCCCGTGCGCCCACAAGCAAGGACTTACAATATGACGGTGCAAGATGCTGTGGCTTCTGACGATGTAGTGACAGGTACACTACTAGTGAACTCCATACCTGCTCATGTGTTATTTGATTCGGGTGCTACTCATAGTTTTATTTCTAAACGATTAGCTAGTAGCATGCTAGTATTGCCTGAGCTTCTACCTAATCCCTTGGAGGTAGTCATTGCTAATCGCGAAGTAGTGAACATTTCTCATGTCTACCGCAACTGCACTTTGAAAATAAATCAACATGAATTTCTTGTTGATCTTATTCCTTTCCCTTTGGGAGAATTTGACGTAATATTGGGAATGGATTGGTTATTTAAATACCGAGCTAACATTGATTGTAAGGTGAAGAAAGTAATCCTACGCTCTCCCCAGAAGGCGAAGGTTTGGTTCCATGGCACCAAGATGGTGAAATCATCGCCATTTTTGACCATGATCCAAGCACAGAAAATAGTTCACAAGGGTTGCGAAGCCTTCTTGGCTTATGTGCATGATACTGACAGGGATGAAATTAAGATCGAGGATGTCCCTGTTGTAAGGGAGTTTGCAGATGTATTTCCAGAAGAGTTGCCTGGATTACCTCTGGATAGAGAAATGGACTTTGAAATCAACTTGATCCCCGGTACCGCGCCAATCTCCAAGGCCCCTTACCGCATGGCACCATCAGAACTGAAGGAACTAATGAAGCAGTTGCAAGAACTCTTAGAGTGAGGATTGATCAGACCAAGTGTTTCACCATGGGGAGCGCCAGTGCTATTTGTTCGAAAGAAAGATGGATCGATGAGACTCTGTATTGATTACCGAGAACTGAATAAGTTCACAATCAAGAATAAATACCCCTTGTCGAGGATAGATGACCTTTTTGACCAGCTCAGAGGAGGGAGGTACTTCTCTAAGATTGATCTTCGCTCAGGGTATCACCAATTAAAGATCAAGGAGGAAGACATACCAAAGACAGCATTCCGGACTCGTTATGGTCACTATGAATTTTTAGTGATGTCTTTTGGATTAACGAGTGCCAGCAGCTTTCATGGATTTGATGAATCGCCTCTTCAAACCATTCTTGGATAAGTTCATCATTGTTTTCATTGATGACATTCTTATTTATTCAAAGACGGCGGAAGAGCATGAAGAACACTTAAGGACAGTGCTGGAAATTTTAAGAAATGAGCAATTATTTGCCAAATTTTCTAAATATGAATTCTGGCTAAAGGAAGTAAAGTTTCTTGGTCATGTGATCAATAAAACTGGTATTGCAGTGGACCCCAATAAGATAGAAGCAATCACGAAATGGCCTAGACCCATAAACCCGACTGAAGTAAAGAGTTTTTTAGGTTTGGCAGGCTATTACAGAAGGTTCGTTAAAGACTTTTCAAAATTAGCGGTGCCTTTGACGAACTTGACAAGAAAGGCTACAAAATTTGATTGAACCCCAGATTGTGAGAAGAGCTTTCAGGAATTGAAGACAAGATTGACTATAGCCCCTATTTTGACATTACCAAATGACAAGGGAGAATTCATTATTTACAGTGATGCGTCAAAACAAGGACTTGGAGCAGTTTTGATGCAGCATGGTAAGGTGATTGCTTATACATCAAGACAACTAAAAGATTGCGAGAAACAATATCCTACGCATGACATAGAATTGGCAGCTATCATTCATGCGTTGAAGATTTGGAGGCATTACCTTTACGGTGAGAAGTGCGAGATATATACGGATCACAAAAGTTTGAAGTATATATTCACGCAAAAAGAACTCAACATGCGACAAAGGCGTTGGTTAGAGTTGATTCAGGACTATGACTATTCTATCAACTACCATCCCGAAAAAGCAAATGTAGTTGCTGATGCGCTCAGTCGTTGTGAAATACTGAATGTAATGACCATTCAAGAGGAGATCAGAAAAGAATTCGAACGCTTACAACTTCATTCCCTTACCACTGCTTAGAAGATAGATATGGAAGAAGAAATTCGAGTTCGGCCTCAATTGCACGACCTCATCAAAATTGCACAAGAAGAGCATTGCAAAGAAATGGATAGATTAATTGAGATAAAGGCAGATATCGCATACATAGCGATGGATTGCTGCGATATGAAGGTCGGATGTGGATTCCTGCAAAGGCTGAATTAAAACACGAAATGTTGCACGAAGCTCATAAATCAAAGTTTTCTATTCATCCAGGAAGCACGAAAATGTATCAAGACTTGAAACAAAGCTTTTGGTGGCCCAACATGAAGAAAGAAATAGCTAAATGGATAAGTAGATGCTTAACATGTCAGAGGGTTAAAGCAGAACATCAAAAACCAAGTGGACTACTTCAACCATTGGAAATTCCCGAATGGAAATGGGAATTTGTCACAATGGATTTCATAGTTGGATTACCAACCACGCTTGGAGGGATGAATGCCATTTGGGTCATAGTCGATAGACTAACCAAATCGGCACACTTTTTGGCCATCAAGTACACATACAAGATGGATCAAATGGTAAGATTATATGTTAAAGAAATTGTGAGTCGACATGGAGTGCCAGTCTCCATTGTCTCTGATCGAGATCCAAGGTTTACCTCAAGATTTTGGAAAAGTTTCCAAGATTATCTGGGAACAAGACTAGATATGAGCATAGCCTATCACCCTCAGACAGATGGTCAATCTGAACGTACGATTCAGACACTGGAAGATATGCTTTGAGCTTGCGTTCTCGACTTCAAGGGCCATTGGGACAACCATTTGCCACTAATTGAGTTCGCGTACAATAATAGTTACCATGATAGCATTGGCATGCCCCCCTTTGAAGCATTGTATGGTAGAAAATGCAGAACTCCACTTTACTGGAACGAAGTAGGAGAAAGGAAGCTAATTGGACCAGAGATAGTCCAACAGACTGAGGAGGCAATTAGAATGACCAGAATGAGAATGAAAGCAGCTCAAGATCGACAAAAACAATATGTTGATCAACATAGAAAGGATCAAATTTTGGAAGTTGGAAGTTATGCACTATTGAAAGTATCACCCTGGAAGGGCATATTGCGTTTTGGTAAGAAAGGAAAGTTGAGTCCCCGTTATGTAAGACCTTTTGAAGTAATAAGGAAGATTGGAGAAGTGGCCTATCAACTAGCCTTGCCATCGATTTTGGGCCACATTCATGACGTATTTCATATATTTGTGTTACATCCTTACAAGGCAGACCATGGAGGAGTAATTGATTATCAACCGATAGAGCTGCAATCGGATCTAAATTATGAAGAGGTTCCAATTCAGATTTTAGATCGACAAGTTAAAATTCTTAGGAATAAAGAAATTCCTTCTGTAAAAGTGTTATGGAGGAACCATAGTATAGAAGAAGCTACTTGGGAACTTGAAAGTGCTATGATTGACAAGTACCCCCATTTATTTTATAGCTAAGTTTCGAGGACGAAACTTCTTTTAAGGGGGGAAGGATGTGAGAAACAGAAAAATTATAAATGTATTTTACGGTAAGAAATAATTTTATTTTGTGTTATTATATTTTTACATGGAGGTTAGTCTTTTAAATGTGAATGATAAATTCATATCTATAATGAAAATTTTTATGATGATGTGATATCCATGATGATAAGGATAGGTTCCTTAAAAAGGTATCAAAAAAGGGATTAGCAAATCCCGTATAAGATTATATTGAACAACATGGAGGAAGAGGAGAGGGTTACGTAACATTTGTGATTATGTGTTTGGTTAGAAACTGTTTAGGTGGCTAAGTTTTCATGCATGTAGGACAGCAGCTGGTTGCTACCAAGAAGTCATGATGAATAGCCGTTTTACCGTCCAAATTAACCAATCGTTTTATTCCAATGCGTAACCTTAGTTTACACTAACTAGTCTCCGACTGTTGTTTTTAATTAGTTCTCGACTGAATTAAAAATTTGAACTATCTGAGACTAACTAGTCCCCGACTGTTGTTTTTAATTAGTCCCTGACTAAATTAAAAATTTGAACTATCGAAGACTAACTAGTCCCCGACTGAATTAAAAAAATTGAACTATCAGAGACTACCTTAGTCCCCGACGTCGTTTTTGGTTAGTCTCTGACTCAATCAAAAATGAACTATCAGAGACTAATCGGGTTTAGTCTCTTATGAGTGAACTTATCAGAGATTAGGGCAATCTCCGATCAAGAGTAATCTGGTAGTTATCCTACCCACGATCAAAAATGGTTCACTATCTTTAGAATTGCAAATGTTTCTCATACTTTTCTAAAAGTAAAATCAAACACATTTGCAATCACAATCTCTCAAAGCTTTGAAATTATTTTTTCTCTGCAAATTCTCTGCAATCTAACCCTATTTCAAGTTTCTTCAAAGTTTACAGATCTCTTCAAATGGCCGCTAAAACAGTTTGTTTCCAGTTTGGAGATTTTGATTTCATAAAGACTAATCATGCAGGGGTGGCTAATAATCATGAATTTGGAGCCCAGTATCACCCCTTCGTGGATTTCCTTCAGAACTCCACTCTATCATATGCCATTTATGAAGCTCCAGTCCAAGCCGCTGAAGTTCTCACAGCTGTCTGGTCCACTGCTACCATCCAGGATGAGAACACTGACTCTCCTATGGTAAGTTTCAGGTATGAAAACTCTGCTTATAATATATATCATACTGTAGTTAATAATGCTTTACACTTACCAATCTATGAAAACTTTGACTCCCCTGCCTCTGATGAAGAACTTCTTTCTATGTTTAAAAACTTACATTATTTTGCTGAAATTAGTTCTGTTGGGTCTATTACACGACCCCATCTAAGGCAAGAGTGGTCACTGTTCTTTGATATAATCACTAAAGCATTCACGTCTAAATGCAGTGGCTATGATGTTATCACTACACTCACACAACAAATTGCTTTTAGTATGTTGTATGATAGACATCTAAACATTGGGCTTTTAATTCTGCAAAAACTTTTGGTAAAACTGAAATCTGGTAATAAAGATAAAATTTATTATGCTAGGTTTTTGATGATGATTGCTTATTATCTAATCCCTAACCTTTATATTATTGGATTGCAAGTTGTACCAACTGTTTTGCAGAGTAAAAGAATTTTTACTGATGTGAAGCGTAAATCTGCTAAGGTAAAGGTTATCTTATTTTTCCCTCCTGTCATGAGAGCTATTCTCATTGACAGGCTTCCAAATCTTTATTCTTTGCAATTTTTTGAGGATTTTGAAAGTCAAAACCTCATTAATCCTCCAACCACTTCACAACAATAATCCATAGCCCCCTCCACAGTTTTCCAAAAAATTGTGATTGTAAAAACAAAGATAGTCGAGAAGCTCCCAATAAAAAGAAAAATAATTGAGGGAGTAAGTGAGGATGAGGGAGAACCAGAAGCTGAAGTTCCACTTCAGAGAAAGAAGAGATTAATAACCTTTAGCCAAAAGCAATCCATTGCTTCCCAACAAGCAATGGAGGTTATAGGGAAAAACAGTGAACTATCACCATCCTCCCAAAAGGATGTTGACATTGAAGAAAGTTTCCAACCAGGAACACACTATACAGAGTCTGCACAACCTTTTGTTCACCAACAAAAGGAAACCCAAAGAGAGAAAATACAAGAAAAGAGACAAGGAGTGCACACACAGAGTCATCACTTGATGTTCCTCAATTTTCAATATCTGAAGAACAACCAACACTCCACACTGTACATTCTTCTCCTTCTTCTCCCATACTTGATTCTTTTGATATTACACATTTAAATTCTCTTGATTTTTCCCAAGAGGAGCCCATACTCGAGACAAGCTCTCAAATACATTCCATGGATAGATTCCTATCCCAAGATAAACAAAGGGAACCCCCTATCCATGCAGTCACAAGTACTTCTCAAACCCCCACTTCTGTCGGACAACGTGCACCTATCTATATAAGTGAGGCTGTGAGAATAAATAGTGAGAGTCAGGCTCCTGACCTGGAAAAAGGAGAGGATATACACATACCAGAGAGTCAAGCTTTAGAAACCTTGGAAAAAGGAGAACAAGAGAAGCTGGGTGCCCAACCCCAGGCAAAAGGAGAGGGTGTGAGCAAGGATGAGATCCTTGAAGAAAATAAAAGAGAGAAATTCTCAGCAGGTGATTTTTTGAAACCTATTGAGACATCCACCACACATGAAGCCCAAATTTCCTCTGCTCCACCATCAACACCAACAGAGGACATTGGGGGAAGCTCCAGGACAGGGGATGCCACATTACAACTAATATCTGAAATGTCAAATGCAGACTTTGAGACACTCTATGGCTTACAATAGTCTCAAGATCACATCTCTGCATTAAAGACAACTCTGGCAAGTGAACTTGTTCCTGCAGAAGTTGAAGAAGAGAATGTGGATGTGTGGCGTGATGCACAGTTCACCAATTCTCTGGAGGATGCAGCTGCTCAGCTCTGGCAGGATTATGTGACCAACATAGGGTCAACAGCAGCTGCACCATCTCCCAAGGACTTGAAGAAATAACCAAAGTGGACAAGAAACATACCAAGTTTCACCATTTTTTGGTTATTGGCATAAATGCAGCAGTCAAGGAGATGAAGCAGCAAATGGAGTTTGAGACTGATAAGATTAGAAGGAGCTATGAAGGACACTTGCCATGTGACGACCCCAAAATCCCTTAATGGATCAGGGCTTCGTCAAAAGAAGGAAAAGATAACCATACATCCATTCATAGCATAAATACTGGATAAGGGCAGTATTAGAAAATTATTACAACCCAAGAATAATACAATTATAGCGGAAGCTATTACATCATCTTTAATTACAAACCAAAATCAACATTACTTCTAACATCTTCCTTCCTCCCTTCATATCTCCTTTCCTTCCTTCCTCAGTTTTATCAAAAGAATATATAACTTAGTAGTTTATCATCTTTGCTTTCCCCTTATCAGAGGGTTCAGCTTTAGCGTTCGGTCCTGCAAGACAATAAAATTCAACATGGGTGAGCAATTTACGCCCAGCAAGTATATACACATCGAAGAAGTATATAAGCACTTTAAAAGAATGTATCTAGAACATCGAAGGAAGTTCAAGTCTATTTATGAGGCTCGGTGAAACAATGCCAAGGCCTCAGAAACCTTCAATGTGCATGCATTTCTAGTGCCAGCTGATGGTATAGGCTTTGAGTCAACCAAAAAGAGGATTGCCATGCTGATGCTGCTGTGCGAAACCTGGTAATGGTGGCAGTCTGTCGTCGAACTGTCATGGTACGAGCTGCCAGGCGATGGTGAACTTCTGCATCATACTCACGTACTAACCTATCATGGGATAGTACTGACACCCGAGGTAAAGGCGACACGAGTCTAGAAGTATCCTGCCCTGCTGTAAGTACATCATGCGCCATACCATGGTTACGGGTAAAACGGTGACATCGTACACTCTTTCGTGCTATGCGACGAATGTGTGGTCCTCGACGAACGATAAAAGGTCTGACTTCTTGTGTTGGTGCTGGGGCAGGGCTAAGGCCTTCTTATATTGGAGATGGTTGGTGCCTGACGGGTAATGCAGGAGTGAACAACGGAGATTCTACGCTAGGCTCCTCCTCATCGGATGAGACGTCGAAAACTGGGCTATCTACCTTATGAAAAAGCGCGGGGGATCTAGAGCGATCTCTGGCCATCTACCTGAAACAATCCAAGTCAGTAACTTTATAACTTCTCAATTAAAACGCAACGCAGCAATCAGTCAAAAGGTGGTGCCTTAGTTTGCTCTAGCATCACTAAGCAGTCCTAATCTTATCTTGACTCTTGTAAAACTTTAAATTGGAAACCATTAACATGCCTTAGTACTTCCATTATAGCGTCAACTTCCCAAATTCCCTTTTCTTAAGGAATTTTGGGACATAACGCAGTACTCCCTAATACTGGATGCAGCTTATGGGTAGTGTTTCATTACGAATCACTTCTGGCCGTAACTGGGCTCTGATACCAACTGTGACGACCCCAAAATCCCTTAATGGATCAGGGCTTCGTCAAAAGAAGGAAAAGATAACCATACATCCATTCATAGCATAAATACTGGATAAGGGCAGTATTAGAAAGATATTACAACCCAAGAATAATACAATTACAGCGGAAGCTATTACATCATCTTTAATTACAAACCAAAATCAACATTACTTCTAACATCTTCCTTCCTCCCTTCAAATCTCCTTTCCTTCTTTCCTCAGTTTTATCAAAAGAATATATAACTTAGTAGTTTATCATCTTTTCTTTCCCCTTATCAGAGGGTTCAGCTTTAGCGTTCGGTCCTGCAAGACATTAAAATTCAACACGGGTGAGCGATTTACGCCCTGCAAGTATATACACATCGAAGAAGTATATAAGCACTTTAAAAGAATGTATTTGGAACATCGAAGGAAGTTCAAGTCTATTTATGAGGCTCGGTGAAACAATGCCAAGGCCTCGAAAACCTTCAAAGATCATTGAGGATCCACTGATGATTCACGACATGTGATCCTCCTTGAAGAAAGGCAGGTATACACCTGAGCATAACTTTCTCAAAATATCCATCGGGGGCTAAACCCGTGGATCTACTAACCATACAGTACACAGCTGGCCAAACTGGACTGCATGATCCCTC
>CM025786.1:57434403-57452446 GCA_014636745.2 Centella asiatica
CGTCATCTTAACTCATCGGGGACTAATGATGACATCATCAAAGACTATCTCAGAGTCTCTCAGAAACTATTTTACAAGGTCAGAGACTAACTCAAACCATCGGAGACTAGGTTAAGGCCTGTCTCAGATACAGGGTCGTCGTCCTCACTCTTCTATGGGTGGTGCTCTAAACCATAATAACACTTAGGTCAAAACTCGTCATTTTCTCAGTGATACGTAACATTCCTATGGTCTGCATGCCATCCTAGACACGATTTAGGGTTCAAACTCAGCTTGAAGAATACTCAAGCATGGGATTGCAACTACTGACAAAAGAATGCTTGGTAGTTAAAGGTTTGTCTACCAGGTGGTTGTCAACAATGTTACACCCATCTTAGACAACTTTTGAAATAAATGACATTAACTCCGGGCGTTAAAATATGCATTAAGTCATACTTTTCGAAATAAATGAACAATGTATTACACGTGGTATGTATGACCGAACAAAAGTGTAAGAAATAGAGCAGGACTTTAATGAGATGCTCTTACCTCCTTGGTGGCAAGAAAGAGTTAAAGGCTCTAGTTGTTCTTCCCAAAAAGACGGTTGTTTAGAGAGTAAGTTTGGATTTGGTGGTATACCATAGAGAAGTTTATGAAAGTGGGGCAAGGGTTGTACCAACGTGATATATATATGTCACCTGATTAGCAACAAGGGCCGTCGGATTTATTTAATATAAGATGTTGGCTATGAAAAGAAAAGAAGTGACTGATGAGAAAAAGGTCGGTAGCAACGGCTGCTAGTACCCATCGGTCGTTTATCATAGCCCACTCTATGGTACAGATGGAGGTGATGCACATTAAATGCTACTGTCTCCCCGCAGTAGTCTTTAAAAATAAAACGGGTACTGTAGCTGATCTTGTTCAAACTTGGTGAGCCCTTTTCCCGCGTGAACACACCTTCTCATAAGGCAATTCTTGAATGCAATGCCCTTTTAAAACTTGAGCTTTAAAATACATTTAAAATCTTTTGGACATCACATTGCCATTAAAATTTTTTTTTTATAAGAAAGTATAATTTCATTATTTATAACCAATAAGGAAATAAACCTTCATGCAGAAAATAAAATAAATCTCATAATCAAAATTTTATTGAGATTTTTGGGTCCTCACATGCCAAGGAGGACTGTCACTGCAATTGATACTCTTATCAAAGATAAGCCCAAAACTGACAGTCGACTTCAAGCCCTTGAAGCAAATGTTCAACTCCTGATCCAAAAACAAGACCGAATGGAACAGCTACTGATGCAGGCAATTCCAAATCTGGCCACCTCTTCTCAACCCAAAGATGCTGATGTCAAAAAGGGGGAGAGTGGTCCATCCAATGTTCCTGTACAAAAGCAAAAGTCTGGTCCTATCCTTGATGCAGAATTGCAAGCAATGTTGGACAGGATCCTAAAGAAACATTCGGATCTTTAAGCAGAAACAAAAGCAAAAACAACACAACTTCCAACAACAACAACAATAACAACAGCAGCAACAACAGCATCTCCTTCTTCCACTGCACATGCCCCAACAATAAAAGACAAAGGCAAAGGTGTCATGGTTGAAGATTCAAAGAAGAAAACTACTACTCAACCAGGACAGCCCAAGCTACTGGGGGATGCCATAAAGACAGCTCACTTTCCTACTCCAGTTGAACTGATAGTGGATGGGAAAGTGGAGGTGGTCTATCCTCAAGAACAAAAACTGATAGAATCTGATGCACTACAAACTCAGAAACTTCAAGAGGAGGAGGATATGGCAGCAGCTAGGGAGAAGGAGGAGGCAAAGAAAAAGAAAATCTTTACAAGGAGATCAAGTGCACAGAAAGTAGCCATAACCAAGAAGAAGAATAAAGAGATGGAAGAGGCTGAGAAGAAATCAAGAAGGAAACCTTTGGTCCAAGAATCTGCAAAGAAACCTATGATCAAGGCAACTATCAAGAAGTCTACCTCTCAAGATCCTCCAAGGTCAACTGAGACTACTTTGGTGGCTGTGAGTGGACCAACAAAGCCACAAACAGTTTCATCAAAGAAGTCTTACAAAGTTGAAATGTCTAGTACAGAAGAAATCATCAAAGCCCTGAAGAAAACCACAAAGAAGATTGATCTAATAAAGGGTAAAAATAACAAAGATGTTCTCCATGTCTTTTTGAAAGATGGAGAGTCTTTGAAATTTGAGAAGTCAGCCTTGGAGGGACAAACTAAAGAAAGTCTGGAGTGGTTGCTGACTGTTGTGCTTGAGACTTCTGATCTCAACATGGATCTTCAAAGCCAGATTCAAAAGGTAATGAAGGTGAAGCATAAGGTGGATATAGTGTCGGAAGCTAATCCTAAACCTCTATGATTATGGTATGAGACTTTTCATGGAGAGAAAGTTTTCTTCAACTACAACAGAGACATTAATAGTGTCAGTGAGAGACACATTGAAGGCTTTATCAGTCTACTCAAGAATGCTAAAGAAGAAGTTGAATTGATACTGAAAAAGCTGTTGATAGACAAACTGGAGTTGCTGAGGAAAAAGAGGAAAGAAAGACTGGAATTGCTGAAGAAAAAATAAAAGGTTGTGTTGGAAGGTATGTTTGTTGAAATAAGCTGAATTTTTTTTTATTTTTATTTTTGAAGCCAGACTTATAAGATTTAAACCTGTGTCTTGGTGGAAGCTGAACAACAGATCAAAGATCTTAGTTCAGAATACATTTGTAGTTAGCAATTCTTTATTTTTTTTCTAAGTAATTGTATTGTTTAGTTTTGACATCATCATCAACCTTGCAATTATGCTTATCATTCTGATATTCATAATTAGGGGGAGATTGTTTGGTTTTAGAACATTTGATGATGATTGTCTTTAGATTACTTAGAATACAAATGTATAGAAAGTGTTAATTAGTAACACTGAAGTTTTGTAGCCAGCAGTTATCTCTTTGTTTGTAATTCATTCATTCTTTGTAAAGAGATATAATTATTTCTTATTTGTAAGTAACTGCTGGAATGGAGTATCAAAGCTTCAGTAAGTCAAAATGTGTATTTGATCCGTTAAAGTTTACAAAAAGGCTTGTCAGAGACTAGGAAAACTTGACAGAGACTAAGGATTTTTTATCTATCAAATACTAGTTTTGTCTGTCGGAGACTAAGGCTTATGTCATCAGAGACTAAGTCTAAAGGAGTCGGAGACTAAAGTTGACGTCATTGGAGACTAAGGTTAAAAACATTAGAGACTAAGCTGACGTCATCGGAGACTAAGCCTTAAAGCATCAGAGACTAAATAACTCTATCGGAGACTACACAATCTGACGTCATCAGGGACTAAAAGCACCAGAGATTAATTGATGACGTCACCAGAGACTAAAGATGAAGCATCAGGGACTAATCGTGATTTATTTCCTGAAAGATACAGAGTTTGAATTGAATAAGGATTGTCTTCCACGTAAAGCAAGATATTATTGAAGACGTAGCTGGAAAGGAAACTAACCAGAAATCTCTTCCTAATCAAAAAGGAAAGATTGTATTTGATTCAAATAAGGAAGCTGAATTTTATTCAGAATGAGGAACTGAGTTAATAGTAATTCAGTTGTTAGAGAAGCGGTAATTAGTTTTATAGAGAATAAAAATTTGAAGTTGTATAGGTTTTTCATAGTTTGTATCTTTTCCTATATATAATAGAAAAGAAGCTGATGATCACATTGTTGTGATTGTTAGAATTTGTAATCAGTTGTGAAATCAATATAACAATTGTTTATAAATTGATTTGAGTTCTTGTTCTTTATATTCCGCAAGAAAATTTAATTTCTTAAAGAACAAGTAATTTGAAAAGTATTAAAAGAACTTGTATTCAACCCCCCCCCCCCCTTCTACATGTTCTCGGCATCTCACTGGGAAAACACACAAGCAAGATCATCTAGTATATTTTTGCACTCTTTCCTGACTTGTTCAAGAACACCTAGCTCATACTCTAAGAAGGAATTTCTATTCTTTAATAGTTCAATGGAGTCTATGGGTCTAGCATTTTCTTTTACTGAGCATTTAAGTATTCCTTTTAATTGGTACATTTCTTTACACATGTTAGCTAAGCTTTCTTGGTAATAAGATAATGACATAGTGAAAGAAATAGTCAAGTCAATTACCTGGGAGTTATTGGAATTTGGACTTCCAAAAGTGTCACTACTATCAGAGAAATTAGCCATCAGTGCCATGTTGACATATTCTTCATCCTCTGATTCTAAATCAGCCTAATCTTTGCCTTTTGTGATTAGTGCCTTTCCCTTGCCCTTGCTGCTGTTGAGGAGATCATAGTATTTCTTTTTATAGTAATCATCATCTCTTGTAGCATCCCTAGGCTCCCTTGTCTTTTTGTTAGGCTTGGGCTTCCTGCACTCACTAGTAAAGTGTCCAAGATCATCACAGTTGAAGCACCTGAACTTAGATCTGTCAACCTTGCCAAATTGACTTTCTTTCTTTGATGAAAAGATATTGTTGAATCCAGGTTTTCTCCTAGCAAATATAAGCGTTTTAAATTTTCTAGCTATTAGAGCTAGAACTTTGTCAATGTCTTCTAAAGCTTCAGGTGTGCAGAGTTCTTCCTCTACCTCCGCATCTTTAGCTTCTTTATCAGATTCTTGATCAAAATCTGATTCCTTAATGAGAACTCTTTTCCCATCAAGCTTCATATTACTTGTCTCTGCTGTAAATGCAATAGACTTCTCTATCTTGAAGTCAGGATTTAGCATGCTTCTCTGTTGCAGTTCAAGCTCATAAGTTTTGAGATTACCATAGAGCTTGTCCAAGGACATGGTATTCATGTCCTTAGCTTCCCTTACAGCAGTTGTCTTGGCATCCCAGTACTGTGGAAGTGACCTTATGAATTTAATATTTGTGTCTATATTCTCATAGACTTTCCCATGCAATCTAAGATCATTGATGAGTATGTTGAATCTATCATATAGTTGAGTAATAGATTCTCCAGGTTTGGCAGTGAATTACTCATATTGTTGAATGAGTAATGACCTTTTGTTGGCTCGTACTTCTTCAGTTCCTTCACATAATATTTGAATGGTTTCTCATATTTCCTTGGAACTTTGGCAGTTGATGACACTATTGAACATGTCATTGTCCAACCCATTCTAGAGGATGTTCATTTGGCTTTTTAGGTACAACTGTCTCTAGGTTGGAATGCCATCAACAATACCTTGTGGCACAACTTTTGTGGGAATAACAGGTCCATCATTGAGGATGTCAGCATATTGAGAATCAGTTCATTCCAAATACAAAAACATTCTCTTCTTCCATAAGAAGTATTCGTCCCTCTTCAGCATTGGAATTTTGACATTTCCATCCTTCTATCCCATCTTCTGATTTATTGATTGGTGTTTTAATCAATAGGCTTTGATACCAATTGTTTGTCCCACAAGATGGTTTGTAGAACGGGGGTGGGGGGAGATGGGGGGGTTGAATACAAACCACAAAATTCTTTCGAAGTTTGTGAGTTTAGTTAATATATTGTAGTAAAAGTTACGGAATTGAAAGAATACAATATGCGACAAGAGTTTCAGAACTTTTATAAATCAATGAAATATTACAAAAGCTCACTTGCGTGAATGACCAACTTCTAACAACTGTGTTATAAATAATAGCTGCACTCTAGAATATGATTTTTAGTTTCTCTTAAGTTATGAAAACTTGTTTCTCTCTCTCTGTAAGTTTATTACAACTGTGATATGATCTAAGATAATATGTACACTAGTGTTTTTGTGTATCTCAGTGATATCTTATTTTCTCTAAAGTGTGTTATCTCAGTTGCTCCATGTCTATATTTATAGACATAGCTTCCTTGTTCTCCAAGCTTCCAAAGAAAGTTGCCTCCAAAAATATCTTTGATATTCTTTGATAATTGCAGCTCTGTTATATAACTCCTTCTTTTTGCATGACCTTCCTTGCACGCCAACCTGTTATGTAACATCTCTGGTGTATCAGCACACCAACTCCCTTATTTTCCTCTTGGAGTTCCCATGATATGTTATGTCTGCAGTGAATAACTTATCTCTATGAGCTTCCTAGTTTTTGATTGGATTAGCTTCCAAATTTTCCTCCTTCAAGTTTCTATAAGTTATCTCTGTAGTTTACACACAAGTAGCTATATACGCATACTAGTGTATAAGTATGACTTATCTCCATTTTTTTTACTTTATCAGTGTTCACACATGTAGTGTATAACTTATCTCTTTGAAGCTTCTTTGGTAGTCAATCTCTTCTTATTGGACCACCATCTATATTTTATTTCCACCGCCTTTAAACTTGAGTTAGTAATTTTGTGAACTCAGCCATGTGTCATCCCATATGTCATGTTTAGTCTCTAATTATTTTATCCCTTGATAGACAATCTCTATTTATCAGTGGATATTTATCCCCTGATGTTAGAGTACTTCAGCGATAGACATTTTCCTGACGACTTTGGCGATGTTTGTTGATTTGCCCGACGACTTTGGCGATTGTCCTTTTGAGTTTGGCAATGTTTATTGATTTGTCCTACGACTTTGGCGATAGTTATTTTGAGTTTGGCACT
Source organism: Centella asiatica (assembly GCA_014636745.2). Lineage (NCBI taxonomy): Eukaryota > Viridiplantae > Streptophyta > Magnoliopsida > Apiales > Apiaceae > Centella > Centella asiatica. The sequence goes on from CM025786.1 coordinate 57,440,980, forward strand.
GTTGTTTGATTTGTCCGACAACTTTGGCGATAAGCAAATGACTTTGGCGATAGTCAAAATGACTTTGGCATTGAGTAATGTTGAGTTTGGCGACGGTCAAATCTTCTGAAGACTACTTTAATGCATTGAAGTGTCATTGCCTTAGTCTCTTATGAACAATTACTTAGTCTCCGATGAATAAAAACTTAGTCTCTGATGAACAAGAACTTAGTCTCCAATGAACAAAAACTTAGTTTTTGATGAACAAAAACTTAGTCTCTGATGAACAAAAACTTAGTCTCCGATGAACAAAAACTTAGTCTCTGATGAACAAACACTTAGTCTCCAACGAACTAATTTTGCTCGACCAATTTTGACTTTTGTTGTACTCTCCAAATGCAGCTTTGTAGTCTCTGATGCATACCTGCATTCTCTGATGGTAGTCTCTGATAAAACACTACTATGGGTACTTGTACAATTACAAAATCTAACAATTCTAAGTGTTTATACATCATCATCAAATACTATAATTCCTAACAATGACATTATATTTGGGTCTACTAATGAAAGCTTGTGCAGAAAGTTTTCTAAATTAATGCAGAGTAGGTATGAGATGAGTTTGATGGGAGACCTAACTTTTTCTTGGGACTTCAAGTGAGCCAAAGAACTGATGGCATATTCATAAGTCAGTTAAAATATGTGAAAGATCTCCTAAAGAATTTCAATCTTGAAGATGCAGCACCTGCAAAGACTCCTATGCCAACTGCCACCAAGCTTGATGTAGATCTTAAGGGAAAAAGGTAAACATCACAACCTATAGGAGTATGGTAGGTTCTCTCTTATACATTATTGCAAGTAGACTAGATATTATGTTCTCAACTTGTCTTTGTGCTAGATTTCAAGTAGATCCTAGAGAATCTCATCTAATAGCTATCAAAAGAATTTTTAGATATCTCAAGGGAACTCCAAATCTTGGCATTTGGTATCCCAAGGACTCAGATTTTGATCTTGTTGACTACTCTGATGCTGATTATGTTAGTTGTAGGATTGATAGGAAACACACAACTGGAAACTGTCAATTTCTTGGTGGTAGACTAGTTTCATGGTTTAATAAGAAACAACATTCAGTTTGCACTTCCACTGCTGAGGTTGAATACATTGCAGCTAGAAGTTGTTGTGCTCAAATTCTATGGATGAGAAATTAACTTTTGGATTATGGCTTGACGTTGAACCAGATTCCAATTTTGTGTGATAATACAAGTGTCATAGCCATTACCAACAATCTTGTCCATCAATCTAGAACTAAGCACATCGGCATTAGGTACCATTTTATTAGAGAACATGTTATGAATGGTACCATTGAGTTACATTTTGTATCTACTGATAAGCAACTTGCTGACATTTTCACAAAACCTCTTGATGAATTGACATTTTCAAGACTAGTTAGTGAACTAGGTACGTTAAATTTAATGACCTAGAAAATGACATTATAGTTGTGAGCTTATCTAATTGATCTTCATTTTCAAATAATCACCAATTAGGTATGTAAATCCAACTTTTTTTCCGGAAAACCAGATTTTGGCGCTTGTCTTTTTACGTTTAGCGCTAGTCAAAACTCTAGTTTGGTGCCAAGTTTGGCAAGAGTTTATTAACCACTTAGTTTGGCATGTGTTAGATTGCCATTGTTTAGGTTCATTACATTCTAGTTTGTGTCTTTGATTTCTCAGCTAAGTTTGACGTTTGTGAACTGATTTTGGCGTTAGTCAAATTAAGTTCAGCGCAAGTCTCTTTTGTTGTTTTTAGAGTTTGGTGCTATTTTACAGCAGGTTGGTGATAATTGCATCTTTTTATTTAATTTGGTGATGTCCTTAGTCTAAGAGTTTGGTGGTGTTCAAATTAAGTTCAACCCAGGCTTTTTATTTATTTATATAAAAAAAATAAAAATAAAAATTTTACTTTGGCAATGTACAAAATGTTTTCCGACAAGTTTGGTGCAAGTCTTCGATTACTCAAGCACTTAACTCAATTTGGCGTTGTACTTTTGAGTTAAGCGCCATTATATTTTGAACTCCAAGGAGTTAGTGTTGAGACATTTGGTGGAGAGTTTGACATAGGGTTAATGTTCAATTTAAACGGTTCAAATTCTAAAACCATTATCAAACTCAACGAGTATAAATATTTTCCTGTGAGCCCCAGTTCTTTATTTCATCACTGAACTTTGAAAATCAAAAATTCAAAGGCGCAATTTCTCTCAAACCCTCAAACATCTCCAGAAAATTCAAAAGCCCTACCTATTATTCAAAAATGGCCTCTCAATTCATCATCCAGAAGACAAATTACTGCAGCATCTAGTTTACGATGACTGTTCGTGACCAATTCAAGCCATGGGTACAATTTCTAAATGACTCATTTGTGGGTTATGCCATGATCACAGGACCAAAACTCAATAAGGGAGCACTTCAACATGTATGGACAACTGCTCACACTTCTTCTATAAAAGATGATCTCTACATCAAGATCAGCTTCAACGATGTTGAGTACACAATAACCAACCAGAGTGTGAATGAAGCTCTACAACTTCCTACAGAGAATCATGCTGATGTCCTACTATGTTAGAGATAAATGATGATGATGATGATTATGTAATAAATTGTGCAATTGTAAATACTTGAGGTATTTTATAAACCTTAAGATCAGCACAAGTTTTGCATCCACTGATAATAATCTTATTAATCAGTGGATGGTCAATCTCTTAACAAGACAAGTCAGAAAACAGAAACATTCAAAGGACTTGACAAAGTGAAGAAAAATGTCTGATGCTACTTGTAAACAGTCAAAGTATTCCGCACATCAGAAATTCTAAACAAAGTTACGTTGATTAAGTTCCATCAAGAGAATCCCATCAGGGGGAACCTATCAGGGGAACCCATCAAGGGGAACCTATCAGGGGAACCCATCAGGGGAACCTATCAGGGGAACCCATCAGGGGGAACTCATCAGGGGAACCCATCAGGGGGAACCTATCAGGGGAACCCATCAGGGGGAAATCATCAGGGAAACCTGTCAGGGTATGACAAAGGCAGACCAACCCGTCAGGGAAACACTTTAGGACATGTCAGTGTCAGACCAACCCATCAGGCTAACTCGTCAGGGGGAATGACCAACATGGCATTAGTGTATGCCGTCAGTCATAACCATCAGGATCAAGAAGCACTGAGTGAAACTCAAGTGAAGGTTGAAGCCCTGATCCAGTCAATAAGCATCAGGGGATCCAGAAGCACTGATGAAAGTCCATCAGGGCTGGCAGTCAGTGGATCGTTATGACAGCATGCACCCGTCATCAGTACTTACATGAAAATCAACGTAACGTGTTACAGAAGCAAGAAATATCAACTGGAAAGATATTTCTTGAAGTTTGTTCTTGATCCAATAAGAACTCTCAAGCATTAAATGCACACAGATCAGGGGAAGTTGCGACTAAGTTGAGAAAAGTAGCACGTCTACGATGTGACATACACAGAGAGATTGAATCTAAAAACAGATCAAACAAATATAGAAGCACACAACACTAGGAAGCTCTGTAATATATTTCTTAAGAGATTTATTTTTCAGAGAAAAGTTTTCGTAGCTAGTGAGTGTGAGAAGCTGTGAATTTTATTTACAGAATTTGTAGTTGTAAATCACATTTGTGATTATACAGATTTCCAGAAAAACCCCAAGTTTTAATATAACTATTTTAACTTGAATCTGTGTGTTCATATTACATAAGTTTTTCTGATCTGTGCAGCTGTTTCTGGTAACTCCTTTTAAAAGATAAAAAGAGAGAAAAGTTTGTAGTGTTTGTATTCATCCCCCCCCCCCCCCCATACAAACACTTGAGCCTATTTTGCGTCAACAATTGTATCAGAGACTCTTAGTAGATTTCACTTGCTAAAAACGATCATTATCTATGGCCAACAAAGCCGGAAAAAGTAAAGTCCCCATGTTGGAAAGGGGCAAATACTTCTTCTGGAGACAAAGAATGATAGTTCATCTTAGAGCTATTGATGATGAATATTTGCAGATTCTAGAAGAAGGACCTCACGTTCCCAAGAAGCTCATTCCTATAGAAGTCGTTAATGGAGTCAGTATTCCTGAAAAGCTTGTCCCAAAGACAACTGACGAAATGATGATAGAGGAAAGAGAAAAGGTGAAAAAGGATCTTAAAGTCACCGGAATCCTATATAATGGTTTAGACGATGATATGCTGAATAGTATCATGAATCTTACAACGTCTAAATCTATATGGGATACCATACAAATCCTTTGTGATGGTACTGAGGAAGTGAGGGAAAATAAATTGCAGCTGTTGACACAACAGTATGAGTGGTTCACAATGAAGAATGGTGAAACACTCACTGAAATGTTCGACAATTTTAACAGGTTGGTAAATGATCTGAGATTATATGGGAAGGCATATGCTAATAAGGATGTGAACAAAAAGTTCATGAGAGCCCTTCCCATATCATGGGATCCTAAGACAACAGCCATCAGGGAATCCAAGGACATGAATCTTCTAGACTTGGATAGGTTGTATGGTACTCTCAAGACATATGAACTAGAGGTTCAACAAAGATCTAAAATGTCAGGGGATACCAGAAAGCTTACATCTGTAGCCCTGATGGCTGCCACAAAGGACAAACAAGAAGCAAGACCAAGTGTCTTGATGAAGTAGCAACTAGAAGATGCTGACATAGAAGGGGAAAAGAAGCTGACGTCAAGGAGGAAGAATATACTCCGGAAGAATTAGAGGAGCTGGATGAAACCATGGCCTTTCTTGCAAAAAGGTTTTCCAAGCTGAAATTCCAAAAGCCTTCGGGATCTAAAAGATTTTCAGCAAGGAAACCCAGTAGCACGAAAAACTTTATTAACAAATCAATAATAAAGTGCTACAAATGCAATGAGCTGGGCCACTTTGCAAACGAGTGCCGCAAGGCCACAAAAGATGGTGAATCCAAAAACAAAGAAGCTGTTAAAGACTATAAGAAGAAATACTTTGACCTTCTTAATGCAAACAAGAAGGGAAAAGCATATATAGCAGAGGGAAAGGACTGGGTTGACTCTGATGAAGAAAAAAATGAAGAGTATGTCAACCTAGCCCTGATGGCCTCATCCACTGACAGTAGCAGCTCTCAGGTAAGCCTCGAAATTTCCTCTAACATGTCTAAAACTGATTGTGTTAAAACTGTTAAGGAAATAGCTTGTGAGATAAAGGATCTCTATGACACCCTGAGGAGTGCTGTAGCTGAAACTGAGAGAGTGCGGAAAATAAATGTGCAGTTATCTGCTAGGAACACTCTTTTAGAATCAGGAAACTCCAGACTTAAGAGTCTTGAAAAAGAGCTCTCAAGGACTAAAAATCTTCTTGACTGTGCTATCAAAAGAGAGGAATGGACCTCGAATCTTCTTAGTCAAAAAAGGGAAGTCATTAAGAGTTGGAGTGAGTCTAGCAGGAAACTGGAGGATCATTTAAAAAGTCAGAAATCAGATCCAAAATCTGGTTTAGGCTATGAAGAGACTCAAGTGCAGCAACCTCCCATTGAGGTTGAGATGGCAGCTAGTTATGGAAAAAGGCCAATACAACTTATCAAGTTTGTTAAGGCAGACACAAAGCTAGAATCAGGGAATGTTTTCCCAGTAAGTGAAGCTTCCACTAGTGGTGGGAGAGGCAAGAAACTTATTCTTGCCAAAGCACTCAACCCTCCAGTTATGAAAGAACTAGACTGTGCATCAGTGGATACACAGTCATCAGAGGGAAAGAGTGCATCAAGCCGTTATAGCCCGTCAAGGGAAAAAGGCCTGTTAGGGGAAAGCAAAAAGAATAGAAATGGTAAGCTAGGTGTTAATAATACTAGCAATTACTCTTCCATTCATGAAGCCCCTAGAAAAGTGTGTTGTATTTGTGGTAACTGTAATCATTTATCTTTTCAATGCAAAGAAAAATCACAAATTTTGACTGGCACAATTTTGTATGCTGATGATTTGCCAACTGTTAAAGCCTGCTCCTCCAAGGATAAAGGCAAGATAACTGTTGAAAAATCAAAAGCATAGATTGAAGCTCCTAAAAAGGAGAAAGTTTTAAATTTGCCAAAACCAAAAGGCACAAATAAAGATAAAGCTGCTTTACCAAAAGGCACCAAAAGGCACAAACAAAGTCAATTGGGTACCAAAAACAATTTAAATGTTTTCTTGTGTGTAGGGAAAGGTCAAAAGCAGTCAAATCTGGTTTCTAGACAGTGGCTACTCAAGGCACATGACAGGAAACAAAGCCCTGCTCACAGAATTCCAAGAAAAGGCTGGTCCAGTAATTTCATTTGGTGATAACAGCAAAGGAGTAACTCTTGGTTATGGCAAAGCAACAAATGGGAATGTCTCATTTGAAAATGTAGCACTAGTTGATGGGCTCAAGCACAATTTGCTAAGCATAAGTCAACTAAGTGACAAAGGATTCATCACTTCCTTCAAAGGAGATCAGTGCCTAATCTCAAATGAAAGTGATGGGAAGCTGGTTTTGTCAGGGATAAGAAAAGGAGATCTCTATGTTGCTGATTTTAATTCAGTAAGTAGAGAATCATGTTTCTACAACAAGGCAACTCCTGATGAAAGCAGGATTTGGCACAAGAAGCTCTCTCACCTGAACTTCAAGTCAATTAATGATCTAGTGAAGAGAGAGTTGGTAATTGGACTACCCCAAATGGAGTTTATCCAAGAAGGATTATGTTCAGCATGTCAACAAGGGAAGCAAAGGAAATCATCCTTTGTCAGCAAGGAAGCCACCATGATCAAAGATCTAATTCAATTGTTACATATGGATCTCTTTGGCCCTATCAACATTATGTCAGTGTCAAAGAAAAGATTTGCAATGGTCATTGTGGATGACTACACCAGATACACTTGGGTAAAGTTTCAACATGCTAAATTAGAAGTATCTCAACAAATTATTGACCATATCAAGAAGGTGGAAACAGAATCAGGGTTAGTGGTTAGAATGTTGAGAACAAATAATGGAACTGAATTCAAGAATGTAGTTGTTAAGGGATTTTGTGTGGAGAAAGGCATAAATCATACATTTTCTGCTCCAAGGACTCCTCAACAAAATGGTGTAGTGAAAAGGAAAAATAGAAACCTTATAGAAGCTGCTAGGTCAATGCTAGCAGAGGCAAAGATTCCCACCTATTTTGGGCTGAAGCAATTTCCACTACTTGCTTTACTTAGAATAGATCTCTAATCAACAAGGCTCACAACAGGACACCATATGAGCTAATGACAGGGAGAAAGCCAAGCATCAAGTTCCTCCATGTCTTTGGGTGCAAATGTTTTGTTTTGAGGAATTTTGGTGAGAACTTAGGAAAATTTGATCCAAAAGCTGATGAAGCAATTTTCCTAGGTTATTCTCTATCATCCAAGGTCTACAGGGTTTACAACAAAAGACTTCAGGTGGTGATGGAGTCTATAAATGTAGCTTTTGATGATCAAGAGATTTCTGGACTTGAAGACCCTGGTTTTCATGAAGAACTCAGGTTTGAAAATGAAGATGTTAAAGATTATCAAGAGAATGAAGTCGATGAGTGCAGACAAATGGAAAATTTATCCATTCCTGATGTCAATCCAAACAATGTAGTCCCCTCGTCAGCAGATAGAGTCAATTTCCTGGACAACAGTTCAGGGGATACTCCATCAGGGGATCATTCATCAGGACATGCACCATCAGGGGATAACTTGAACCTTGAATTATCCACTAATTCAGGGGGAGAGTTTTCAGAAGCTGGGAGCACAGGCTTAGGGGGAGGAGATGATAGTCAAGCAAGCTCATCAAGACACATCTCTAATCCTAAATGGGCCAGAAGTCACACAACAGATCTGATTATTGGTGACCCAAGCAAAAGAGTGCAGACCAGGAAAGCAACATCTAATGAATGCCTATATGTTTGTTTTCTTTCTCAAATTGAGCCAAAGAAGTTTGAAGAAGTTGTTCAAGATACAGACTGGATCTTGGTTATGCAGGAAGAGCTAAATCAATTTGAAAGAAATCAAGTATGGAAGCTTGTACCTAAACCCAAAGAAAGAATAATAATAGGTACTTAGTGGGTTTTCAGAAATAAGATGGATGAAGCTGGCATTGTTGTAAGAAATAAACCAAGACTGGTTGCAAAAGGATATCTCCAAGAAGAAGGGATTGACTTTGATGAGACCTTTGCACCAGTAGCCAGACTTGAGGCTATAAGAATTTTCTTAGCCTATGCAGCACATTCAAATTTTAAAGTATATCAAATGGATGTGAAAAGTGCTTTTCTAAATGGGAAATTGGAACAGGAGGTCTATGTCCAACAACCTCCAGGATTTGAATGCTCAAAATTTCCAAATCATCTCTACAAACTGGAAAAGGCACTTTATGGACTGAAGCAAGCACCTAGAGCTTGGTATGATACACTGTCAAAGTTTCTGGTGGAAAACAAATTTTCAAGAGGTATCATTGACAAAACATTGTTCTTCAGACAACACCAAGGTCATCTGATTTTGGTTCAAATTTATGTTGATGATATTATTTTTGGATCCACTGACACAAGACTGTGTGAAAAGTACTCCAAACTCATGCAAAGCAAATATGAAATGAGCTTGATGGGTGAGTTATCTTACTTCTTGGGATTGCAAGTTAAACAAGTCTCTGATGGAATCTACATTCATTAGACAAAATATGCCAAAGAACTTCTCAAGAAATTTGATATGGAGGACTCAAAAGTAGCAAAGACACCTATGGCCACTGCAACCAAGATTGACCCTGATAAAAATGGAAAGAAAGTTGATTTGAAGACTTATAGGGGAATGATTGGATCATTGCTATATCTCACAGCAAGAAGGCCAGACATAATGTTTGCAACATGTCTTTGTGCAAGATATCAAGCTGACCCAAAGGAATCTCATCTCATTGTAGTGAAAAGGATCTTGAGATATATCAAGGACACTACAGAGTTGGGACTTTGGTATCCAAAGGAGTCTGGATTTGAATTACTAGGATATTTTGATGCTGACTTTGGAGGATGCAGGATTGACAGAAAAAGTACAACGGGAAGCTGTCAATTTCTAGGAGGAAGGCTTGTATCTTGGTTCAGCAAAAAGCAGCACTCAATCTCTACATCAACTACTAAAGCTGAATATATTGCAGCTGAAGTTGTTATGCACAAATTCTATGGATGAAAAATCAGCTAATGGATTATGGTCTGAACTATTCCAAGATTCCAATAAGGTGTGATAACACTAGTGCTATTGCCATTGCTGAAAATCCAGTGCAACATTCCAGAACTAAGCATATAGAAATCAGATATCATTTTATCAGGGAACATGTTATGAATGGGAATATTGAACTGCAGTTTGTACCTTCAAATCAGCAGCTGGCAGACTTATTCATCAAAGCTCTTGATGAAGCCACATTTTCAAATCTTGTGGGAGAGCTGGGAATGGTGAATTATGCATCAGGGTCACATCCCGACTCTCAACTCCCACTAATGATGCTGTCCAAAAAGGGGAGAAATCGACCAAGCAGTCGTCAGGGGATGTTGCTGAGAATTCAAGTCAACTATCAGGGGATGTGACTGCTCTTGTTCCTGCTCCAAAATCCAAGGATAAAGGCAAGGGTATCCTGATTGAGGAACCAAAGAAGAAATCCAACACTCAATCAGTGCCTAAGCTATTGGAGATGCCATGAAGACAGCCCACTTTCCAACACCCGTTCAAGTTGTAATTAATGGGAAAGTGGAGCTGGTCTACCCTCAACATAAAAAGCTAGTGGAAGCTAATGCATTATTTGCACAACAACTTCAAGAAGATGAAGAGAGGGAAATGGCAAAGGAACATGAGGAAGCAAAGAAGAAGAAAAATGTCAGGCCCAGGACCTCCAGGAATCCTCAGCAAAGAAGATCTCAGAACCCTAAAGGTGCATCAGGGGATAAAAATCAAGACAAATCTGAAGACCCTGATGCCACCAAATCCAAGTCATCTGAAGCCAAGGTTCAAGCACCTTCTCCTATTACCACAACATTTGGTCCACCCACTCTAGCTGAATCCCTCACAGAAGAAAGGCGCAAAAACCTGTCATTTATGTTCTCCATAAAAAGCATAGATGTCAGGTTCAACAATAGAAGGGATCAGCTGATAACAGTGCAACTTAAAAGTGGGTCGCAATTCAATGTCACAATTGACTGGTTTAGGAGAATGGATGCTGAACAGCTAGGATTAGTTCTGAATTTAATTTCAAAATCGTCAGTGGCTAATAGAGACTTGAGGGGACTGATTGATAAGCTGAGGAGAGCCATCAACGATGATAGAAGTCTGCCCATAGCCTTGGAAAGACCTTTGAAACTGTTTTACAAATCCACTGATGGGCAGGAGAAAAACATTAAAATCAAAGATGTTGATGGTCTCGACCTGGAGGAAGCGATGCATGTTCTAAGCCAAATAGCTTATCACAAAAATGAACATGTCATCTAGTTTAGATTTCTACTGACTCAGAGAGTATTGAAGGAGATTGAAAAAACCGAAGCTGATGATGGGAACACTGCAGTAAGGAATGTTTCACCAGTGAAGGGATTTAAAGAATATCCAAAAATGATCACTAGCCCCATGGGTGTTCAATTCAAAAATAAAAAGGGGGAGATCATTACCTTCTAGTGGTCACAACTTGCTGCAGCCAATGTTCAAGAAATAAAATCTGTCCTTGAAGCTTTGGAATCCAGCAGCAATGTTAACATTGTCAACTTCAGAAAACTTCTTCAAAAGGAGCTGAAGCAACTGGAAGCAGGTGGAGAAGACAACAGACTAAGGATTCCTGATCAAAACCCAGATCAAAGAAGACAAGGCCTTGGAAGTGACTCTCAACCAATTGAATCAAGTCATCCATTGCCCTTTGTCTCAGCAAAAAGGAAAAGGGATCCTGATGTCTAATACAATATTCTTTTTGTAATAGTTATAGGAAAATACTTGTACAGAAATTCTTTTATTAATTCATTCAAAATTCTTTCATGTATTTAGTATTGGTTTTGACATCATCATTAGTGCATCTAGGGATTTATGGTTATCAAATTGATAAAAATAAATAGGGGGAGATTATTAGAGATAAATGATGATGATGATGATTATGTAATAAATTGTGCAACTGTAAATACTTGAGGTATTTTATAAACCTTAATATCAGCACAAGTTTTGCATCCACTGATAATTATCTTATTAATTAGTGGATGGTCAATCTCTTCACAAGACAAGTCAGAAAACAGAAACATTCAAAGGACTTGACAAAGTGAAGAAAAATGTTTGATGCTACTTGTAAACAGTCAAAGTATTCCGCACATCAGAAATTCTAAACAAAGTTACATTGATTAAGTTCCATCAAGGGAATCCCATCAGGGGATACCCATCAGGGGGAACCTATCAGGGGAACCCATCAGGGGGAACTCAT
>CM025786.1:57453551-57514086 GCA_014636745.2 Centella asiatica
TCCCCCCCCCCCCCCCCCCCTTCCCCTTCTACAAACACGTGAGCCTATTTTACGTCAACATACTACCCAAGATTTGATCATCTTCTTCCCACACATCAATTATGCCGGTGATTTAAATTTGAGCAAGATGGAGAAGCAATTTCTCAAAATGGTGTGGAATTTCTTTTTCGACTCCATCTCCAGAGTGTTTGCACCCAAAATCAGTGGGTGGAATGGGCTTACTAGCCTGGTGCAAACACTAGGATTTGCTGTGGCCACCAATTTGAAGATCGACTTTGGCAAGCCATTGCTCGTTGAGATGGTCAACAAAATGGGAAGCTTGGCTAGCAAAAGTCCTATAGGTGGGGCAAATGTTAAGTGCTACTACCCTAGATTTCTCATGATGATTCTATTACATCAAGGGTAGACCTTACATCATTTCCCACCAGTGAAGAAGAGAAGCCATCACAAATGCTAGGCAACATCCTTGCTTCTCTTCTCACAAAGAAGAAGAATGAGGAAATCGGACTTGTTCTGATGCCACACATGGCAAGTATAATTTCTTTATCTCTACTTGTCCAACCCCCTTCTTCTTCTTCTCAGAATGTTGGCCAAGAGGATGCAATCCCGGATCCTCTAACCCAGGCTAACTAACCCCTTCCACCTCAACAATTTGAACAAACTGCTCATAACCTAACACTAGTACAAAACTGATCATATCCATCGGTTAAATAACATATTTTGCATTGGTTATGGGGAGACGCATATGGAGGAGACGCAAATGTGCATAACCATATGCGTCGGTTAAAGATGCGACGCAAAAAAAGATTATTTGCGTCGGTCCTTTATACAAACGACGCAAATAATGTGTCATTTGCGTCGATTTTTCACAGGAACCGACACAAATGATAAGTTTATAAAAATTCATTTTTAAAATAAATTAATACATATGCGTCGCACTTTTAAAAGAACCAATGCAAATAATGTGTCATTTGCGTCAGTTCTTCACAGTAACCGACGCAAATGATTGGTTGAATAAAATTGTTTAAAAATAAATTAATAAATATGCGTCGCACTTTTAAAAAAACTAACGCAAATTATAGTTTCATTTGCGTCGGTTCTTCCCCATAACCGACGCAAATGATCGGTTGAATAAAATTCATTTTAAAAATAATTTAATCTATTTGTGTCGTGCTTTTAAAACAACCGACGCAAATGATTCTTTTTTTTTTTCAAATTTTCATTTTAAAAATAAAATATCCAACATGTACATTAAAAAGGATACATTCTAATGCCACAATCAGCCAAAATAGTACAAAATTCAACCACTTCAATATTTGCAAAACAGGAATATATACAAATGCAAATTTATAAACTGTTCAAAACAAGAATATTTACAAACTGTCCAAATGTACAAACACTGTTCAAATATGCGAAGGTCACATACAATGACTCATAAAAAATTCTGCAAACAGGTCTCTAATTTCATCTATATCAAAATGAGTATATGACTCTTTTGCACTCAAACCCTGTAGAATATTATAAAAAAGAAACAATTAAGCATATAATTAAAACCAATATACAAGGTACTTTGTCATTAGATTGAAATAGTTAATTGCATGCATATAATTAAAAACAATATACCTCAGTCTATTTTGTATATAGAGCTCGTTGATGTAACTTGACGATGTCATACATGTACCTCATGACATAGTCGCCGCATTCAACACTTCCTTGTTGTTGAGGACATTATATAAATAGTCAAGTTGATTAAAAATTTAGTAAGAAATAATATTATAGGAACCAACAAACTTAACTTTGTTTGGATAAGTTAGCAAGTATTTTTTACCTTAACCTCTTTCGTATACCAATGCAACTTATTATTTCTCTTCTTGTCACCTTGAGCAACATATAATCGAAATGCCCTGCAAAATTATATATAGTATATGAGTAAATAAATATGTTAAAAGAGTTTTACACGTTTAACTTATATTAATAACTTAGAAATTAATATATAATTTACTTACACTGCAAATGCTGTCTTGATTGGCATATTCCTTTCCTTCTTCAATGAGTCGAACACATATATTGCATTTTGCTCACAAGATATAAGAAACAACATCCAATGCTCCCTACATTTTTACAAAATTAAATAACAATGTTAAATTATATAAATGAACAAGCTAGCTAGAATAAATTAAGCCCGCCATTTTTATTTCTTACTATTGGAAGTACGACCCTAAGATGAATTTGGATCCCCGGAAACCTAGAAAAATATCCACAATGTATCGACTTGTGCCATCTGGATCATTTACTGCATTTGCCACTTTTTGAGGATATAAGAATCCAAAGGAATTAGATCCCTTAGTCATCTCCTTCAGGTACCTTAAATATAATATACAATTTACTAATTAGTTAGTTTATAAAATAAACTTGTATAAAAAAAAAGATAAATGAGAATGTATGAAAATTATAGTCTCACCTCATGAAAATTTGTACGACACTTATATTCAACCATTCCATTTTACAGAATTGGATTAAATCTTCGCTCACGACGTATATCAATTCTTCAACTTCCTTCGGAGCATCAATGCATGAATCATAATCTAATGGCACTGAAATTATGTCGTTTGAGGAAGGCAACGTCATAATCATTTGATGTAAATATTTACATTTTTGACTCAAGTTCTGATCCACGTCAGTAGCTGACCCTTTGCGACTACGAGCTTGGTTATTTTTGGTGGGGGGAGACCCAGACTCTTTACCCTTATCCTGTAAGATGGGATCCTAATTAGATATAAAGTTAAACAATAACATTTACATTAATTAACAACAATCATTTATAATTAATAATGTTACTTTGAAATTTGTTACCTGCCCCAACATTACAAGTTGTTTAGGCCACTAAACAAAGCTACTAGTTGCATCACCTACTCTTGTATGTTCATTAGTAGGCACGGGAAGGGAAGCAAGTTGAAATTCAGAAAAAACATTATCAATGGATAATTTCACATCGTCTAGCCCCATTTGTTGACCATGAACAACATTACCCGACGCATTTGTTGGAAAAACAGTCCCAATAGCCACAATCACTTTTTCGGTCTCAGCAATCACACAGAGACGACATGGAGTCGGCTTCTATGTTAATTATATATAAAAAATTCAGTTAGGATCATATAGGGCACTTATATGATAACTTATGATTGAAAGACATAGAAAAGAGTAAAAATAAGTATTCCTTTATTTCAAAGAATGGATCCACCGAGTGAGAGCTACTTTGAATCACGTCAGTTGTTGGAGTTTGTTGGGGAATACGCTTTCCCATCTGGCTCATTACATTGAATACGTTCGCAAGCTGACTTTGCAGTGTACCAATTTGGTCTTTGTATTTCATATCCATTTCATTCATTTGAGATTGGTACTGTTGTGCAAGTCGATTGGCCACTTTTGTTTCAATTTCTTGAGTTATCGTAGACAACTCATCCATTGATATTACGCCTTTATGGGACTTGCCTCTGTCCGTCCCGAATATATCCTTCATGCGCACTGTTCCTCCAACCCCTCTGACACGTCCGCCGTGCTCCTTCTTTCCAAGTGCACGTGACAATATGTCATCATGCCCGTGAGGAGTCCATGAACCTTCGCAAGCTTGGTCTTTCCATTCCACCTGTTTCAAAATCAATTTAACGATTAATATTTTAAGTTATACTATAAATATAAATATTTTTAAATGAACAAAATACTCTTACCATTTTTTGAACAACATCCCTAGTCGCGTCCTTGGGAAAATAATAACCTTCACCTTCATCCCTCTTCCTAACTCTCGCCCGAATCCAATCGTAACAACGATTAGTTAGATCGGTTGATACAATTTCTGAATTAACTGATTCGAACAAAGGTAGAGAATCAAGAGGTGTTAGGTTTTAGAACATTTGATGATGATTGTCTTTAGATTACTTAGAGTACAAATGTATAGAAAGTGTTAATTAGTAACACTGAAGTTTTGTAGCTAGCAGTTATCTCTTTGTTTGTAATTCATTCATTCTTTGTAAAGAGATATAAATATTTCTTATTTGTAAGTAACTGCTGGAATGGTGTATCGAAGCTTCAGAAAGTCAAGATGTGTATTTGATCCGTTAGAGTTTGCAAAAAGGCTTATCGGAGACTAGCAGAACTGGTCAGGGACTAAAAAGATTTTATCTGTCGGAGACTAGTTTTGCCTATCGGAGACTAAGACTGAAGTCATCAGAGATTAAGTCTAAAGGAGTCGGAGACTAAAGCTTATGTCATCGGAGACTAAAGTTAAAAACATCAGAGACTAAGCTGACGTCATCAGAGACTAAGCCTTAACGCGTCAGAGACTAAATAATTCTATCAGAGGCTACACAAGCTGACGTCATTAGGGACTAAATGCACCAGAGACTAATAATGACGTTATCAGAGACTAGAGTTGAAGCATCAGGGACCAATTGAGATTTAATTTCTGAAAGATACAGAGTTCGAATTAAAAAGGAATGTCTTCCACGTAAAGCAAGATATTATTGAAGACGTAGCTGGTAAGTAAACTAACCAAAAATCTGTTCCTATCAAAAAGGAAAGATTGTATTTGATTCGAATAAGGAAGCTGAATTTTATTCAGAATAGGAACTGAGTTAATAATAATTCAGTTGTTAGAGAAGCTGTAATTAGGTTTACAGAGAATTGTAATTTTGAAGCTGTATAGGTTTTTCATAGTTTGTATCTTTTCCTGTACATAATAGAAAAGAAGCTGACAATTACATTATTATAATTGTTAGGATTTGTATTCAATTGTAAATCAATAAAGCAATTGTTTATAAATTGATTCGTGTTCTTGTTCTTTATATTCCGCAAGAAAAGTTAATTTCTTAAAGAATAAGTAATTCGAAAAGATTTCAAAGAACTTGTATTCAACCCCCCTTTCTATAAGTTCTCAGCATCTCACTGGGAAAACAATTGGTATCAGAGCTTTTAATTGAATTTATTCAATTAATACGTTCCAAGAGATTGCCAATGATGAAGCAAGCAGCTCTAGCATAATGGCGTATGCGGGAAGTCGTGTTGGTGGTACTAGAATCCCTATTCTTAAACGAGAAGAATATCCAATGTGGAAGCAAAAGATGTACACGCACTTGAGAGCAACAGATCCAGATTATATTGATTTGCATGTTAGTTTTAGATCTTTAACCATTGAACATACCAATGTAAAAGAATCACGTGACATTCTCTTGAAAAGAAACAAATTTCTCGAAGAGTGATTGGCACAATTTGAAAATATCAAGTCTGACTTAAACAAAGCTCATCATATGATTGATGCTTTGAAAAAGAGGGAATATTACTTAGTAGAGCAACTTGAAAATGCTCAAGCTAAGATTAAACAATGGAATACTTCCTCTAAAAAGTTGACAGACTTGGTAGAGTGTCGAACAATAGGTCAAAAATCTGGACTAGGTTATGATGAAAATCTAGACAAGAGTTCAAATTTAAATGATCTATTCGAAGCTGCGAACTCCTCAACTAGTAAGCCAAATTTTATAAAAAGAATTAATTTTGTCTCTCCTGTTATTGAATCCAAATTCATTAACACTCAAGATCAACAAATCTCTACAAAAACAGAAAGTGATCAAAAGACAGTGAATGTTGTCGATAAGAGTGAAACAAAAAGATTAAATATTGGGTTCATGACAAAGACACAATTAAATAGAAAACTGGAAAATCTTCCAAACAAAAAGGCTGAAAAATTAGTGGAGCTAAGCAGAAATAAGAAAAATAGGAATGGAAAAATCGACATTAATAAATATACAAATTATGATAGAATGCCTGATGCTCTTAGAAAGATATGTCATGTATGTGGTAACCCCAACCACATAGATGTTAACTGTAGGAGCAAAAATAAAATTCCTATAACTGAGACTGCATCTTCAAAGAGAATAAAAGGTGAAACATCTGTAAAAAGGTTAAATAATCTTTGCATTAACAATGAAAACCCTAAACTTGGAAGTCTCTCACAAACAAGTAGCAAGACTAATGATTGTCCAATTAAAGTCAAAATTGCTAAAAGACAATCAACTCAATCTGAGTCAAGTCTTGAGTCTACAACTAGTGAGAAAGGACCCAAGAAAGTCTGGGTTCCAAAAATCTCAAACTAGTTACTTTTTACTGTGCAGGGTAAAAAGAAGAAATCATGGTACTTGGACAGTGGCTGTTCAAGGCACATGACTGGAGATAAGTCCCTGCTAAAACAGTATGAAGAGAAAAGTGGCCCAAAAGTCACTTTTGGAGATGACAGCAAAGGCCATACTAGGGGATATGACAGTGTTGAACATGGAGATGTCATCTTCACTGAAGTAGCACTAGTTGATGGCTTAAAGCACAATTTACTAAGTGTGAGTCAACTATGTGATAAGGGATTCAATGTCACCTTCAAAGAAGATAAATGCTTGGTGTGTGACAAAGAATCTGATAATGTGATTTTGACAGGAAAAAGAAAAGGAAATTTGTATGTTGCAAATCTTATTTCTTTTACTGATCAAATCACATGTCTCTATAGCAAAGCTTCAACTGATGAAAGCTGGCTTTGGCATAAGAAGCTTTCCCACTTGAATTTCAAGAACATCAACAAGCTTGTGAGGAAAGGATTGGCAGCTGGCATTCCACAGTTGGAATTTACACAAGATGGATTGTGTGATTCATGCCAGAAAGGGAAACAAAAGAGTGTATCATTCAAGAGCAAACCAGCAACATCAATCACTGACCCATTACAGTTGTTACACATGGATTTATTTGGTCAAGTGAATGTGATGTCAATCTTAAGAAATAGATATGCTTTGGTTATTGTGGATGATCACACGAGGTATACTTGGGTAAAATACCTCCATACAAAAGATGAAGCTGCTCAGTTGATAATTGATCATATCAAAAAGATAGAAACTGAGTCAAGAAAAATAGTAAGGGTGATAAGGAGTGATAGAGGAACAGAATTCAAGAATTCCCAGGTTATTGAATTCTACACTGAAAAAGGAATAACTCATCAATTCTCAGCTCCAAGAACCCCTCAACAAAATGGAGTTGTTGAGAGGAAAAATAGAACCCTTATTGAAGCAGCAAGGACTATTTTACAAGAGGCTAAGCTTCCCACATATTTTTGGGAGGAAGCTATAAGCACTACTTGCTTTACACAGAATAGATCCTTGATAAACAAAGCATATGACAAAACTTCTTATGAATTAATGATTGGGAGAAAACCAACTCTCAAGTTCTTACATGTGTTTGGTTGTAAATGCTTTGTACTGAGAGACTCATCAGAAACAAGAGGAAAATTTGACAACAAGTCTGATGAGGCAATCTTCTTAGGTTATTCTTTGTCAAGTAAAGCATACAGAGTATATAATCTAAGAACAAAGGTCATTGTGGAATCAATTCAAGTTGTATTTGATGATAAAAAGATTCCAGGAATGATTGGACAAGGATTGCATGAACCTCTCAGTTTTGAGAATGAATTGGATGCATGGAAATATCCATCAGAGACTACTGAACAACCCTGTTAGTGCAATATAAGCACAAGTGTTTGTAGAAGGGGGGGGATGAATACAAACACCTGAAACTTTTCGCTCTTTTAAACTTAAAAGTGCTTACTGGAAAACAGTTGTAACAAATAGAAAAACTATAAGAAATGAACACACAGATTCAAGTTAAAATAGATATATTAAAACTTGGGGTTTTTCTGGAAATCTGTATAATCACAAATGTGATTTACAGCTACAATTTCTGCAAATAAAATTCACAGCTTCTCACACTCACTAGCTACTAAAACTTTCTCTGAAAAATAAATCTCTCAAGAAATATATTTCTGAGCTTCCTAGTGTTGTGTACTTCTTTGTTTGTTTTTATCTATTGGATAGATTCAATCTCTGTTTTTGTAATGAGAACTCCTTTGCTTATATGTTGATCAGTTGATGAAATC
Source organism: Centella asiatica (assembly GCA_014636745.2). Taxonomy (NCBI): domain Eukaryota; kingdom Viridiplantae; phylum Streptophyta; class Magnoliopsida; order Apiales; family Apiaceae; genus Centella; species Centella asiatica. Next base: position 57,461,512 of record CM025786.1, read on the forward strand.
ACGTGCTAGAGACGTGCTGCTTTTCTCAACTTAGCCGCAAGTATGTCACATCGTAACCCTATGTGTCAGACTGTTGCATGCTTTGTTGCTTCTTTTTCTTCCCCTGATCTGTGTGCATTTAATGTGAGAGGGTTCTCATTGGATCAAAAACAAACTTCAAGAAATATCTTTCTAGTTGATATTTCTTGCTTCTATAACACGTTACGTTGATTTCTGTGTAAGTACTGATGACGGGTGCATGTTGTCATAACGATCCACTGACTATCAGCCTTGATGGACTTTGATCAGTGCTTCTGGATCCACTGATGCTTATTGACTGGATCAGGGCTTCAACCTTCACTTGAGTTTCACTCAGTGCTCCTTGATCCTGATAGTTATGACTGACAGCACACACTGATGGCTTCCACTGATGCCATGTTGATCATTCCCCCTGATGGGTTGGCCTGACACTGACATGTCCTAAAGTGTTTCCCTGACGGGTTGGTCTGCCTTCGTCATACCCTGACAGGTTCCCCCTGATGGGTTTCAATCAACGTAACTTTGTTTAGAATTTCTGATGTGCGGAATACTTTGACTGTTTACTAGTAGCATCAGACATTCTTCTTCACTTTGTCAAGTCCTTTGAATGTTTCTGTTTTTTGACTTGTCTTGTGAAGAGATTGACCATCCACTGATTAATAAGGTTATTATCAGTGGATGCAAAACTTGTGCTGATCTTAAGGTTTATAAAATACCTCAAGTATTTACAGTTGCACAATTTATTACATAATCATCATCTTCATCATTTATTTCTAACAATTTCCCCCTATTTATGTTTATCAATTTGATAACCATAAATCCCTAGATGCACTGATGATGATGTCAAAACCAATACTAAATACATGAAAGAATTTTGAATGAATTAATAAAAGAATTTATGTACAAGTATTTTCCTATAACTATTACAAAAAGAATTTTGTATTAGACATCAGGATCCCTTTTTCTTTTTGCTAAGACAAAGGGCAATGGATGACTTGATTCAATCCGTTGAGAGTCACTTCCAAGGCCTTGGCTTCTTTGATCTGGGTTTTGATCAGGAATCCTTAGTCTGTTGTCTTCTCCACCTGCTTCCAGTTGCTCCAACTCCTTTTAAAGAAGTTTTCTAAAGTTGACTATGTTGACATTGCTGCTGGATTCCAAAGCTTCAAGGATAGATTTTATTTCTTGAACATTGGCTGCAGCAAGTTGTGACCAGTAGAACATAATGATCTCCCCCTTTTTATTTTTGAATTGAACACCCATGGGGCTAGTGATCATTTTTGGATATTCTTTAAATCCCTTCACTGGTGGCACATTCCTTACTGCAGTGTTCCCATCATCAGCTTTGGTTTCTTTAATCTCCTTCAATACTCTCTGAATCAGCAGGATTCTAAACTGGATGACATGTTCATTTTTGTGATAGGCTATTTGGCTTAGAACATGCATCATTTCCTCCAGATTTAGGCCATCAACTTCTTTGATCCCTATACTTTTCTCCTGCCCATCAATGGATCTATAGAATAATTTCAGTGGACTTTCCAATGCTGTGGGCAGGCTCCTTTCATTGTTGACGACTCTCCTCAGCCTGTCGATTATCCCCCTTAAGTCTTTGTTAGCCTACGACGATCTTGGAATCAGATTTAGGACCAGTCCTAATTACTCAGCATCCATTCTTCTAAACCAGTCCATTGCTACATTGAATTCTGACCCACTCTTCAGTTGAACTGTTATTAGTTGATCCCTTCTATTGTTGAACCTGACATCTATGCTTTTTATGGAGAACATAAATGTTAGGTTTTTACGCTTTTCTTCTTTGAGAAATTCAGCTAGAGTGGTTGGACCATATTCTTTGGTAACAGGAGAAGGTGCTTTGTCCTTGGCTTCAGATGTCTTCTTTGTAGTGGCATCAGGGTCTTCAGTTTTATCTTGATTTTTATCCCCTGGTGCACTTTTAGGGTTCTGAGATTTTCTTGGCTGAGGTTTCCTGGAGGTCCTGGGCCTGACACTCTTCTTCTTCTTTGCTTCTTCCTCCTGTTCCTTTGCCATTTCCCTCTCTTCTTCTTCTTGAAGTTGTCGTGCAAAGATTGCATCAGCTTCTACTAACTTTTTATCTTGAGGGTAGACCAGCTCCATTTTCCCATCAATTACAACTTCAACGGGAGTTGGAAAGTGGGTTGTCTTCATGGCATCTCCAAGTAGCTTAGGCCCTGATTGAGTGTTGGATTTCTTCTTGGGTTCCTCAATCAGGATACCCTTGCCTTTATCCTTGGATTTTGGAGCACGAACAGGAGTAGGAGCAGTCACATCCCCTGATTGTTAATTTGAATTCTCAGCAACATCCCCTGATGACTGCTTGGTTGATTTCTCCCCCTTTTTTACAGCATCATCAGTGGGATTTGAGAGTCAGGATGTGACTTGAAGAACTTGTTGCAGAGTGCCAGCCATGGAATGTTGCAGAGTTTCCATGTTGGACAGTTGAGAAGTGAGATCAGCTAGCTTTTTGTCAACAGTATCAGCTTGTTTCTTCATCCGGAGTAGAGTCTTGCTGGTGACTAGGGAGTTGACAACTTGCTGTACATTTTGTATCTTTGATGAAAAATGTGTATACAATTTTTTATTTTCTATATCTATTGACTGACCAATCATGATCTGTGACTTTAACACTTTGATCAAGATTGGATCAGTAGTTCTAGCTAACTCTTGCTTTAATAACTGTACAGTGTCAAACATCTGGTTCTGCTGAAAGAACAAATCAACTCCGATGAACTGGGAAAAATCATCTTGGAGAGCATCATCTTCATCACTTTCAGGGGTAGAAGTAAAATTTACAGTAACTTGGTTTTCTCTTTGTTCTTTATTTACAAGGATCTCATCCTCTCCTTTTTCTTTGCCGTCTAAGGCATCACTCAAATTCTCTCCTTTTTCTTTGCCTACTAAGGCAGTACTCTCTTGCTCTCCTTTTGCCAAAGTCCTCTCAAGGGTTTGACTTTGCCTCTCTGCACTAAATATTTTCTCAGTCTCACTCAAAATTGTCCTAGAGGGGCTCCTATGGGCTTGGAAATCATCAATTGTGACCAGTTCAAGTGATGTATGTACAGATTCTGGTTCCACAATTGTGATAGGAGTAGGAGAAGAAGTAAAGTGTGTATGTATAATTGGAGAAGTGTATGTTTCTATAGAGGAAGTATATACAATTGGGGGTACATAAAGAGTTATAGTTGTAGTATGTACAGTGGAGTTTATGCCCCCTGGTTGATCATCAGTGTTTGTATCAAGTAAAAATGAGTTAACCGTGTGAGAGTGATGACTATCAAACACTGTGTCAGAGAGTGTTGGCTCCTCCACGAATTGAGAATGTGGAGAATCTGATCGTATGACACTTAATGTTTGTGTCATTATATCTGAAGAAATTTGAGGAACAGAGAAAGAAGGAAGTGGTGTAGATGGGAGTGTTGGCTGAATCACTGAACGAGGAGGTGATTCATCAAAAGATGTTGTAGAAGAATGCTTATGACTCATGTCGATCTTATTGAGAAGCTTCTAAGCTACAACATCTTGAGTGGTGTGTGCACTCACTGTGGAAGATATCTGCAAGTGGCTTTCAGAGACCCTAATGGTAGGTTTATCAGTGTCTATGGTCAGTGTATGTGCCTCACTCAATTGTGTCCTTGGTTGGGGACTATTTTCAATAACTAATTCCTTTTGAGAGGAACTAGTTAGAAATATGTTTAATTCCTTATCAAAAGCAGCATCCTTTTGAGAGGATACTGCCTGGTCAGGCTGTTGGGTAACACTCGTGGCTCCCTTCTTCTTCTTCAATCTCCTCCTATAGCCAATCACTCTCTCTTCTTGCTCCCCCTCAGTTGTTATGGTAACTTCACTGGGTTTTCTTTTAATCCCAACAGTCTTTTGGGAGACTGTGGGTTGGGTTGTTGAGAGTGGTTGTGAAGAAATTCGTTGTTCTACTTGGGTAGGTAGAGAGGTGGTTGATTTCTCTGTCATAGTAGATGAAGGTGAAGAATGTACAGTTTGAGAAGTAGAAGGTGTAGAATTTACTACCTGTACCATATGCTGTGGAAGAGCAAATGATTCGGCTGTATATGATTTCTTTATTATTTCTAATAGTTTCTTTGTTTGCTTGTAAGTCTGTACAGGTATATCATTCTCAAAAGAAAAATTAGTAATCTGATCTTTAATAATCATGTACAAAAATCTAGCATAATATATTTCAGATTTCCTTTTATTAAAACTACCTAACTTATTTACAAGGTCATCAAAAATTATTTTTCCTATATTTATATTCACATTTCTAATTATTGCAAAAGCTATTTTTAAAGTTAAAGAGCTAATGACCTCAAAGTTAGAACACTTACCTGAGAACACCTTGGTGATGGTGTCGAAGAGATAAGAAATCTCCCTCTTCATGTTCACCCTCTTGAGATCCTTGAACTTTTACACTACGTTGGGAGCAGCATTATAGCCCAATTCCCTCAAGAAATCCAGCAGATCTGCATCACTGGGTACTTACACCAGATCTTGAGTTGGTAGCCCCAAAACAGAGTTAAGTCTAGAAGGAGTTATTTTCCCTTTCTCAGACGAAACTTTGAATGTGATACCCTTTACCACATCAGGCTTAGTGGTGGAGTACATAAACTTGGCACTTGTCCATAGTTGTGACAGTGCCTCCCCCGACATTTCTTCATCGGTAAAGATGGCTTTACTATACTCAGAGTTGAGTAGATAGATCATTATCGGTTTAAAGCAATCACTTGCCTCATCAATGTCAGAGAAGCCCACGTAGTTTGTGGGTGGGACTGTCAAGTTCCTCTGAATTTGTTGACGTGCCATGGATGTTTTGAAGATTTGAAGTTCTAGGGTTTCTGTAAAGACGAGAGAAAAAGAAGAAAAAACTCGAGCAAATATCAGGTAGAGATTAAACATTTTGGGGAGTTTCAAAAAGTAGGAGAGATAGAGTATTAATACCCGCCTATTGATGTTTGAAAACTTCTCCTGAAAACACGTTATCAGGGAGTAAGTTTAGTTTCTGTGATGACACGTCATCAGTGAGAAAAGAACTTAATGATGAGCTGTCATCACTTAACTGACCTTGAAACCCGATGCAGTAAAAAAAAATTTAAACTTACACTGATCATTCACTGTATGTACATACCCTGAACCTGATGCACAAGACGGAAACCCTGACCCTAACGCACAGGTCGGATACCGTGACCCTGACGCATAGGTCGGATACCCTGACCCTGACGAACAAGATCAACACCCTGACCCTGATGCGTCCTTAAGGAAGCCCTGACCCTGATGAATCAATTAAAACAAAAACAAAACAACAAAATTCAGAATATACAAGTAATATACATATTTACAATTTGAGCATATATAACAACATATCAATTGATTTTATCCAGAACTTATGAAATGAGTTAGAAATACCAAATTTTAGGAGTTTGACTCGGACCCTGACGCATAATTCACCATTCCCAGCTCTCCCACAAGATTTGAAAAAGTGGCTTCATCAAGAGCTTTGCTGAATATGTCTGCCAGCTACTGATTTGAAGGTACAAACTGTAGTTCAATATTCCCATTAATAACATGTTCTCTAATAAAATGATATCTGATTTCTATATCCTTAGTTCTGGAATGCTGCACTGGATTTTCAGCAATGGCAATGGCACTAGTGTTATCACACCTTATTGGAATCTTGGAATAGTTCAGTCCATAATCCATTAGCTGATTTTTCATCCATAGAATTTGTGCACAACAACTTCCAGCTGCAATATATTCAGCTTCAGCAGTAGATGTAGAGATTGAGTGCTGCTTTTTGCAGAAACAAGATACAAGCCTTCCTCCTAGAAATTGACAGCTTCCTGTTGTACTCTTTCTGTCAATCCTGCATCCTCCAAAGTCAGCATCAGAATATCCTAGCAATTCAAATCCAGACTCTTTTGGATACCAAAGTCCCAACTCTGTAGTGCCCTTGATATATCTCAAGATCCTTTTCACTACAATGAGATGAGATTCCTTTGGGTCAGCTTGATATCTTGCACAAAGACATGTTGCAAACATTATGTCTGGCCTTCTTGCTGTGAGATATAGCAATGATCCAATCATTCCCCTATAAGTCTTCAAATCAACTTTCTTTCCATTTTTATCAGGGTCAATCTTGGTTGCAGTGGCCATAGGTGTCTTTGCTACTTTTGAGTCCTCCATATCAAATTTCTTGAGAAGTTCTTTGGCATATTTTGTCTGATGAATGTAGATTCCATCAGAGACTTGTTTAACTTGCAGTCCCAAGAAGTAAGATAACTCACCCATCAAGCTCATTTCATATTTGCTTTGCATGTGTTTGGAGAACTTTTCACACAGTCTTGTGTCAGTGGATCCAAAAATAATATCATTAACATAAATTTGAACCAAAATCAGGTGACCTTGGTGTTGTCTGAAGAACAATGTTTTGTCAATGATACCTCTTGAAAATTTGTTTTCCACCAGAAACTTTGACAGTGTATCATACCAAGCTCTAGGTGCTTGCTTCAGTCCATAAAGTGTCTTTTCCAGTTTGTAGACATTATTTGGAAATTTTGAGCATTCAAAACCTGGAGGTTGTTGGACATAGACCTCCTGTTCCAATTTCCCATTTAGAAAAGCACTTTTCACATCGATTTGATATACTTTAAAATTTGAATGTGCTGCATAGGCTAAGAAAATTCTTATAGCCTCAAGTCTGGCTACTGGTGCAAAGGTCTCATCAAAGTCAATCCCTTCTTCTTGAAGATATCCTTTTGCAAGCAGTCTTTCTTTGTTTCTTACAACAATGCCAGCTTCATCCATCTTATTTCTGAATACCCACTTAGTACCTTTTATGATCCTATCATTGGGTTTAGGTACAAGCTTTCATACCTGATTCCTTTCAAATTGATTTAGCTCTTCCTGCATTGTCAAGATCCAGTCTGCATCTTGAACAGCTTCTTCAAACTTCTTTGGCTCAATTTGAGAAAGAAAACAAGCATATAGGCATTCATTAGATGTTGCTTTCCTGGTCTGCACTCTTTTGCTTGGGTCACCAATAATCAGATCTGTTGTGTGACTTCTGGCCCATTTAGGATTAGAGATGTGTCTTGATGAGCTTGCTTAACTATCATCTCCTCCCCCTAAGCCTGTGCTCCCAGCTTCTGAAAACTCTCCCCCTGAATTAGTGGATAATTCAAGGTTCAAGTTATCCACTGATGGTGCATGTCCTGATGAATGATCCCCTGATGGAGTATCCCCTAATCTGTTATCCAGGAAATTGACTCTATCTGCTGACGGGGGGGACTACATTGTTTAGATTGACATCAGGAATGGATAAATTCTCCATTTGTCAGCACTCATCGACTTCAGTCTCTTGATAATCATTTTCATCTTCATTTTCAAACCTGAGTTCTTCATGAAAACCAGGGTCTTCAAGTCCAGAAATCTCTTGATCATCAAAAGCTACATTTATAGACTCCATCACCACCTGAAGTCTTTTGTTGTAAACCCTATAGGCCTTGGATGACAGAGAATAACCTAGGAAAATTGCTTTATCAGCTTTTGGATCAAATTTTCCTAAGTTCTCACCAAAATTCCTTAGTACAAAACATTTGCATCCAAAGACATGGAGGAACTTGATGCTTGGCTTTCTCCCTGTCATTAGCTCATATGGTGTCTTGTTGTGAGCCTTGTTGATTAGAGATCTATTCTAAGTAAAGCAAGTAGTGGAAATTGCTTCAGCCCAAAAATAGGTGGGAATCTTTGCCTCTGCTACCATTGACCTAGCAGCTTCAATCAAGGTTCTATTTTTCCTTTCCACTACACCATTCTGTTGAGGAGTCCTTGGAGCAGAGAATGTATGATTTATGCCTTTCTCCACACAAAATCCCTCAATAGCTGCATTCTTGAATTCAGTTCCATTATCTGTTCACAACATTCTAACCACTGACCCTGATTCTGTTTCCACCTTCTTGATATGGTCAATAATTTGTTGAGATACTTCTGATTTAGCATGCTGAAACTTTACCCAAGTGTATCTAGTGTAGTCATCCACAATGACCATTGCAAATCTTTTCTTTGACACTGACATAATGTTGACAGGGCCAAAGAGATCCATATGTAACAATTGAATTGGATCTTTGATCATGGTGGCTTCCTTGCTGACAAAGGATGATTTCCTTTACTTCCCTTGTTGACATGCTGAACATAATCCTTCTTGGATAAACTCCATTTGGGGTAGTCCAGTTACCAACTCTCCCTTCACTAGATCATTAATTGACTTGAAGTTCAGGTGAGAGAGCTTCTTGTGCCAAATCCTGCTTTCATCAGGAGTTGCCTTGTTGTAGAAACATGATTCTCTACTTACTGAATTAAAATCAGCAACATAGAGATCTCCTTTTCTTATCCCTGACAAAACCAGCTTCCCATCACTTTCATTTGAGATTAGGCACTGATCTCTTTTGAAGGAAGTGATGAATTCTTTGTCACTTAGTTGACTTATGCTTAGCAAATTGTGCTTGAGCCCATCAACCAGTGCTACATTTTCAAATGAGACATTCCCACTTGCTTCTTTGCCATAACCAAGAGTTAGTCCTTTGCTGTTATCACCAAATGAAATTATTGGACCAGCCTTTTCTTGGAATTCTGTGAGCAGGGCTTTGTTTCCTGTCATGTGCCTTGAGCAGCCACTGTCTAGAAACCAGATTTGACTGCTTTTGACCTTTCCCTGCACCCAAAAAAACATTTAAATTGTTTTTGGTACCCAATTTGTTTTGGGTCCTCTAGGTTTAGTCACAGTAATAGGTAATATAGCTTTATCTTTATTTGTGCCTTTTGGTTTTGGCAAATTTAAAATTTTCTCCTTTTTAGGAGCTTCAATATATGCTTTTGATTTCTCAATAGTTATTTTGCCTTTTTCCTTGGAGGAGCAGGCTTTAACAGTTGGTAAATCATCAGCATACAAAATTGTGCCAGTCAAAATTTGTGGTTTTTCTTTGCATTGAAAAGATAAATGATTACAATTACCACAATTCCAGCACACTTTTCTAGGGGCTTCATGAATGGAAGAATAATTGCTAGCTTTATTAACACCTAGCTTACCATTTCTATTCTTTTTACTTTCCCCTAACAGGCCTTTTTCCCTTGATGGGCTACAACGGCCTAATGCACTCTTTCCCCCTGACGACTGTATATCCACTGATGCACAGTCTAGTTCTTTCATAACTGGAGGGTTGAGTGCTTTGGCAAGAATAAGTTTCTTGCCTCTCCCACCACTAGTGGAAGCTTCACTTACTGGGAAAACATTCCCTGATTCTAGCTTAGCGTCTGCCTTAACAAACTTGATAGGTTGTATTGGCTTTTTTCCAAAGCTAGCTGCCATCTCAACATCAATGGGAGGTTGCTGCACTTGAGTCTCTTCATAGCCCAAACCAGATTTTGGATCAGATTTTTGACTTTTTAAACGATCCTCCAGTTTCCTGCTAGACTCACTCTATCTCTTAATGACTTCCCTTTCTTGACTAAGCAGATTCGAGGTTCATTCCTCTCTTTTGATAGCACAGTCAAGAAGATTTTTAGTCCTTGAGAGTTCTTTTTCAAGACTCTCAAGTCTGGAGTTTTCTGATTCTAAAAGAGTGTTCCTAGCAGATAACTGTTCATTAATTTTCTGCACTCTCTCAGTTTCAGCTATAGCACTCCTCAGGGTGTCATAGAGATCCTTTATCTCACAAGCCATTTCCTTAACAGTTTTAACACAATCAGTTTTAGACATGTTAGAGGAAATTTCGAGGCTTACCTGCGAGCTACTACTGTCAGTGGATGAGGCCATCAGGGCTAGGTTGACATACTCTTCATTTTCTTCTTCATCAGAGTCAGCCCAGTCCTTTCCCTCTACTATATATGTTTTTCCCTTCTTGTTTGCATTAAGAAGGTCAAAGTACTTCTTCTTGTAGTCCACAACAGCTTCTTTGTTTCTGGATTCACCATCTTTTGTGGCCTTGCGGCACTCATTTGCAAAGTGACCCAGCTCATTGCATTTGTAGCACTTTATTCTTGATTTGTCAATAAAGTTTTTCGTGCTACTGGGTTTCCTTGCTGAAAATCTTTTAGATCCCGAAGGCTTTTGGAATTTCAACTTGGAAAACGTTTTTGCAAGAAAGGCCATGGTTTCATCCAGCTCCTCTAACTCTTCTGGAGTATATTCTTCCACCTTGAAGTCAGCTTCTTTATCCCCTTCTATGTCAGCATTTTCTAGTTGCTGCTTCATCAAGACACTTGGTCTTGCTTCTTGTTTATCCTTCGTGGCAGCCATCAGGGCTACAGATTTAATCTTTATGGCATCCCCTGACATTTCAGATCTTTGTTGAACCTCAAGTTCATATGTCTTTAGGGTGCCATAAAGCCTATCCAAGTCTAGAAGATTCATGTCCTTGGATTCCCTGATGGCTGTTGTCTTAGGATCCCATGATATGGGAAGGGCTCTCATGAACTTTCTGTTCACATCCTTGTTAGCATAAGCCTTCCCATATAATCTCAGGTCATTTACCAACCTGTTAAATCTGTCAAACATTTCAGTGAGTGTTTCATCATTCTTCATCGTGAACCACTCATACTGTTGTGTCAACAGCTGCAATTTATTTTCCCTCACTTCCTCAGTACCATCACAAAGGATTTGTATGGTATCCCATATAGATTTAGACGTGGTAAGATTCATGATACTATTCAGCATATCATCGTCTAAACCATTATATAAGATTCGAGTGACTTTAAGATCCTTTTTCACCTTTTCTCTTTCCTCTATCATCATTTCGTCAGTTGTCTTTGGGAAAAGCTTTTCAGGAATACTGACTCCATTAACGACTTCTATTGGAATGAGCTTCTTGGGAACGTGAGGTCCTTCTTCTAGAATCTGCAAATATTCATCATCAATAGCTCGAAGATGAACTATCATTCTTTGTCTCCAAAAGAAGTATTTGCCCATTTCCAACATGTGGACTTTACTATTTCCAGTTTTGTTGGCCATAGATAATGATCGTTTTTAGCAAGTGAAATCTGCTAAGAGGCTCTGATACCAATTGTTGTTCAATATAAGCACAAGTGTTTGTAGAAGGGGGGGTGAATACAAACACCTGAAACTTTTCACTCTTTTAAACTTAAAAGTGCTTACTGGAAAACAGTTGTAACAAACAGAAAAACTATAAAAAATGAACACACAGATTCAAGTTAAAATAGATATATTAAAACTTGGAGTTTTTCTGGAAATCTGTATAATCACAAATGTGATTTACGGCTACAATTTCTGCAAATAAAATTTACAGCTTCTCACACTCACTAGCTACTTAAACTTTCTCTGAAAAATAAATCTCTCAAGAAATATATTTATGAGCTTCCTAGTGTTGTGTGCTTCTTTGTTTATTTTTATCTATTGGATATATTCAATCTCTGTTTTTGTAATGAGAACTCCTTTGCTTATATGTTGATCAGTTGATGAAATCACGTGCTAGAGACGTGCTACTTTTCTCAACTTAGTCGCAAGTATGTCACATCGTAGCCCTATGTGTCAGACTGTTGCATGCTTTGTTGCTTCTTTTTCTTCCCCTGATCTGTGTGCATTTAATGCGAGAGTGTTCTCATTGGATCAAAAACAAACTTCAAGAAATATCTTTCCAGTTGATATTTCTTGCTTCTGTAACACGTTACGTTGATTTCTGTGTAAGTACTGATGACGGGTGCATGCTGTCATAACGATCCACTGACTATCAACCCTGATGGACTTTGATCAGTGCTTTTGGATCCCCTGCTGCTTATTGGCCTCAACCTTCACTTGAGTTTCACTCAGTGCTCCTTGATCCTGATGGTTATGACTGACAGCACACACTGATGGCTTCCACTGATGCCGTGTTGATCATTCCCCCTAACTGGTTACCCTGATGGGTTGGCCTGACACTGACATGTCCTGAAGTGTTTCCCTGACGGGTTGGTCTTCCTTCGTTATACCCTGACAAGTTCCCCCTGATGGGTTCCCCCGATGGGTTCCCCTGATGAGTTCCCCCTGATGGGTTTCAATCAACGTAACTTTGTTTAGAATTTCTGATGTGCGGAATACTTTGACTGTTTACTAGTAGCATCAGACATTCTTCTTCACTTTGTCAAGTCCTTTGAATGTTTCTATTTTCTGACTTGTCTTGTGAAGAGATTGACCATCCACTAATTAATAAGGTTATTATCAGTGGATGCAAAACTCGTGCTGATCTTAAGGTTTATAAAATACCTCAAGTATTTACAGTTGCACAATTTATTACATAATCATCATCATCATCATTTATTTCTAACAAACCCCAAGATAGTAATGATCTCTATACAATTAAGGGGGAGCTAACAGTTGTGCATGAAGTGCCAAGATCTAATAATTTATCAGAGAATAGAGTATTAGATGAAACTCAAGAGACTGGTGACATTAGTAGTCCATCGGAGACTAATGTTTCACCAGAGACTAGAGTCACTGATGCACGATCAGAAACTATATTGACACCGGAAACAATAGAAATAAACAGCTCAGGGGGAGCTAATAATTAAGGAGTCAATGGTTTAGGGCGAGTAGTCTCTGATCATGAAGCTAGAATGGATAACACCAATCTAGACAATGAATCCTCAACTTCAAGATCAAATTTGCCACGCACAATTCTATGGTTGAGAAACCACACGCCAGATTTGATAATTGGAAGTTTAGAGGATGGAGTCAAGACTAGAAATGCAACTCAAAATGAATGTTTATATCTCTATTTTCTTTCAAAGATTGAGCCAAAGAAAATTGAGGAAGCACTTCAAGATCCTGACTGGATAATTGCCATGCAAGAAGAGTTAAACCAATTCACTCGAAACAAAGTCTGGAGACTAGTACCCAAACCAAGGAATAGATCAATAATTGGTGCTAAGTGGGTCTTCAGAAATAAATTGGATGAAGCTGGTACAATTACAAGGAACAAAGCAAGACTGGTTGCAAAAGGATATTCTCAAGAAGAAGGAATAAAATATGATGAGACTTTTGCACCAGTAGCAAGACTTGAAGCGATAAGAATCTTCTTGGCATATGCAGCCTACAAGAACTTCAAGGTATACTAGATGGATGTCAAAAGTGCTTTCTTAAATGGTAAATTGGAAGAGAAAGTCTATGTTTGCCAACCCCAAGGTTTTGTAGACTCCAAATTCCCAAATCATGTCTATATATTAAACAAAGCACTTTATGGCTTAAAACAAGCACCAAGAGCCTGGTATGATACTCTATCTCAATTTTTACTTGAAATAAATTTGTTAGAGGTATCATAGACAAAACATTATTTTATAGAAAGCAAGGCTCTGACATTATTTTGGTGCAAATATATGTAGATGATATTATATTTGGGTCTACAAATGAAAATCTCTGTAAAAAAATTTTAAAACTTATGCAGTCTAAATATGAAATGAGTATGATGGGAGAATTAACATTTTTCTTAGGTTTGCAAATAAAACAATCAACTGATGGAATATTTATCAGTCAGTCCAAGTATATCAAAGACTTACTGAGAAAATATGATTTGGTTGATTGTACAGTCTGATACCTATCCGTAATTGTTAGCATATTGTAGTAAGTTAGTAACTTTCAAGTCCGATGTTAATCTACGTAAGAAATATCTTTGATATTTTCATATTTCCAACACCTATATAAGGAGAACCCCTACCACTCATTTTTCTTCACAACACTCTCAAATACATAAATTCCTTAAACCTACGATAAATTCCTCTAACTTATTTTGCAGTATCGGAAGCTTGTCAGGTAAATACTAAGAGCTTTTAAGTCATTTTCATTATTTAGTCATTCATAAAACCTACATGAAACCTTAGATTCTATTGTCTCTGTAGAGATAAATCACTTGGATAATCTCTATATATTCATATTGTTAGTCTCTGACGAGATAATATTAGTCTCTGATGAGTTTATGTTAGTCTCTGATGAGTTAATGTTAGTCTCTGACGGGATAATATTAGTCTCTACTGAAAGAAGTTTAAATAGTCTCTGATGAGATAACCTTAGTGTCTAATGAGTAAAAATAGTCTCTAATGAATAAATAAGCCATCAAAGACTAATTAGTCACTAATGAGTAACCTCATACTAGTATCTTAGAAGTTTGGCGCTAGCTTACTGAGTTTGGCGTTAAACAAACCATCCCCTGATGAATAGTCAGCCCTTGATGGATGGTTATTCCCTGACGGGCTATGCATTCCCTGACGGCTAGTTATCCACTAATGAGTAAAATATCCCCTGACGGGTAATTTATTCCCTGATGGTAAATATCCACTGATGAATAACATATACTCTGACAGCTATCCCCTGATGACTGTAAGCTATACCCTGATAACACAAGGCTTATTCCCTGACAAGTAAGATACATCCCCTAACACAATCTTAGCATGACTTAAACATTATAACTTTATCACCTAAACATATTATGGTAGTTCTAACTTCTGTTAATCATTTATGATTCATAAAACAGATTTTGCAGACCTACCATACAATTATCATCCGGTCAAGGTAATAATATATGTGTTCTTATTCTTTCAACGTATAACTTAGTTATTCAAGTTATACATAAATTATTTCCAAGTGATATATTTATCATCCTTTTAATATATCACACAAATATTTATATATGAAGGTAAGTATGATGTATATTTCAAATTAAACACATGATTAATTAACCCGATCTATGTCAAGCTATGACAGATGCTTAAACTTTTCTTCTTACATATACATAATTGTTTCGTATGCGTACTGACAGAGAATTAATTTGCTCAAACTGAAGCTAATATCATTTTGAGAAATAGTTGATTTTAATATCTCGTTTATAAGCATTTATTTGTTTTATATCATTACATGACATTTTGAGTTATTCAATTTAGCTTATAAAGGTAATAAATACCTAGTGACCTTCATTGAGACTACAAGGGTACTGTGTGATCGCCTTGGACAGTCCCTTGAGGTGTCATAACCCTCACTGAGATTACAATGATGCTATATAATCACCTTGGTAAATTTCATTAAGGTGTTGAAATATATCCACTATCTCTACAAGGGAATCAACTCAGGTAATAAGAATGAGATTTTGGATACTCTAGTCTTCCGGACCCTTGTGTATATATATATGAGTAGGGAGATCAATCCGGGTAATAAGAATGGGATACTCTATTCTTCCGGCCCCATGAGAAAGTAGATGTCATTAAGTCTACTAAATGTCATATGTATGTACATAGCAGACCACAATGAAATAGCATTGGCTCATTATTGTCATGTGGTAGATGATATTCTTAGTAGGCCCTTGTGCTGAACAGAATTGAAGATCAAGTAAGCATAGTACTGAAAGACATCATTGATGTGAGATGTTCAAGTAAGTCATAGTACTGAAAGGTATCCGAGAGTTATGTGGATATTCCTAATTTCTTAATTTTAGAGGCATAATATTGCCAATTTTTCTTATATTTGAAGATATGAACTCTCCCCATCTGAATCCAATAGATGAGACTTTATTTTTATGATATTTTGAAAATTGTATCATTGAACTGATCTCTTAACTAGATTTATTATATTTGTCTTATATTACTTGCTGGGCTTTTCTGCTCATACTAGCTTGATTCTCTTTTAGTTCAACCCAAGAAAGAAGAAGGTTCAAAGGTAAAGAAAAGTCATATCAGAGTCAGTAAATTTGGCATTCCAAGGCTCACAAATAGGATTTTCGGTTGGTTGAATCTCGTTTTCAAGAAAAAGATATGTTATTTCCGTTGTTGAAAACTTTAAAAATAATTTTTGTAATAATTATTATATGTTCCACTTTCAATTATTAATACGAAGAAAAAATTTTTTAGTGCAATAGCTCCTTGATTTTCCCCGCTGACAACCTGGTTTTCCTCCAAAAGCCAAAGTCACGATAATTGGTAATAAACTGATGACACTGGTCTATGGTTTGGGAAATCAAGGCTGTCACATCCAGAATTTGGCAACAACATATCTCTCGACGAGTTTGGCGATGGCTAAAAGTGACTTTGGCGTTAGTCATTTTTATCCCCTTATGGCCCGACTTTGGCGTTAATATAGATTACCTGACGACTTTGGCGTTAATATAGATTACCTGACGACTTTGGCGATGGCCGAGAATGACTTTGGCGCTAGTCATTTTTATCCGTTGATGTTGAGAAACGCATCCCCTGATGTCGAGAAATATCCCCTAATGCCGAGAAACATCCCCTGACGCCTAGAAATGCATCCTCTGATACCCAGAAACATCCCCTGACGCTGAGAAACATCCCCTGATGCCGAGAAATGCATCCCCTGACGTCGAGAAATGCATCCCCTGATACCCAGAAACATCCCCTGACATTGAGAAACATCCACTCACGTTGAGAAACATCCCTTGATGCCGAGAAATACATCCCCTGACGCCAAGAAATGCATCCCCTGATGCCTAGAAACATCCCCTGATGCCCCTACTGCAGTCTTTCCTTGCTCCATGTTTCTTAACTCTTAAAGTCACCAAAACTCTTGTTGCACTTCCCAACCAATGCTTTGTATAAGCATTACTACAAGATAAGCTTGAGGACATTTTTCTTTTCACCAAGCTCAAACACCTCGACAAGATCCTTGGATTTGTAGATTTTGAGGCACACTATCTTGGCATTTTGTTCGTCCATCTCTATTCCTGGTCCATCAAGGGCTTTGGTTATGAACTCCATTCACTTCAAAGAAGAGAAACTGTCAATTTTGCACTTAACAAAAAATTAAATACAATAAGCCTCATTCCATATTTTTATTACATCAAGGCAAAACATAAATAAAATAAAAACCAAAATTGAGGTGTCTACACACGTCATCAAAAGTTAGCAATTATCACCTGATGCCACATCATCATTGAATAGTTACTATTCCTTGATGTTGTGTCATCAAAAGAAAAGTGACTATCCCCTGATGTAGTGTCATCAGGGATAAATGAATATCCCCTGACGATCTCATCTGCAAACATAACCCCTAACCAAGTTTTTTTTTATTTTTTTATTTTGTAAAACATATAAACATATAGTTTCATTATCAAGGAATAATATGAGAAGTTAAAGATACTAGTACATAAGCACATGATAGTTTGAACCACTCCAACACCTTTGTGGCATAACTTTATCAATTTGATCAATCTTTACATTGTATAATTCACCATATCTGACTTTCCCACCAAATTGTTGAAGGTAGCTTTGTCTAGAGCCTTGGTGAATATGTCTGCCAGCTATTTGTGTGTTGGTACAAAATATAGTTCAATAGTCTCATTCATGATATGTTCCCTGATAAAGTGATATCTGATTTCTATATGCTTTGTTCTGGAATATTTCACAGGATTCTCAGCAATGGTTATGGCACTTGTGTTGTCATACAGAAATAGAATTTTGCTACACGTCAGGCCATAATCCATTAATTGATTTCTCATCCATAAGATTTGTGCACAACTTCTTCTAGTTGTAACCAAAAATATATAGGAACTTGATGTTTGGCTTCCTCCTTGTCATTAGCTCATATTGTGTCTTGTTGTGAGTCTTGTTGATCAATGACCTATTTTGAGTGAAACAAGCAGTGGATATTGCTTCTGCCCAAAAATAGGTAGGTATTTTGGCATCTGCTAACATTGTTCTAGTAGCTTCTATTAGGGTTCTATTCTTCCTTTCCACTACACTATTCTGTTGAGGAGTCCTTGTAACTGAGAATGTATAATTGATGTCCTTCTCCACATGAAACCTGTCAATAACTACATTCTTGAATTCAGTTCCATTATCAGTCCTCAAAATCCTAACCACTAACCTAGATTCAGTTTCAACTTTCTTTACATGGTCAATGACTTGTTGAGGCACCTCTAATTTAGCATGTTGGAACTTGGCCCAAGTGTTTCTGGTGAAGTCATTCACAATGACCAATGCAAACCTCTTTTTTTATACTGACATTATATTGACAAGACCAAACAAATCCATATGTAGCATTTGAATTTGATCTTTGATCATTGTGACTTCTTTGCTGACAAAGGATGATCTCTTTTGTTTCCCTTGTTAGCAGGCTGAGCATAAACCGTCTTGAGTAAACTCCATTTGAGGTAGTCTAGTCATCAATTCTCTCTTCACCAGATCATTGATGGTCTTGTAGTTCAACTGAGAGAGATTCATGTGCCACATTTTGCTTTTATCAGGAGTTGCTTTGTTATAGAAACATGAGGCTCCATTTGTTGAGCCAAAGTCAACAACATAAATATCTCCTTTCCTAACCCCTGATAAGATCAGCTTCCCATCACCTTCATTGGAGATTAAGCACTTATCACCTTTAAATGAAATGATGAATCCCTTGTCACATAGTTGACTTATGCTTAATAGATTGTGCTTTAGCCCATCAACTAGTGCTACATTTTCAAATGAGACATTCTCATTTGCTACCTTGCCACAACAATGTTAGTACTTTGATGTTATCACCAAATGATATTACTGGACCAACCTTCTTCGTGAAATATGTGAGTAGGACTTTGTTTCCTGTTATGTGTCTTGAGCAGGCACTGTCTAAAAACCAGACTTGCTTACTTTTGACCTATCCCTGCACACAAAGATCATTTAAATTTTTTTTGGTACCTAAGTGGATTTGGGTCCTCTAGGTTTAGTCACAGTTATTGGTATATCAGTTTTTAATTTTCTTTTTCATTTTGGGTTTAGGCAATTCACACACTTTCTCCTTTTTACGATCTTCACTTAATGCTTTAGATTTAGCAACAACATTCTTTTCTTTACCATTAAGGGTGCATACATGAACAGATGTTGACTTAGGCAAATCATCAGCACATAATTTGTACCGGTTAATATATGTGGCTTTTCTTTGCATTGAAAAGATAAATAATTAAAATTGCCACAGTTCCAGCACACTTTTTTAGGGGCTTCAGAATTAGGAGCATAGTTATTAGCTTTGTTAACTCTTAACTTTCCATTTATGTTCTTTTTCATATCCCCTGATAGGCCTTTATCCCCTGATGGTTATTGTCTTTGGATCCCATGATATGGGAAGTACCCTCATCAATTTTCTATTTATGTCCTTGTTGACATAAGTCTTCCCATACATTTTTAGGCCATTTACCAACCTGTTAAATCTGTCAAACATTTCAGTGAGTGATTCACCAGATTTCATTGTGAACCACTCATATTATTATGTTAACAGTTGCAGCTTCTTCGCTCTAACATCCTCTGTACCTGTTGGACTGTATGCCCTAAGAGCCAATTATTTGATAATTGTCACGGCGCACTTGTACTTATGTTTTGATTTAATAAATAATGTTTAGTTTATTATGCTTCAATTTATTGTTAAGATAATAAATGTCCCTAGAATAATGAATACGGATTATATTGGTTTAAGTATGTGACTTGGAACATAAGATCATATAGTTGTAAAATGTATCAATATTCTTAAGCATCCCTAGTCAAGTATTATTGTTAATGGGACAACAATGATACATTGAGGCTAGTATGTGGGTTGACTGATGACCAAATCTCATTGGCCATAGATATGTGAGATATCAACTCAATACATAGGTACATGTTGGAGAACAGTGTGCTGGATTGACCCACCATGAGAATTCTACATTTAAGTGAAGTGTCATAAGATATTCTTATAGCGACAATGATGTAATGATCCTTTGACTTGAAGTCATTACATTTCTACATGAGCATTCATATGGTTTGATATCACCAAAAGGCATCTTTAACCAGATGGACTATAAAGGTGACTGTTGGCTATATTATGAGTCGTGTGAGGAATATAAATGATCTAGATAGGATTTTTCCCTCCTATGTATGTTATGAGTGATATCCTTGGGCCTCCTGATTGAGTAGAACTATAAAATGCATGGTCATGCTCAAATAGTGATTTGTCAATTATAGTTTACTCATCGATCAAGAAAACAAAGTTTAATTTATAAAGAGGATGACACACTTCATGCCTTAAGTTTAATCTTGGATATCAAGGGCAAAAGGAATTATATTACATTGAAACATTGGTCACAAGAAAAGGTTATGTTGAATCACCAACATTATTATTACTTAGGTAACAGTGATGTATTACTAGATGTTGCTCACTGTTTATAATTTTATAATATGATTATAAAACTATTGTCAACGTAATAATAGCCTATAGGGTCTCACACTAAGAGCGTAATTAAAAGGAGAATTAATTTAGATATTAGATTTTAAATAAGTGAATATGATTGGCTTATTTAAAATTGTAGTTGAGAATTAATACTAGTAATTGACTTAATCAATTGTAACAGTCACTGCAGAGTATTAAATGTTAATAGCTGCTTGCAAGAGGTGGTTAGCCACTTCTGTCTAGGTTCATTGTATCTAGTCACCTATATCTAGGTTCGTTGTATCTAGACACACCTCTGTCCAGGTTCATTGTATCTAGTCACCTCTATCCAGGTTCATTATATCTAAACACACCTCTGTCCAAGTTCATTGTATCTAGTCACCTCTATCAAAGTTCATTGAATCTATATATATATATATGATATATATGAAGATCTACTAGTTGAAAGGGGTGGTAGAAGAGGAGGTTAGCCTCATATGTCTAGGTTCATTGAATCTAAATATCTACTAGTTGAAAGGGGTGGTAGAAGAGGAGGTTAGCCTCATATGTCTAGGTTCATTGAATCTAAATATATATATGATATATATGATGATCTATTGGTTGAAAAGGGTGGTGGAAGAGGAAGTTAGTTGCCTATAAATGCTCATCTTCCTCTTATCTTCTTTATGAGATATGTTTGACATATACATAGATAGAGATATATACTAGATATACACAACCTTCAGTTCTTTCTTATGCTCTGTATAGAAAATAGTAGAGAAGAAAGAAATAGATCAAACAGAGAGAGTGAGATAAAAGTTGTTCTTTGATTTCCTTTTGGCTAGTACCATGTAAGGGAAGTCATTCATCTCCTTGGTTGAGTTATATACGCTTGTGTAGATACCTGTAGAGGCTTGGTTCAGTTGGATTGAGCTTGTGGTTCATCACTATCTCCACCAAAGTTCAGAATCTACAGGTTGAACAAGTACTCTTCTATCAAATCTGTATTACATGTTTTGCATGGATCCTAGTTGGGGTTTCAATAAATTGTTTTAATTTATCGCTTTCGCTGCGTTTATGTGCTTGAAATCCCAACAGTACCATCACATAGAATTTAGATGGTATCTCATATTGACTTAGATGTGGTGAGATTCATTATGTTGTTGAGCATGTCATCATCTAAGTCGTTATAAAGGATATATGTTTCTTTTAGATCCTTCTTTACTTTCTCTCTTTCCTCTGGAGTCATTTTATCAGTAGTCTTTGGGACTAGACGTTCAAGGACATTAACTTCATTCACCACCTCTTGAGGAATGAGCTTCTTTGGTACGTGAAGACCTTCTTCCAGAACTTGTAAATATTCATCATCAATAGTTCTGAGATAAACGATCATTCGCTGCCTCCAAAAGAAGTACTTTGCATGTTCCAACACGGAAACTTTACTATTTCCAGCTTTGTTAGCAAGACATTCTCTACTATACTATTAAGTCCTTTAGATATTTTCACTGATGACTTGTATAGTGTTCTGCAGTTCATCTCCTGATGACTAAATTGATCATCAGTAGATGCAAAACTTGTGCTAAAATACTAAGATTTATAGAATATCTTGAGTATTTACAGATGCACAAATATTTTCTAAATATCATCATCATTATTTATCTCTAATAATATCTTATGGTTTTAATGGAAAGAGATTTGCAAGAAAGGAGGGAAGCTAAGAAAATCTTTTGAAAACGGGAAATACACTTTGCTACATCTTTCTTGGTAACTAAACACAAAAATAATGTAAAAGATTTTCCTTTTCTTTTTTTCCCCTTTACTTTTTTACTATCCAAACATAGCCTAATAGGTACTCTCTTGAAAATTTACATTTTGGCTTGAATATTTAAGAGAATTACTATATTTACAAATATGTTCATACTATATTTACAAATATGTTCATAATATATTTATATAGAGAATATGGTAGGTTTCAATTAAACGTAGAAAATTTCATGCACGTTAAATGGGTTTTTACTTTCTCTTTTAGATTGAAAATTTTTTAATGTACGAATTGAAAAAGAATTAAAAAAAAATTAATTTTTTTCAGAATTTTTCTTATGATGTCTAATAATGTTATTATAATTGCACAATATTTATACAATTTTCATATAAAACATGTTGCATTTGTTATAATATATAAAGCGAATATCATAAAAAAAATTCTTAAAAAAAAGTCATCTTTCTTTATTTTTATACGTTCTTTCAGTCAGTATAATTGAAATTTTCCAAATTGAAAGAGAATATATAGAACAATTTAATGTAGATAAAATTTCTTTAACCCACCCAGACATCTACCTTATTCTCTTTTATATGAGAGTGTCCCTATTTATGGTTAAAATACTTATAGTACGAAGTCCTATATATATTGAAAATAAAAAATGTTTTACCAATTTTTTTTGATTCACGAAAATATCAATTTGTCATATTTAATACTCAAAACCTTTAAAGTGTCTTTTTATTGTAAAACAATTCCGACAGAAAATCATTTTTAGTGCTTATATCATTTTTAAAAAGTCTACTATTATACAAAAAGGAAAAAAAATACATTTACATAATTATTTTATTATAATTCAATTATCCTTTATTTTAAAATTAGGAATATATATCAACTTTTAAGTCAAATGATAGCATTTTCAAATCTTAAATTAGTGTCATTTTATTTAATATAAGTTGATAAGATTATTATAATCATTTAGTGTATGAAAAAAATATTTTAATCACAATATAATTGATATGAGAATTTTCAAAAACTGTATTTAATTTGAATTTCAATATATCGTTGTTTCACTTAAAATGTCAAAATGTATCTATAATCTTAAAATCAGAGAGTATTACTTATGAAATTTATTATTATCATATCACCAATTAGAGATTAAAAATAAATCTTATTTAAAATATTATTTCTAGTTGTAAATTTCAAATTAAATATACAATCTTAATGATGATAAAAAAAACTTAAAATATTTGTGTTTTTGACAGAAATATTAATACGATAAATTACATATATAAATAATACTTTTTTTATGAAATATTTTATAAATTTTCAATTAATGATAAAATAAAAATATTGTAACGACAAATTTTTGAAAAACTATAGTAGTATAATAAAACTATTAATAAATAACTTTTTTTGAGAAATAAATTCCATTTTTCAAATATAACCTTTTATATGGAATGAATTTAATAATATTTGTTAGAGTTAATGACACAAAAAACCTATGAACTTTCTAGTTTTTAACAATTTAACTTCACAACTAATATTTTAATAATTAATCCTTCAAATTAGTTAAAAATATATTGGAATGACCCAATTTTTATCAGAAAATCAATTTTAGTTAGTTAAAAACCTCACATAATGTCATATTTGACAATTTTTTTATTTTTATTTGTA
The DNA here is from genome assembly GCA_014636745.2 of Centella asiatica. Taxonomy (NCBI): domain Eukaryota; kingdom Viridiplantae; phylum Streptophyta; class Magnoliopsida; order Apiales; family Apiaceae; genus Centella; species Centella asiatica. The sequence goes on from CM025786.1 coordinate 57,485,145, forward strand.
TAAGAATGACCTAAATGTAATCAGAAACTCAACTTTACTTAATTAAAATCTGACATAATGTTAAGAATTATAGCATTTTATGATAATATACAAACTTAGAATTGTTAGATTTATAATTGTACAAATACTTGCGTTAGTGTTGTATCAAGGACTATCATCAGAAACTACAGAAGAACATCAAAGACTACAAGGAATGCATTTGGAAAGTATGACAAAAGTCAAAGTTAGTCAAACAAAATTAGCCTATCGGAGACTAAGTTTTTGTTTATCGGAGACTAAGTTTTTGTTCATCAGAGACTACGTTTTTGTTCATCGGAGACTACGTTTTTATTCATCGGAGACTACGTTTTTGTTCATCGGAGACTAAGTTTTTGGTCATCGGAGACTAAGTCTTTCAGACACCAAGTGTTTGTTCATTGGAGACTAATGTTGAAACTATCAGAGACTAAGGCAAATACACTCTATTACATTGAAGTAGCTTTAAGAAAATTTGATTGTCGCCAAAGTTATTTGGCTAATGTCAAACTCAACATTACTTAACGCCAAAGTCATTTTAACGGTTGTCAAAGTCATTTGTCTATCGCCAAAATCGTCAGGCAAATCAACAACAACGCCAAACTCAAAAAGGCTATCGCCAAAGTCATCGAGAATTCTCCATCGCTAAAATCAAATGAAACCCAAAATTGTTCATCGCCAAAGTCGTCGGATAATTTACACTAGCTCCAAAAAGTTCAGGCATCAAGGGATCCACTGATGAACAAAATTTTTCGTTAGGGGATAAACATTCACTGATGAACAAAATTGTCTGTCAAGGGATAAATATCCACTGATGAACAGCACAGGCTGTCGGGGGATGGATGATCAGAGCATAAGGGATAGCAAGAGTAGAGGAAGATCGAAAAAAATACGTTCTGGCTCATCAAGCTAAAAAAAATACCATGTACAGCGGAGGAGGCCCCATGCCCACACCTCTTCCCTTTCCCCCAAGGGGAGGGCCTCGTCCTCTTCCTCTTATATGAGAAGAGAGACTACACCTGAAGTGAAGCTAATACTTCAAAGTCAGAATACAAATAAGATCAATTAGACAATGATGGATTTCGCGCCACGGAATGAATCAAAGCAAAGAACTAAAAACGTTTCCAATACCGATATCTAGCAACTATCAGTAGGACAAAAGGAGGGGCTAATAGCAAAAACCTGCCTGAAGACTGGAATAAGCTCCTAAAAAGGATCTCTTCCCCCATCTTCAGGTAGGTTTCCCAAGCATATTCGAGAAACTTCAAATAAAAAAATAATACAAGCAAAAAGACAACGGCCGGAGGGGTTTATTGCAACGCCGGGACGCAGGCTCCTGAAGAGGGAAGCCCAAGGAATGTCAGATGCAAAGCCCCGCACCTCATTAAGATCATATTGTCATACTCTCCCAAAAAAGAAAGAGTAGACCCCATTGAAGACAAGAGTGAGGTACAACAAGACCATTTCTGTCCACCGCCCTTCTCACGGAGCCGTACGTGGACGTTACCACTCATACAGCTCCCAGCCAGCAAACAGTTAGCCTTCATCTACAAGGAATGGAAGTGTGGATGAATTCTGTTCAACAGCTCAAGCAATGCGCAACAACTCCTATGCCCCTCGGTTTCGTTGCAACAAGTCTATTTTTTTTTTGTTCTACCTCTATCATAGATTGAAGTATTTCAGCGAGTCTTTCTTCAGGAGTGCAATCAAGCGAACGAGCAGTAATCGAGTGTACAAGGATAGAGCACACAAACTTGACATAGGGTTCAATCTGCAGGGGTCATGCAAATACAGCAAATACATAGGCCCCTTCTCTTTTAGATGAATGGGGTGGGCACTTTCTGATCTACGGTCCCTTAGAAGCAGTCAGCCATACCGCAATTCCTGAAACTGAAGGGAATTGGGTTCATTGGAATGTGTTGCTATTCATTGGCTAGGTAAGGGTGATAGCAACTCGCAAATGAATGCTGGCTTAAAGAAGCAGGTATAGTGAGAAAGCCCCAGGACGGCTTCGAGCACACTTCCGTTGGACATTTGCTTCTGGGATAATCGTCCAGGTCTTATTGTGAAAGAAAAACGTTGCTCCGCCACAGCAGGTGGGTTGCTTCCTCTGTCGTCGTCGGGGAGCTCTTGGCGAGGAGACCTTAGGATAAGTTGCTAAAACAAAGGGGGAGGAGGATTGACCCATTCAGTAGAATTCCGAAGAAAGACTGTTGGCAGCAGGTGGAGACAGCCCCTTAAAAGGAAATGCGGGCACTCGGTAGAGGGTTCGAGAATAGGGTCCTTATCAGATAAGAAAAGAGTTCCAAACCTGCACCTTTGTACAAGTGCTGCATCCAAGGGAAACTGATAGAATTAAGGCGGTGGAAATAAGATAAGGATAGTTGCCCAATAAGGAGAGATTGACTATCAAAGAAGATTTAAGGAGATAAGTTATACAATTTAGGTGTGAACACTGATAAAGTAAAATATGTAGATAAGTCATACTTATACATTAGCAGCGTATATAGCTGCTCATGTCAAAACTGCAGAGATAATTTATAGAAACTTGAAGGAGAAAAATTTGGAAGTTGGTTCAATCAAAAAACCAGGAAACTCATAGAGATAAGTTATTCACTGCAAAGATAACTTATCATGTGAACTCGAAGAGGAAAATAAGGGAGCTAGTGTACTGATACAAAAGAGATGTTACATAACAGGTTGGCGTGCAAGAAAACTCATACAAAAAGAAGAAGTTATGTGAAAGAGGTACAATTACCAAATAATATCAGAGATATTTTTGGAGGCAACTCACTGAAAACGTTTGGAGAACAAGGAAACTATATCTATAAATAGAGACATGGAACAGCTGAGATAAAAGATGTGAGAGATACATCAAGATATCACTGAGATACATTCGAACACAAGTATACATATTATATCAGATTATATAGCAGCTGTAATTATATTATAGAAAGTGTAGCAAGTTTTCATAAACTTGAGAGAAACTAGAAATCATTTTTCTAGAGTGCAACTGTTATTTTAAAACAGAGTTTGTCTGCAGCTGATAATCACTATCAGAAAGAATTGTAAAGATTCAAATTGATTTACAATAAATATACATATTGTATATTAATATTAATATCTTGCAATTTGCTTTACTGTTTCATATGTTATATCTTTTCAGTAATGTTGTTTTAACTGTTATTAAGTTTTAAACTTTATTAAACAATTTAATTCAAAGAAAACTTAGTAATTGTATTCAATTCTCTTTTTACAATTACTACATGAGAAAAACACATGACACCCTATTTGATAATTATTTTATTTTCATTTTATATTTTTTATGATATAGTAATTGTCAAATAAGATGTCATGTCATATTTTAACTAGATAAAATTATGACGTGAGTTAAATTTGAGTCATTTCTACATATTTTTGACTAATTTAAAGATTTAATTGTTAAAATTTTAGTTATGTAATTAAAGTGTTAAAAATTAAATAATTAATTTCATTGGTCCAAGATGTACAACTTCTAACATTTAAGTATTCTCTCCATTTTATAATAATTGACATTTTAGTCATATACATATATTAAGAAAACTAAAATTTATGGTAACATTTTGATAACTTTACAATTTTATCTCTATTATCAATTTATAATAATATGTCAAAGGAGATAGTGTGTGTTTTGTGGTAATGTGATATAGAAAAAAGAATGAGAGATAGTAATTTATTAAAAGATAATTTAAAAAACATAAAAGATAAATTATTAGAAATATATAAAATATCAATTATTATAATTTTTTTTTAAAATTCTAAAATGTAAATTATCATGAAACACAGGACTATAAAATATATTCCAACTTAAGTGAACCCGACTCGCAACTAAGTACGCCATGTTCTAGAAAATATCAATCAACTCCCTCATTTGATGTGTTGGGAAGAATTGGAAATTTCAGATGATTTCAGGGTCTCCCGCGGATCTGAAAATTTCATTGTTTTCTTCCCGCTAACCCTGTCTCTCCCTCTCCTCTGAAATATTTATTCAATCAGTTTCTCTAAACTTCCGGAATTTCTCTATCTTCTCGAGCTAGTAAGTTCTACCTTCTCTCTCTCTCTAAGATTTTATACATTACAACTTCGTGTTTGTTCCTCAACACTAATTTCTAACTGTTTGTACACTTATTTAGTTGCATTCTGTGTAATTTGACCATTGATTTATTGGAATTTTGCCTCAGTGAAGTTCAGCTGCCCCCTTTAGTGCTTAAGCTGTTGAAAACGAATGCAATTTGAACGGTTCCTTACATGCATCAGTTATTATGCTTTATTTACTTTTGATTTTATAGAATGAGTTTTAGATTTAGGGTTTTGAAGCAGTTTTAAATAAATTTTTGCTTAGGGTTTTTGTTGAAATAGGGTGTATGCCTTTTAATGTGGAGTATATTTTGTGGGTTTTATATTTAAAGAACTGTGAGAGCAGAAAAGAAATAGGATTTTGGTTGTAGAATATTGGAAATGAAGAGCCGAGCTCAAGTATACAAGACAGAATGCGTTCTCTTTGTGTTACATGTTTGTTTTATTATGTTAAAATTTGAATATAAAACATTCTCCCTTTTTCAAAAAAATAAAAAAACTTGCTCTTGAAATTCTTACAGGTTTTCTTATCCAATATCGACGTAATTAAACTGAACTATTATATTGTGATATTCAGGTTTAAATTTGCTAACCAAAATTTCTGGAGACTTACAGCAGAGACCTTTGACCCTGATAGCTTGGGTTAAAGGCGTTGATGATGAGTTGTAAAATATTGTAGAAACTTATTGCTTTTGTGTACATAATTTGCTCCGTCTTCAATCACATTGGCACGAAGTAGCTGTCTGTAACATATTTGTGCAATTAATTGTGTTAAATAGAACTTTTCATGCGTCAAATATTGTGAACCTCAGACAATGTATCTTAAAATTTTACTGGCTAGAATTGCATTCTTGTTGCACTTGTGTCTGTTTTGCACTGTATATTTTATCTTAACTTGATTAAATATGAAGCCTTCCTCAAGAGTGGAGGGATAGGAAGCTCAAGCATTAGATGAGAAGCTACTGGGATTTTTCTGTGGATAGGTATACAGACTGTAGAGGTTGGCATGAGGTTAGAGGTTGCTATGCAGAACAGGTTCAGAGAACTGGCTGTGGTTCTCCACTCTATTTGTTGTCGTTTGATCATATTAATTATTCAGATAGGCTGCCAAGAGAGCCTTGCCTGGTGGAGAGAGGGACTGTCTCTTGGCAGCGTATCAAAGTACTGGAGGTTGGAGTCAGTAATTTGTTCGATGCAGATGTCTCTAAACATTTTATAAAAAATGTTACTAAATTTTTTTTCATTTGTTAGTTTTTGCAATTGCTGTTCTTTTATATTATTGAATTGAGCTGAGCGTATTTGTGATTGACACAATTTGCTATGTTATGTAGGACAATTTTTTATATCGTCAAGGGAGGAAAAAAGCTACTGGTATTGCAAACTGATTCAACTTCTAGATTAGAGCATGTAGAAAGCAAGTGTAGCCACTTGGTATATGAGATATATCTGAGTTAGTACATCTACTTCATAGATTGTAGTAGCCATGGAATGTAATAAAGAAGAGGCCTTCAGGGCCAAAGAAATTGCAGAGAAAAAGATGTTAAAGGATGACTTTCAAGGGGCTCGGAAGATGGCCCTGAAAGCCAAGAATCTCTATCCTGAAATTGAGAACATTTCGCAGCTCCTAGCTGTCTGTGAGGTTCACTGTTCTGCTCAAAACAAAATATGCAGTTCTGAAAAGGACTGGTATGGAATTCTTCAAGTTGAAAAACTAGCTGACGATGCTACTATCAAGAGGCAATATCGGAAACTTGCATTAGTACTTCATCCTGATAAAAACAAATTTCCTGGTGCAGAAGCTGCTTTCAAGCTGATTGGTGAAGCAAATAGGGTACTCTCTGACAAAGTAAAAAGGACTCACTATGATACGAAATGTAGAGTTTCAGAGAGACCTATTGTACAGAAGTCGCAGCCTCATCAGGTTAATCCCAACATCAGGAATTCACATGTTGATCAGAGTAAGTTTCCTAATGTCTCCCGATTCGGCAATGCAGATCAACAGACTCGGCCAAATTTTCCTAATGGTGGTCAAGCATTTTGGACGTGTTGTCCATTTTGTACCACAAAATACCAGTATCACAAAGAATACATAAATAGAGCTTTGCGCTGTCCAAATTGCACAAAACCCTTTTTTGCATACGATTTAGGTGCCCATGGTACAGCCCCAGCATCAAGCCAGGCTAATCCTGGTTCTGAAGGTTCAAACCTTGGTTCTAATAGAGGCCAGCCTCCAAATTCTCAGCAAAACCAGACTAGCAAGGCCTGCAGAATGCCTGCAGAAAATTCTGGGAAGTTTCCTTATTACCATTTCAGCCCTGATGTTAACTGTAGCAGAAAAATGGGCTCAGAACAAGTAACTAGAACTGAAAACACTACTGGAGATGCTGGGGGGTTAAACAACAAAGTTCCAGGAAATGCCTATGTGAACACTGATGATAGAAATATAGGTGTTCGAATGTCGAAGTTTGATGGGGCTAAAGGGAGGGAGTCAGGATCTTCCAGAAACAAAAATGGCAAAAGGAGGAGGAAGTGTGTAAATGATTCCAGTGACAGCTGCAATAGCTTGAGTAGTTCTCATAATGAAGAATCTTTTGAAGAAACTAGGAACGATTATGATGCCAGACAGAACTCTACGCCGGATACTTTCCATAGGAGATCTTCTCGGCTTAAGAAAAATGTTTCATACAATGAAAATGCAGCGGATGATGATTTTATTTGTCCTTTGAAAAGGTCCCGCGAAAGCAAATTTTGGAATGATGAAGAGAAGCAAAAAGAACCTTTCAACACTATGGAATCCAAACCTGGTTAGATGAACTTCAACTACAATGTTCAGTATAGAATTCATTATTCTCTTCTACTACTGCTTCCTCTCACTATTTTCAATTTTTCTAGATCTTGCATTTTGATCATAATTAATATTCTACTTGCTACGGTTAACTAGGAGATGTCAACATATAGGATTCTGATAGTATCTTTTGCTATAAAATCTTTTTTTGCACAAAAATAATACAACTAATAAAGTAAAATATATTAATAAAGAAGTTTTTCTAGGAACTAATACTACTTCTCTGTTATATCTCATAATTTATTTTTCTTAACATGTATTATTGTATTTATATTTGACAATATATTCTTATCATGTTCAGTAAGCCTACAGGCCTAACTCAAAATATTCCTTTTGCAGCAGAGATAAATAAAAAAGAAATCAAAAGCAATGTATGTAAGTTTACTGAAGGAAGCTTGCTCAATAACTGTAATGACGTGTTAAAACATAAGGTCAATGTAGAGGAAGCTGTCAAAATGGACAAATCTACCTCAGATCCTGAGTTGTACATTTGTCCTGATCCAGAATTTAATGATTTTGACAAGGATAAAGACGAAAAATGTTTCTCTGTTGATCAAATCTGGGCTTGTTATGATACAATTGATGGCATGCCTAGATTCTATGCTCAGGTTAAAAAGGTTTTTTCAGCTGGATTTAAGCTGCGAATAACTTGGTTAGAGGCTAATCTGGAGGAGCAAGGAGAAATTGATTGGGTAAGTGAAGGCTTACCTGTAGGTTGCGGAAAGTTCGTTCGTGGAGAAACTGAAGAAACATCAGATCGTCTTACCTTCTCTCATCAGATTCATTTTGTGAAAGGCAGCACTAGAGGTTCCTATGTGATACATCCTAGAAGGGGGGAGACTTGGGCCCTCTTCAGGGATTGGGATATTGGGTGGAGCTCTGACCCAGAGAATCATAAAAAGTACGTATTTGAAATTGTGGAGATTCTGTCAGAATTTGGCCATGATACTGGTGGTATTAAGGTTGGTTACTTATCGAAAGTGAAAGGGTTTGCAAGCCTGTTTCAGAGAACCAAAAGGGGAGGAAATTGTACATTTCTGATACCATACAATGAACTGCTTAGGTTTTCCCATCGAATTCCCTCATTTGAGATGACTGGCGATGAAAGAGAAGGTGTACCTGAAGGATCTTATGAACTTGATCCTGCTTCTCTACCTACCAATCCTAATGAAATTTGGTCACCGGAGGAGTTGAAGGTGGAGACTCTGAGCATGAATGATAAAGTGACTTGTTCATCTTCTAAATTTTTTGATGACAAATCCGTGACTCGTTCTGAGAGTATGAGCACTTGCTGCACTCCGAAAAAGAGTGTGGAGCTTGAAGGGAAGAATTGCTTCGAAAAGGAGGCTGTAAAACTTCGAAGATCTCCGAGGGAATTGAATAACTCAAACAAGAAGAGTGTCCATGTTTATTCAAGTCCATTTTTGAGTGGCAAGGGAGTTGTCAGTTCTTTGGATGGTTCAAAAACTCAATCTGGTGTCTTCATTCCATCTAAAAGTAAGGTCAAATCTGGTCAGGCTAGTGAGGACATACACAGAGAAATGGCCAGAAGTCCTATTGATTTAACAGAATCACCTGGCGTTAATCCATCCTTGACTTCAGATGCCAAAGTTTCAGAAGAGGTCTTTTATGACTTCAATTTGGACAAGTCTGGGAATAAGTTTCAAAGGGGTCAGATATGGGCATTGTATAGTACCAAGGATAGCTTGCCTAACAATTATGGTCTGATTAAGAAGATCGAAACATCACCACTCAAGTTGCATGTAACATTTCTTGAACCCTGCACATTTAATCAGCCCATTTGTTGTGGGTCATTTAAAATCCCAAATGTAAAACCTAAAATCTTTCAACCTAATTCTTTTTCACATTTGATGAAAGGGGAGTTCATCGATAAGGAGAAACTCGAAATATATCCCAAGGAAGGAGAAATTTGGGTAATTTACAAGAACCGGGATGCTGAGTTGTCCTGTCCTGGTCTGGAGAACGTTGAATTTGAGATTGTGCAAGTTCTTAAAAGTACTGAAAACCTTACTGTTGTTTCATGTTTGACACTCTTGCCTGGTTTTAAGTCGGTCTATAAGGCTCAACGAAGGCAAAGATCAAATACAGCTGTTTTAACGATATGTCGGGAAGATCTATTCAGATTCTCTCATCAGGTTCCTGCTTTTAAGCTCACAGGGGAAAAGGATGGCTACCTGAGAGGCTGTTGGGAGCTTGATCTTGCTGCTCTTCCTGATCATATGTTTCATAAGCAGGATAGATAGACCTAAGAAGAAGCTCTCTGGAGTTATGCTTAATATGGAGATATTATGAGGTTAGGAGAAGGTAGGCATATGTCTTTTGTTTACATGTCTTTTAGATCTTAAACCTTTACCATTACCATAATTTTGTGGGTATGGTATCACAGATACATGGAAAAAATTGGAGGACTTCTGTTGGTGCTTTTTGTTATTTGGTTCTAGGCTTTTGGTTTTGTTTGGTACAATATTTCAAATTGTGCAGTTGCTTGTTGATCTTGCTAGAAATATATTTAGTCACAGAAGTATAAATATCATGGTGATGCAATATTCTTTTCTAACAAAAAACTTCATTCGGAGTATTAGTGTTTCTTACATCTCTGGGTACTAGTCCTTCACTTTTTTTTCATGCGAATGATGAATCTTGTTAAATTGACTTTTATAAGATGGTAATACAGCTTGTATAAGCTTGTTTACATCTGGCTTGCTTCTTCGGATTTCAGAGTTCGTCTTCTTCGTTTATCTCTTGAAATTATTTTTCCGCCTATATTATTTTTCCTTTATATGCAACTTGTTAAATTTGTGGTGCCTGACTGCCCTTTAGGTTAAACTGTTCTCTCATAGCTGGCTGTTTCCAGCATTTCTTATCCTGCTGCAGGCTCCCAGTATCATAGCAATATTTACATGATTTTTGTTCTGGTAATGATCATGACTGCTACATGTTTTTGCAGTTATTGACACTTGTATCTGCTATAACTTTTGAAAATGATGGTCAATTTAAGTTTATATCTTCACTGTCACATCTTTCAAGTTTAGATCAAGAATTGTGTGTTTTGAGTTTTTTGGGAAATATCAGACGTGAAGATATAAACTTAAATTGACTAAATCACTCGATAGTCAAGCTGGAAAGCATGCATGCAGATGGTGATTTAAGTTTTCAAGGCAAATGTAAAGCTAATAGAATTTAGTACTTTTATAGGTTCTACAAGTACTTCTCTCTCAATAGTACCTCCTTTAGTCAAATTAAAGTATTAATAATTGTTTAAAATATGTTAGAACTTAAAGCTATTTGTCTGGGTACATCTATAATCATTATATTATGTGAAAAATATCTAATACTACAATACCGAAAAACCAAGTCCGTGTTACCAAATTACCCACACATACACACACATCATTAGTATAAGCAAGAGCTGAAGAAATAAGAGATACTTTCTGTGCTTTAGGATACAAGATTTTAGTGTTAAGAGTTATATTTTTCATTTTAATATAGTGCTATCTTGAAAATTTCTAATTATAATTTTCTTAATGATATAAAATTTTAAGAATACGAAAGTTCAAAAGTAATCTTGATAATTCATTTCATAGTTATTGACGGTTATTAAAAGTAAAAGATTTTCATCAATTTTGAATCATAAGATTTTAATAACATATTTAATATGAAGTGAAATATATCTTTAATTTTAAAATAGATGAGTTATTTTTAAATGCAAATACATATGGATTTATTTGATATTCATCAATATTAATATAAACTTTATTATATATTAGCCTACCGGGCACACACCTACAAGTGTACAATCATCTCTCAATTAAAATCTATGATGATAATTATAATATAGCGAATTGAGCAAATAATTAATCAAATTAAAAACAAGAAGAACAAAGTCAGAAATTATAGAATTTGGATATAGTAAGAAAAGAGATTGAACTAATTAGAAAAAAAATAAAACTTTACGTTGGTAAACTTTAAAGAATATGTGTATGGCAACTAATATTTATCATACCTTTAACGATGTTGGTCTTTGCTCCCTATATTCGTAAGAATTGGCATGGAAAATGTGGATAAAAAAAAATTATGGAATTTATTTAAGACAGAAGAATCACATATGTAAGGATGAAGTAGTTTATGGGCAGGGGAAGTGCAATAGGGTTGAAATAATTCAAATAGTGGGTACAGAACCGTCAATTAATTTTTTTTTCTTTTGTATTATTATTATTTTTTTTTTGGCAAAAGGCGAAAAGATGATATTAAACTGGAAACTCAATGAATCCAAAAGACATGGATTCAAAAGAGCAAACAAGACTGAAAATATGAACTTTTGGATAACACACCACCGCAAAAACTAAAGACTAACGAGCAAGAAACACTGAAACAAAAAAGATCCTGAAACTACTCTGAAGCCAACTTGCAACATAAAAAGCCGAAAGTGATAGCAAAACTGCACCTGCACAGGGACACTCCAACAATTGAGTTAACCGCATGAAGTATCAAGGACTAATACTGTAACGGCCCCAAAAAATTTTTACCAGAGTTCAGGCACCGTCAAAAATTGACAAAAGAACACATATGACATCCAAGCATACATATCATTTAAATAAGAGAAGTAAATTGTATTCTCTATTACATTCGTCCAAAATAAGATTCTAACAGCGGAAGTCTATGAGAGCTCACACAGGCCTTACAACCTAAACAATTCAATAATCGTCTCACGCTTCACTCTTCCTCGAAATACCATCCATAAGAGGGTAATGAGAAAACGTTCACTATGCCATCCTTTCTTTGCCTTTAGCAGACGGCTTGACCTTCTCGCCATGACCTGTAAAACATTATATAATAGTAACATGAGCGAATTACGCCCGTAAGTATATAATCAAGTATTGGTGGCTTTGAAATAGGAGAAATTTTCTTAGTGTTTATGCGGTTGGACAGAAACAATGTCCACACCTCTGAATAATTTTAAAGAAGAATATGTATATATAACTTCCAGGGTTCCCAAATGATAACGAGAGATTTGACCATTTACCTGAAAGAAATCTTGAATCGTTCATCTGCTCTCTCTTCATCAGATAGTGCATCACCTGACCAGCCTGACCACTATATGACTTCATCTCTTCATCAAACGACATATCAACCGACCAGCTTGATCGTTTGACTTCATCATGATGAAATACGTAGTTGAAGCAGAATCTTTCGTCTGTGAGAGTTCGGTTATCGATGCCTTGGTTTTCGTTCCCTATCATCTTTAGGCCTAGGGTGCCAGATAGACGTAACCCGTTAGCCTTTAGTTACCCACACAGATATACTTTATAAGTAGGGGGTAAGAAGAATTAAGTTTTGTTCTATCCATATAGGATTTACCTTGGCGTGTTAGCAAATTTGAATAACTAACATCCGCCCAAAAATGCATGATTCTAGTACAACATTGTTCACGTACATCGGATCAAAAGATCATACGTTACTTAACTTTGAAGAAATTTAATCATGAGTGTAGACATAAGAATATCTTGGATATATTACGCATATCGAAAGAATAATCATGCGTATTAATTGAAAGAAAAATAGAGTGAGTATATACTTGCCTTGGTCCTTAGTTAAAGAAAATCAAACTCAATTCACTTGTGAGTGAGACACTCTGTAAAACATGCATATAACATAAGAAATTTATATTTTTGATAAAAATATGAGAAAAGATGCAAGTGTGATGTTCGTCAAAGACTAATTCCAAAACCGTCGGAGACTAACTTGGAATCTCTCCGGGATTATTTCCACGGTCAGGGACAAACTTCACGTTGACGGAGACTAAACTAGGACTTGTCTCCGATATAGTGGTGACTTCACCACTCAACAGAGGGTGGTGTTATCACCAGGTGACCACGACTAGGGTAACTCTCAACATCTCTTATGCAATGTGTAACATTCTTATCGTCTATTAAAACTTATAGACACTATTAAACCTCAAGGACTCAGGTTGAAGAAAACTCAAGCATGGTGTTTTCATTATTGATAAAAAGAAATGTTCGGTAGTTAAAGGTTGTCTACTAGGTGGTCGTCAACGAATCTTACTCTCCTCTTGGGTAGCTTTTGAAATAAAAGGCATTAATACCAGATGTTAAAAGCATGCATTAAGTTATACTTTTGGAAGTGAATGAACCTAGTATGTTCAGAAACATGGCGTGCAAAATAGAACAAAAGTGTAGGAATAGAGCAGAGCTTCAGTATAGTGTTCATACCTTTTTGGCTGTAAGGAAGAAGTTAAAAGCTTGGGTTGTTTCTTGAAAAAGACAGTTGTTCTTTGAGAGTGAACCTGGATTTTGTGGGTGGTTTGTTGTATAGGAAATTTATGAAAGTGGGACTAGGGTTGTAACCAAAAGATATATATCTCTCACTTACAATGCAACAAGAGCGGTTGGATTGTTTGGAAATAGATTTCAGCCGTTGGCTGTGAAAGAAAATAACAAACTTTAGAAGGAAGTGATTGGTGAGAAAGGGCGGATGTAACGACTGCTAAAGTCAGTCAATCATCAATCATAGCCAACAATTCAGTGTACTGTTGGAGTAGATTACCTGGTTTGACGGGTCACGTGCTCTCAATCCTGACATAATGTAATTAATACTCTTGTCTCACTGCCATCCTTGGTTCAAAAATGGTTACTGTAGCGTAAAATCCTTACCCACGTGAGAAATACACTTGCTCTTAATAAGTGCTTGAGTACAAATAAAGAGAAATATGATAATAATAAAATAATCATTAAAGGGTTTGAGTTCAAAATATATTTAAGAACTTTTGGATATCACATTGCCATAAAATTTCCTTTAAGATATGAATTTATTATTCATACCAAAATATTAACAAATATAAAATAATGAAAGAAAATAATTTAAACCTTCATACAAAAATTAATCATAAAGTGAAATAAATCATACAACAAAAATTCATCTTATTTTTCGAGTCCTCACAAATACTACATCAGAGACTAAAGTATTAACATCTAATGAAACACAAGAGACTGGTAATACGAGTGCACAATCAGAGACTAATGAGACATCATAGACTACTGAAGTCAACAGTCAAGATGAGACTAATAGCTTAGGGGGAGCTAACAATGAAGAAGTCACTGGTGTAGGGGGAGCAATCTCTGATTCAACAACTAGATTGTACAATGTTAATCTAGAAACTGAAGCCTCATCTTCAAGATTAAATCTACTACCTGCAAGATTATGGTTGAGAGATCACACACCAGATTTAATTATTGGAGATTTAGAGGAAGGAGTCAAGACAAGAAGTGCAACACAAAATGAGTGTCTTTATCTCAGTTTTCTGTCAAAAATTGAGCCAAACAAAATTGAAGAAGCACTTAAAGATCTTGACTGAGTTATAGCCATGCAAGAAGAATTAAACCATTTCACAAGAAATAAAGTCTGGAGATTGGTGCCCAAACCAAGGAATAGATCAATAGTTGGTGCCAAGTGGGTCTTCAGAAATAAATTAGATGAAGCTGGTACAATCACAAGGAATAAAGCAAGACTGGTAGCAAAGGGTTATTCTCAATAAAAAGGAATTGATTATGAAGAAACCTTTGTACCAGTTGCAAGACTTGAAGCAATAAGGATTTTCTTGGCATATGCATCCTATAAGAACTTCAAGGTATACCAGATGGATGTCAAAAGTGCTTTCTTGAATGGAAAGTTGGAAGAAGAAGTCTATGTTGAACAACCACCAGGTTTTGTAGATCCCAAGTTTCCAAATCATGTCCACAAGTTAGATAAAACACTTTATGGCTTGAAACAAGCACCCAGAGCCTGGTATGATACACTCTCTTAGTTTCTTTTTGAAAATAAATTTGTTAGAGGTATCATAGATAAAACACTCTTTTATAGAAAATTAGGTTCTAACTTAATACTTGTGCAAATATATGTGGATGATATTATATTTGGGTCTACAAATGAAAATCTATGTAAAATTTTTTCAAAATTAATGCAGTTTAGATATGAAATGAGTATGATCGGTGAGTTAACATTTTTCTTAGAATTACAGATAAAACAATCAACTGATGGAATCTTCATTAGTCAGTCTAAGTACATAATGGACTTACTAAGAAAATATGATCTGGTTGATTGTGTATCTGCCAAAACACCCCTGGCTACAACCACTAAGCTAGATAAGGATACTAAATGAAAGAAAGTTGATTTAACTAGCTATAGGGGCATGATAGGCTCACTTTTATATCTAACTGCAAGTAGATCTTATATAATGTTTGCCACATGCCTGTGTGCAAGATTTCAAGCTGATCCTAAAGAGTCACATTTAATTGTTGTTAAAAGAATACTCAGATATCTAAAGGGTACCCCAAACCTTGGATTTCCTGGAGGGAGACTTGTTTCTTGGTTTAGCAAGAAACAAAATTCCGTTTCAACCTCAACTACTGAAGCTGAATGGATTGCAGCTGAGAGTTGCTGTGCTCAGATCCTGTGGATCAAAAATCAACTCCTAGACTATGGTATGTCCTTATCCAAAATACCCATTTATTGTGATAATACAAGTGCCATAGCAATAACTGAAAATCTAGTACAACATTTAAGAACAAAACATATAGATATTAGGTATCACTTTATTAGAGAACATGTTAGTGAAGGAACCATTGAATTGCACAGGGTCACAACTGATAAACAACTTGCTAACATATTCACAAAGCCTTTAGAAGAACCTACATTCACTAGGTTAGTCTATGAATTAGGTATGTTGAATTATGCTTCTAAAAATTGAGTAAACCTAAAGAAAACAAGTTTTTAAAGTATTTAGAAGCTAGAAGTTACTTTCTAAAATGAAGTTGTTCTTGATGGAAAGAAATTTAGAAGCTAGAATTTAATTTCTAGAATATAGCTGCTATAAATGAACAGAACTTATGAAGCTAATAATCATTAAATTGATTGTTGGATAACTTTGGAAACAAAGTTGCAGCAGAGATTAGTTTAATTTAGTCTTTGAAGGAATTTAAGTGAGAGACTAAAATTAGTCTTTGATAGTGGTTTTTAATTAGTCTCTGACTATTTAAAAATGAACTATTGGAGACTAGTCAAAATTAGTCTCTGATAGTGGTTTTTAATTAATCTCTGACTAGTTAAAAATGAACTATCGGAGACTAGTCAAAATTAGTCTCTGATAGTGGTTTGATCAATCTCTGACTAGTTAAAAATGAACTTCCGGAGACTAGTCAAAATTAGTCTCTGATAGTTGTTTTTAATAAGTCTCTGACTAAACAAAAATAAACCATCGGAGACTATCTTACCTTAGTCTCTGATGAGTGAAAGTGGTAGAGAGTACATTAATCTGTGATGACTCATATTGCAAAGGGGTACATTAGTAGTTACACATATACCCACAATTGAAAAACCGTACACTATCTTTTGAATTGCAAACGTTTTTATACTTTGTTAAAAGAAAAATCATACACAACTGCAATTTCATTCACTCAAAGAACCTTCTCTCTCATATCTGTGTGATTTAACCTTTTGCAAATAATCTCTTCAAGCTCTTCACAGATATCATCTATGGAATCCAAAACTGTCTGCTTCAAATCGGTGACTTCTACTTCATTAAGACCAACCATGCTGGAGTCGCGAACAAGAATGTTAGAGTTAAATGATGATGATGATGTTTAGGAAATAAATTGTGCACATGTAAATACTTAAGGTATATTATAAACCTTAAGATCATCACAAGTTTTGCATCCAGTGATGATAATCTTATTCATCAGGGGATGGTCAATCACTTCACAAGACAAGTCGAAAAATGGAACATCTAAAGGACTTGACAAAGTGAAGAAGAATGTCTGATGCTACTTAATAACAGTCAAAGTATTCTGCACATCAGATATTCTAAACAAAGTTTCGTTGATTAAGAACTGTCAGGGGAACCGATCAGGGGAAACTCATCAGGGTATGACGAAGGTAGACCAACCCGTCAGGGTGAGACTTTAGGGTATGACAATGATTGTTAGGTTTTAGAACATTTGATGATGATTGTCTTTAGATTACTTAGAATACAAATGTATAGAAAGTGTTAATTAGTAACACTGAAGTTTTGTAGCCAGTAGTTATCTCTTTGTTTGTAATTCATTTATTCTTTGTAAAGAGATACGATTATTTTTTATTTGTAATTAACTGCTGGAATGGAGTATCGAAGCTTCAAGAAGTCAAGTTGTGTATTTGATCTGTTAGAGTTTGCAAAAAGGCTTATCGGAGACTAGAAGAACTGGTCAGAGACTAAAATGTTTTAACTGTCAGAGACTAGTTTTTCTATCGGAGACTAAAAGCTTACGTCATCAGAGATTAAAGAAAAAGGAATCAGAGACTAAGCTGACGTCATCGGAGACTAAGCCTTAACGTGTCAGAGACTAAATAACACTATCAGAGACTACACAAGCTGACGTCATCAGGGAAAAGTCATCAGGGACTAAACGTACCAGGGACTAAAAGAGTCATCAGGGACTAAATGTACCAGAGACTAAAGGATACTGTTAGTGCAATATTAACACAAGTGTTTGTAGAAGGGGGGGTTGAATACAAACACCTGAAACTTTTTGCACTTAAAAACTTATACGGCTTATTGAAAACAGTTGAACAACCAGAAAAACTATATGGAATGAACACACAGATTCAAGTTAAAATAGTTATATTATAACTCGAGGTTTTTCTGGAAATCTGTATAATCACAAATGTGATTTACAGCTACAAATTCTGTGAATAAAGTTCACAGCTTCTCACACTCACTAGCTTCTAATATTCTTTGAAATATTTCTCTCAAGATCTATTGCAAAGATTCTCTCTAGTGTTTTGTGCTTCAGTGCTTGTTTGATCTGTTGGATGGATTCAATCAATCGTTATTTGTGTAATGAGAGCTCCGTTGCTTATATATCAATCAGTGGGTTGAAATCACGTTCTTGAGACGTGCTTCTCTTCTCAACTTAGCCGCAAGTATGTCATATCCTAACTTTATGTGTCAGACTGCTACAAGCTTTGTTGCTACTTTTCTTCCCCTGATCTGTGTGCATTTAATGCGTGAGAGTTCTCATTGGACCATTAACAAACTTCAAGAAATATCTTTCCAGTTAATATTTCTTGCTTTTGTAACACGTTACGTTGATTTCTGTGTAATAACTGATGACGGGTGTATGCTGTCACAACGATCCACTGACTGCTAGCCCTGACGGACTTTGATCAGTGCTTCTGGATCCCCTGATGCTTATTGACTGGATCAGGGCTTCGTCCTTCACTTGAGTTATACTCAGTGCTTTTTGACCCTGATGGTTATAGCTGACTGCATACACTGATGGCTTCCACTGATGTCATGTTGGTCATTCTCCCTCACAGGTTGCCCTGATGGGTTTGCCTTACACTGATATGTCCTGAAGTGTGTCACTGACGAATTGGTCTGCCCTTGTCATCCCCTGACTGGTTCCCCTGACTGGTTCCCCCTGATGGTTTCCCTGATGGGTTTCCCCTGATGGGTTCCCCTGACGAGTTCCCCCTGATGGGTTCCCCTGATTGTACTTAATCAACGTAACTTTGATTTAGAATTTCTGATGTGCGGAATACTTCGTTTGCTTACAAGTAGCATCAGACATTCTCCTTCACTTTGTCAAGTCCTTTGAATGTTCCTGTTTTCTGACTTGTCTTGTGAAGTTATTAATTATCCACTGATGAGTAAATTTATCATCAGTGGATGCAACACTTGTGCTGATCTTAAGGTTTATAAAATACCTCAAGTATTTACAGTTGCACAATTTATTACATAATCATCATCATCATCATTTATCTCTAACAGATACGTCAGGGACTAAAGTCGTCGGAGACTAAAAGAAGCATCAGAGACTAATTGTAATTTAATCTCTGAAAGATACAGAGTTCGAATTGAGAAAGGAATGTCTTCCACGTAAAGTAAAATATTATTGAAGACGTAGCTGGTAAGGAAACTAACCAGAAATCTGTTCCTATCAAAAAGGAAAGATTGTATTTGATTCGAAAAAGGAAGCTGAATTTTATTCAGAATAGGAACTGAGTCAATAGTAATTCAGTTGATATAGAAGCTGTAATTAGTTTTACAGAGAGTAATTCAGAAGCTGTATAGGTTTTTCATAGTTTTGTATCTTTTCCTATACAGAATAGAAAAGAAGCTGACGATTACATTATTGTGATTATTAGGATTTGTATTCAATTGTAAATCAATAAAGCAATTGTTTATAAATAGATTTGTGTTCTTGTTCTTTTTATTCCGCAAGAAAAATTTAGTTTTTTAAAGAACAAGTAATTGAAGAATTTTCAAAGAACTTGTATTCAACCCCCCTTCTACAAGTTCTTGTCATCTCACTGGGAAAACAATTGGTATCAGAGCCTGTAATTGAATTTATTCAATTAAAACGTTCCAAGAGATGGCCAACGACGAAGCAAGCAGCTCTAACATCATAGCGTTTGCGGGAAGTAGAGATGGTGGTACCAGAATCCCTATTCTTAAAAGAGAAGAATATCCAATGTGGAAACAAAAGATGTATATGCACTTAAGAGCGACAGATCCAGATTACATAGATAGGATTGAGAAGGGTCCTTATTTACCCAGGAAATTCATTCCTGCAAAAACTGTCGAAGGATCTGTTGTTGTAGAACACTTTGAACTTGCTTCAGAAAGTGATTACACAAACGAAGACAAGTTACAAGTGTTAAAAGATGCTAAAGTGATGAACATACTTTATAATGGAATTGATAAAAATATGTTCACAAGCATCATAAATTGCACAACATCTAAACAAATTTGGGACACCATCAAAGTTCTGTGTGAAGGGACTGACCAAGTCCGAAAGAACAAGAGATCATTGTTGACACAACAATATGAATTCTTTCAAGCAAAGCCTGGTGAACCTATAACATCAGTATATGACAGGTTCAACACTTTGCTCAACGACTTGAAAATACTTGGGAAGTCTTATGATAATGAGGATATAAACACCAAGTTCATGAGATCTCTCCCACCAAGTTGGGATCCAAAGACAACAACAATAAGAGAGGCTCATGACTTGGATCTTCTCACACTGGATAGGCTCTACGGAAATTTAAAGACCTACGAACTTGAAGTAGAGCAACAACAATGCATGCATGGAAAGATAGAGGAGCTGCGTTGATGGTTGAGACAAGCAAGTCTAAAGAGAAGCTTGATGAGGAATCTTCTGACTCTAGTTCGACTGATAATGAAGATGAACTGGATATTGATGATGACATGGAGGAATTCATGGCATTCATGGTCAAACAGTTTAAGAAATTTAGGGTTAGCAGAAAAGGAAGAAAATCATCGAGAAAATCTAACCCTAAACGAGAAGGTCAAAAAGTCACCTTCGACTTAAAGAAAATAAGATGCTACAATTGTGATGGGTTAGGGCACTTTGCCAATGAGTGCAAGAAGCCTAGATCTAATGATAGATCTAAGGATGAAAAATCAAGGAAGGACTTTGCTGACAAGAAAGCCAAATCCAAGAGCAAAGCCTTGATTACTGAGGGAAAAGATTGGATTGACAGCGATTCTGATGAAGAAGTTGTCAACTTTGCCCTAATGGCTCGTAGTGACGAGTCAAGTGATTCTACAAAGGTATGTGATGCAAATCAGAATTTTAACATGCTTAATTTACTTGATACATCTAGCATTGAAAGCATGCAAAAAGATATGTCTGATTTACATGTCAGTTTTAGGTCTTTGACTATAGAGCATACCAATGTAAAAGAATCACGTGACATTCTCTTAAAAAGAAACAAGTTTCTTGAAGAGAGATTGGCACAGTTTGATACCATCAAGTCTGACTTAAACAAAGCACATCATATGATTGATGCTTTGAAAAAGAGGGAATATTACTTAGTAGAGCAACTTGAAATTGCTCAAGCTAAGATTAAACAATGGAATACTTCCTCTAAAAAGTTATCTGACTTGGTAGGGTATCAAACAATAGGTCAAAAATTTGGACTAGGTTATGATAAAAATCTAGATAAAAGTTCAGATTTAAATGATCAAATTGTAGCTGCAAACTCCTCAACTAGTAAGCCAAGTTCTAAAAGAATTAATTTTGTATCTCCTGTTATTGAACCTAAATTTATAAACACTCAAGATCAACATATTATTGCAAAAACAGAAATTGATCAAAAGACAATTAATGTTGTTGATAAGAGTGAATCAAAAAGTTAAACATTGGGTTCATGACAAAGACACAATTGAATAAAAAACTGGAAGCTCTTCCAGACAAAAAGGCTGAAAAATTGGTGGAGTTAAGCAGAAAGAAGAAAAATAGGAATGGAAAGATAGGCATTAATAAACATACAAACTATGCTAGAATGCCTGATGCTCCTAGAAAGACGTGTCATGTATGTGGTAACCCCAACCACATCGCTATAAACTGTAGGAGCAAAAATAAAATTCCTATGCTTGAGACTGCATCTTCAAAGAAAATAAAAGATAAATCACCAATAAAAAGGTTAGATAATCTTTGCATTAAAACTGAAAATTCTAAACTTGGCAGTCTCTCACAAACAAGTAGCAAGACTATTGATTGTCCTATTCTAGTTAAAACTGTTAAGAGACAATCAACTCAATCTGAGTCAAGTCTTGAGTCTACAACTAGTGAGAAAGGATCCAAGAAAATCTGGGTCCCAAAAATCTCAAACTAGTTAATCTCTACTGTGCAGGGCAAAAGGAAGAAATCATGGTACTTGGACAGTGGATGTTCAAGGCACATGACCGGAGATAAGACCCTGCTAAAATAGTATGAAGAGAAAAGTGGCCCAAAAGTCACTTTTGGAGATGACAGCAAAGGCCATACAAGGGGATATGACAATGTTGAACATGGAGATGTCATCTTCACAGAAGTAGCACTGGTTGACGGCTTAAAGCACAATTTGTTAAGTGTGAGTCAACTATGTGATAAAGGATTCCATGTCACCTTTAAAGAAGACCTATGCCAGGTGTGTGACAAGGAATCTGGGAATGTGATATTGACTGGAAAAAGAAAAGGAAATCTGTATGTAGCAAATCTTTTTTCTTTTACTGATCAAATCACATGTCTCTATAGCAAAGCCTCAACTGAGGAAAGTTGGCTTTGGCATAAGAAGCTTTCCCACTTAAATTTCAAGAACATCAACAAGCTTGTGAGGAAAGGACTAGCAGCTGGCATTCCACAATTGGAATTTATACAAGATGGATTATGTGATGTATGCCAGAAAGGGAAACAAAAAAGTGTATCATTCAAGAGCAAACCAGCAACATCAATCACTGACCCACTACAATTGTTACACATGGACTTGTTTGGTAAAGTGAATGTGATGTCTATTTTATGAAATAGATATGCCTTGGTTATTGTGGATGATCACACGAGGTATACTTGGGTAAAATACCTCTTTACAAAAAATGAAGCTGCTCAGTTGATAATTGATCATATCAAGAAGATAGAAACTGAGTCAGGAAAAACAGTAAGGATTATAAGGAGCGATAGAGGAACAAAATTCAAGAATTCCCAAGTACTTGAATTTTGCACTGAAAAAGGAATAACTCAACAATTCTCAGCTCCAAGAACACCTCAACAAAATGGAGTTGTTGAGAGGAAAAATAGAGCCCTTATTGAAGCAGCAAGGACTATGTTACAAGAGGCTAAGCTTCCCACATATTTTTGGGAGGAAGCTATAAGTACTGCTTGCTTTACACAGAATAGATCCTTGATTAACAAAGCATACAACAAAACACCTTACGAGTTAATGACTGGGAGAAAACCATCTCTCAAGTTCTTATATGTGTTTGGTTGTAAATGCTTTGTACTGAGAGATTCATCAGAGTCAAGAGGAAAGTTTGACAACAAATATGATGAAGCAATCTTCTTAGGTTATTCTCTGTCAAGCAAAGCATACAGAGTATATAATCTAAGAACAAAGGTCATTGTGGAATCAATTCAAGTCATGTTTGATGATAAAAAGATTCCAGGAATGATTGGACAAGGATTGCATGAACCTCTCAGTTTTGAGAATGAATTGGATGCATGGGAATATCCATTAGAGACTATTGAACAACCCCAAGATAACAATGATCCCTACATAATTGAGGGGGAGCTAACAGTTGTGCATGAAGTGCCTAGAACTAATACTCTATCAGAAAATAGAATGTTAGATGGAACTCAAGAGACTGGTAACATTAGTATCCCATCGGAGACTAATGGTCTACCAGAGACTAGAGTCACTGATGCACAATCAGAAACTATATTAACACCGGAATCAGTAGAAATAAATAGCTCAGGGGGAGCTAATAATGAAGGAGTCAATGGTTCAGGGGGAGCAGTCTCTGATCATGAAGCTAGAATGGATGACACCAATCTAGAAAATGTAGGCTCAACTTCAAGATCAAATCTGCCACGTGCAATTCCATGGTTAAGAGACCACACGCCAGATTTGATAATTGGAAGTTTAGAGGATGGAATCAAGACTAGAAGTGCAACTCAAAATGAATGTTTATATCTCAGTTTTCTCTCAAAGATTGAGCCAAAGAAAATTGAGGAAGCACTTCAAGATCCTGACTGGATAATTGCCATGCAAGAAGAATTGAACCAATTCACTCGAAACAAAGTTTGGAGACTGGTACCTAAACCAAAGAATAGATCAATTATTGGTGCCAAATGGGTCTTCAGAAACAAAATGGATGAAGCTGGTACAATTACAAGGAACAAAGCAAGACTGGTTGCAAAAGGATATTCTCAAGAAGAAGGAATAGACTATGATGAAACTTTTGCACCAATAGCAAGACTTGAAGCAATACGAATATTTTTGGCATATGCAGCCTACAAGGACTTCAAGGTGTACCAGATGGATGTCAAAAGTGCTTTCTTAAATGGAAAATTGGAAGAGGAAGTCTATGTTTGCCAACCCCCAGGTTTTGTAGACTCCAAATTTCCAAATCATGTCTATAGGTTAGACAAAGCACTTTATGGCTTAAAACAAGCACCAAGAGCCTGGTATGATACTCTATCTCAATTTTTAATTGAAAACAAATTTGTTAGAGGTATCATAGATAAAACATTATTTTATAGAAAGCAAGGCTCTGATATTATATTGGTGCAGATATATGTAGATGATATTATATTTGGGTCTACAAATGAAAATCTTTGTAAAAAATTCTCAAAACTTATGCAGTCTAGATATGAAATGAGTATGATGGGAGAATTAACATTCTTCTTAGGATTGCAGATTAAACAATCACCTGATGGAATATTTATCAGTTAGTCAAAATACATCAAAGACTTACTGAGAAAATATGATTTGGTTGATTGTGCACCTGCAAAAACACCCATGCCTACTTCTACTAAACTAGATAAAGATTTAAAAGGAAAGAAAGTTGATATGACTAGTTATAGAGGAATGATAGGCTCTCTTTTATATTTAACTGCAAGTAGACCTGATATAATGTTTGCTACATGCCTGTGTGCTAGATTTCAAGCTGACCCTAGAGAGTCACATTTGATTGCTGTAAAAAGAATACTCAGTTATCTAAAGGGTACCCCAAACCTTGGATTATGGTATCCCAAAGAATCTGATTTTAAACTAATTGGTTATTCAGATGCTGATTATGCAGGGTGTAAGCTTTACAGGAAAAGCACAAGTGGAAGCTGCCAACTTCTTGGAGGCAGACTTGTTTCTTGGTTCAGCAAGAAACAAAATTCAGTTTCTACTTCAACAGCAGAAGCTGAATACATCGCAGCTGGGAGTTGTTGTGCTCAAATCTTATGGATCAAGAATCAACTCCTAGACTATGGTATGTCATTATCCAAGATTCTTATTTATTGTGATAATACTAGTGCCATAGCAATAACAGAAAATCCAGTGCAACATTCAAGAACAAAACACATAGATATTAGATATCACTTCATAAGAGAACATGTAAGTGAAGGTAATATCGAATTACACTGGGTAACAACTGATAAACAACTTGCAGACATATTCACAAAACCTTTAGATGAATCTACCTTTTCTAGATTAGTTTCTGAATTAGGAATGTTGAATTATGCCTTTAAAAATTGATTAATTTTTTTTTTAAACAAGTTGTTTAGTTGTATGCAGCTAGAATTAATTTTCTGGAAATAAGCTGTTTTATTAAAGCAGAATTTCAGGAGCTAGAATTTTACTTCTGGAAAAAGTTGATAAAATGAATAGTCAAATGATTGATTATTGAATAATATGAGCTAGAGTGAGTAAGAGACTAACTAGTCCCTGATAGTTGTTTTTAATTAGTCCCCGACTAAATTAAAAAATTAAACTATCAGAGACTACCTTAGTCCCCGATAGTTAATACTATCAGAGACTATTTTAGTCCCCGATAGTTAATACTATCAGAGACTATTTTAGTCCCCGATAGTTGATACTATCAGAGACTATTTTAGTCCCCGATAGTTAATACTATCAGAGACTATCTTAGTCCCCGATAGTTAATACTATCAGAGACTAACTAGTCCCCGATAGTAAATCTTATCGGAGACTACCTTAGTTCCTGGTAGTAAACCCTATCGGAGACTAATCTTCTTCTAGTCTCTTACGAGTGAACAGATCAGAGATTAGGACAATCTCCGATCGAGGGTAAACTGGTAGTTACCCATCTGTAGGAATTGCAAACGTTTCTAACAAATTGATAAAACAAATTTCAAACATCTTTGCAATCACAATCACTCAAAGCTCTGAAATTATTTTCTCTCTGATAATACTCTGCAATTTAACCCTCTTTTAAGTTTCTTCCAAAGTTCACAGATCTCTTGCAATGGCCGCTAAAACAGTTGCTTTCAAGTTTGGAGACTTTGATTTCATTAAGACCAACCATGCAGGGGTGGCTGATAAGAATGTCTTTGAAGCCCAGTACCACCCCTTCGTGGATTTTCTTCAAAACTCCACACTAACTTACGCCATTTATGAAGCTCCCGTCCAAGCCGCTGAGGTCATCACGGCTATTTGGTCCACTGCTACCATACAAGGTGCAAAAACTGACTCACCTATGGTAAGTTTCAGGTATGCAAACACTACTTATACTATAGATCATACCGTTGTAAATAATGCTTTACATTTACCAGTTTATGAAAACTTTGACTCCCCTACCTCTGATGAAGAAATAATTTCTATGTTGAAAAACTTAAATTATTCTGCTGAAATTGGGTCTGTTGGGTCTATTACACGACCCCATATAAGGCAAGAGTGGTCACTGTTCTTTGACATAATTACTAAAGCTTTTACAACAAAATGCAGTGGATATGATGCTATCACTACACTTACACAACAAATTACTTTTAGTGTGTTGTATGGTAGACATCTAAACATTGGGCTTTTAATTCTGCAAAACTTGTTGCCAAAACTTAAAACCAGTAAAACTAAAATTTATTATGCTAGGTTTTTGATGATGATTGCTTATTATCTAATCCCTAACCTAAATATTACTGGAATGCAAGTTGTACCAACTGTTTTGCAGAGTAAAAGAATAGTCAAAGATGTGAAGAACTCTGCAAAGGTAACTGTTCCTTTATCTTTCCCTCCTATCATGAGATCTACTCTTATTGATAGGCTTCCCAATCTTTACTCTTTGCAATTTTTTGAGGATAATAAGAGCCAAAACCCTGTGAATCCTCCAACAACTTCACCACAACAATCTATAGCCACCTCCACAGTCTCCCAAAAGACTGTGGTTGTAAAAACCAAGACAATCACAAAACTCCCAATTAAGAGAAAAATAATCTCTGAGCAAATGAGGACGAGGGAGAACCAGAAGCTGAAGTTCCACTTCAGAGGAAAAAGAGAATTATAACCCTTAGCCAAGCCCAATCCAATGCTTCTCAAAAAGCATTGGAGGCTATAAGGACAAACAGTGAACTGTCACCATCCTTCCAAAAGGATGTTGACATTGAAGAAAGTTCCCAACCAGGAACATACTGTACAGAGTCAGCACAAACTCTTGGTCACAACCAAGAGGAACCCATAAGAGAGTTCATAAAACAAAAGTGTGACACAAGGAGTGCACACACAAAGTCATTTATTGATATTCCTCAATTTTTAATCTCTGAGGAACAACCAACACTCCCCACTGTACATTCTTCTCCTTTTTCTCCCATTCTTGATTCTTTTGATGTAAATATAACTGATTCTCTTGATTTTTCCCAAGAGGAGCCAATACTCGAGACAAGTTCTCATACAATTTCCATGGATAGCTCCCTAGCCCAAAATACACAAAGGGAACCCCCTATCCATGCTGTCACAAGCACTTCTCAAACCCCCACTTCTGTAGGAAAGAGTGACACCATCAAAATGAGTGAGGTTGTGAGAATAAATAGTGAGAGTCAGGCTCCTGACCTGGAAAAAGGAGAGCACATACACATAAAAGAGAGTCAAGCTTTAGAAAGCTTGGAAAAAGGAGAGCATAAGAAGCTGGGTGCCCAACCCCAGGCAAAAGGAGAAGGTGTGAGCAAGGATGAGATCCTTGAACAAAATAAAAGAGAGAAATTCTCAGCAGGTATATTTTTACAACCTGTTGATACAAGCTCACAAGAAGCTCATGTTTTTTCTGCTCCCTCCACAAATATCCAAACAGAAGAAACTGAGAACAATACAAGCACAGGGGATGCAACATTAAATATGATATCTGAAATGTCTAATGCCGACTTTTAAGTTTTATATGGTTTGCAACAAAGACAAGACCACCTTTTTGCATTAAAGACAAGGCTTGCAGATGAACCTGTGCATGAAGAAGCTCCAGAAACAAATGTTGATGAATGGTTGGATGCAACCTATTCCAACACACTGGAGGATGCAGCCGCCCAATTGAGGCAGGATTATGTGACCAACATAGGGTCAATTGCTTCTGCACCATCAGTTAAAGATATATTAGAAGAAGTAACCAAGGTGGATAAGAAACACACCAAGTTTCACCACTTCTTGGTTACTGGCATCAATGGTACAGTGAAGAAAATGGAGGAAAGGATGGAGTTGGAGACAGAGAAAATCAGAAGGTGCTATGAAGGACACTTGCCAAGGAGGACTATCACTGCAATTGATACTCTTATCAAAGACAAGTCCAAAACTGACAGTCGACTTCAAGCCCTTGAAGCAAATATTCAACTCCTGATCCAAAAACAAGACCGAATGGAACAGCTACTGATGCAGGCAATTCCAAATTTGGCCACCTCTTCTCAACCCAAAGATGCTGATGTCAAAAAGGGGGAGAGTGGTCCATCCAATGTTCCTGTACAAAAGCAAAAGTCTGGTCCTATCCTTGATGCAGAATTGCAAGCAATGTTGGACAGGATCCTAAAGAAACATTCGAATCTTGAAGCAGCAACAAAAGCAACAACAACACAACTTCCAACAACAACAACAACAACAACAGCAGCAACAACAACATCTCCTTCTTCCACTGCACAAGCCTCAACAATAAAAGAAAAAGGCAAAGGTGTCATGGTTGAAGATTCAAAGAAGAAAACTACTACTCAACCAGGACAGCCTAAGCTACTGGGGGATGCCATGAAGACAGCTCACTTTCCTACTCCAGTTGAACTAATAGTGGATGGGAAAGTGGAGTTTGTCTATCCTCAAGAACAGAAACTGATAGAATCTGATGCACTACTAGCTCAGAAACTTCAAGAAGAGGAGGATATGGCAGCAGCTAGGGAGGAGGAGGAGGCAAAGAAGAAGAAAATCTTTATAAGGAGATCAAGTGCACAGAAAGCAGCCATAACCAAGAAGAAGAATAAAGAGATGGAAGAGGCTGAGAAGAAATCAAGAAGGAAACCTTTGGTCCAGGAATCTGCAAAGAAACCTGTGATCAAGGCAACTATCAAGAAGCCTACTTCTCAAGATCCTCCAAGGTCAACTGAGACTGCTTTGGTGGCTGTGAGTGGACCAACAAAG
>CM025786.1:57514186-57542146 GCA_014636745.2 Centella asiatica
AGTATTCTAAAGACAATCATCATCAAATGTTAATAAAACCTAACAATCTCCCCCTAATTATGAATATCAGAATGATAAGCATAATTTCAAGGTTGATGATGATGTCAAAACTCAACTATTACAAATACTTAGAAAAAGAATAAAGAATAATAAATGATACAAATGTACCTGAACTTTAGATCTTCGATCTATCATTCAGCTTCTCTCCCCCTGGATAATTTACCCAGCTTCTCTGAGTATTACACTCAGCTACTCCAAGAATAAATCCTGGCTACCTGAATATTTTATTTAGCTTCTCCAAGTCTATGACTGGCTTCAATTCTCCAAGATTTAAATAACCCTGGCTACCCAAGACTTTGTCTCGGCTTCAATTAAAAACTTTACTCCAACATCCACACCACACCTTATATCTGTTTATTTCTTCTTTTTCAAGTTCCTGAAATACTTCAACCTTTCTTCAAACAATCTCTTCAACTCCACCTCACTTGGTCCCTCTGCTTTTCTTAATAATCTGATAAAATCTTCAAGATTCTTCTCTGTTAATTTTTCTATATCTCTCTCATATTGAACAAAGATCTTCTGGTCATGGATATTTTCATACCACATTCCGAGAGGTTCAGATTCCACCAAATATAATTTTCCTTTGAAGCTCAATGGTGGTTCTCGTACTGCAGATATTTTACTTGAAGCACTGACCATGGGAGGTTTCACTGAAGAAATTGGTTGAGGTTTAAGAATTTCTGATACAGGAATTATAGTATTTTCTTTTGCAGGATTCTGAGCTAAAGGCTTCCTTCTTGAGTGTTTTTCATCCTGTTCCATCTCCTTATTCCTTTTCCTTGTCAAAGCTGCCTTCTTTGCAGAAGTCAACTTGACAGGAGGTTTCTTTATTGCAGCCCTTTTCTTTTCCTCATTCTCTTTCTCCTCTTTGGCTAATTCTTTGTCAGTCTGTTCTTGAAGTTGTTGAGCAACCAAGAAATCAGATTCTATTATCCTTGGATCTTGAGGAGCAACTTGAATAACTCCCCCTTCAACTTCCAATTCCACTGGCTTGTAAATCCTCCCAGCTTTTATAGCATCCCCCATTAGTCTAGGCTGTGCTGGTTGAATTTTTGGTTCTGAGACCATAACACCTTTGCCTTTGTCTCTGAAAGCGCTTGGGGGGCCTGCTTCAATTTGTTGGGTAGAAGAGGAAGTTTGACTTTGAGGTTTTGGGATTTGAGGAAGGCTCGATGGTTTGGATGATATGGGCAATTGTTGAACTTTGGATTCAAGTCTTGCTAGTGTTGCCTTGAGCTCTGCATTAATATTGGCATAAGCTGTTGGCTGTGTTGGTGTTGATGTTGGAAGAACTGGATCACTCTCCCCCTTTTTGACATTATCATCCTTGGAGGGGGCAGAGTTGGGTAATTGTGCGGCAATCTGTTGGAGGAATTGGTGGATTTGATCAACTTTAACCTCAAGAAGACTCAGGCGACTGTCATATCTGGACTTATCCTTGATAATTTGATCAATTGCTTGGATAGTCTTTCTAGGCAAGTGGCCTTCATAGTGCCTCTTGAGTTTATCATTTTCTAGTTCCATGTGTTGCTTTAGTTCCTGGATTGCTTCATTGATCCCAGTAGCCAAGAAGTGATGGAATTTGGCATTTTTTCGATCCACTTTAGTCACTTCTTCTGCCACATCCTTTGTAGAGGGGGCAGCTGCTGTTGACCCTATATTGGTCACATAATCCTGTCTGTACACAGCAGCTGCAACTTCTAGAGAATTGGTGAATTTGGCATCAAGCCATTCATCCACATTCTCAGCTTCAGGTTCTTCAAGAACAGGTTCATCTGCAAGCCTTGTCTTTAAAGCAGAGATATGGTCTTGCCTCTGTTGTAGACCATATAATAGTTCAAAATCTTCGTTTGACATCTCTGAAATGATGTTTAAGGCAGCATCCCCTGTGCTTGAACTGTTCTCTGGTGCTGCTGTTTGGATATTGGTGGAGGGAGCAACAGAAACCAGAGCTTCTTGTGAGCTAGTGGTCTCAACAGGTTTCAAAAAATCACCTGCTGAGAATTTCTCTCTTTTATTGTCTTCAAGGATCTCATCCTTGCTCACACCCTCACCTTTTGCCTGGGGTTGGGCACCCAGCTTCTCATGCTCTCCTTTTTCCAAGCTTGCTAAAGCTTGACTCTCTTTTATGTGTATGTGCTCTCCTTTTTCCAGGTCAGGAGCCTGACTCTCACTATGTATTCTCACAACCTCACTCATTTTGATGGTGTCACTCTTTCCTACAGAAGTGGGAGTTTGAGAAGTGCTTGTGACAGCATGGACAGGGGGTTCCCTTTGTGTATCTTGGGCTAGGGATCTATCCATGGAAAATGTGTGAGAGCTTGTCTCGAGTATTGGCTCCTCTTTGGAAAAATCAAGAGAATCAATTATATTTACATTAAAAGAATCAAGAATGGGAGAAAAAGGAGAAGAATGTACAGTGTGGAGTGTTGGCTGTTCCTCAAGGGCAAAAATTTGAGGAACATCAATAGATGACTTTGTGGGTGCACTCCTTGTGTCACTCATTTGTTTTGTATTCTCTCTATTTGGTTCCTCTTGGCTGTGACCAAGAGTTTGTGCAGACTCTGTAACAGGTGTCCCTGGTTGAGGACTTTCTTCAATGTCAATGTCCTTTTGGGAGGACATAGACAGATTACTGTCTTTCCTTATAACCTCCATTGCCTTTTGGGAAGTAATGGATTGCTTTTGGCTTTGGGTTATAACTCTCTTCTTTCTCTGAAGTGGAACTTCAGCTTCTGGTTCTCCCTCATCCTCACTTACTCCCTCAATTATTTTTCTTTTTATTGGGAGCTTTGTGACTTTTCTGGTTTTTACAACCACAGTCTTTTGGGAGACTGTGGAGGGGGCTTTAGATTGTGATTGTGAAGTTGTTGGGGGATTAGATGGTGTTTGTGTGGTATCCCCAAAGAATTGTAAAGAATATGTGGTTGGTAGAGTGTCAATGAGAGTGTTTCTCATGACAGTAGGATAGAATAAAGGTACATTTACCTTTGCCGCATATTTCTTTAAATCACTTACTACTCGTTTTGTCTGCAAAACAGGAGGCACAACTTGCATACCAGTGATATTAAGGTTAGGAATTAAATGATATGCAATCATCATCAAAAACCTAGCATAATAAATTTTATTTTTATCACCAGTTTTAAGTTTGTCCATCAAGTTTTGCAAAATCAAAAGCCCTACGTTTATATGCCTATCATACAATACACTATATGCAATTTGTTGTGAAATAGTGGTGATGGCATCATATCCACTGCATTTAGAAGTAAAAGCTTTAGTTATAATGTCAAAGAACAATGACCACTCTGGCCTAAGATGGGGACGTGTGATGGTCCCAACAGAACTTATTTCGGTATTATAGTTTAATTCCTTAAACATACCTATAAGTTCTTCATCAGAGGCAAGAGGATCATGGTTTTCCCTTACGGGTAAATGAAGTGCATTATTAACTGTGGCATGAGTAATAGTATAGTCAGTGTTTTCATACCTGAAACTTACCTGTGGAGAGTCATCACTTTCATTAGTGATTGATGCAGTGCTCCACATGGTTGTGATTACTTCTGCAGCTTGGATGGGAGTGTCATAGATGGCGTGTTGTAATGGAGAGTTCTTTAGGAAATCCACAACAGGGTAGTACTTTGCTTCAAATTCATACTTGTTAGCCACCCCTGCATGGTTAGTCTTTATGAAAACGAACTCACCAACTGTGAAGCACACTGTTTTGGCCGCCATTGAAGAGATCTGTAAACTTTGTGAAGAAAACTCAAAAAGAGGTTCAATCGCAGAGAATGTGCAGAGAGAAATCTAATTGCAGATTTTGATACTTGTGATTA
The DNA here is from genome assembly GCA_014636745.2 of Centella asiatica. Classification (NCBI taxonomy): domain Eukaryota; kingdom Viridiplantae; phylum Streptophyta; class Magnoliopsida; order Apiales; family Apiaceae; genus Centella; species Centella asiatica. The sequence goes on from CM025786.1 coordinate 57,518,080, forward strand.
CAAACGGTTTTTGAAATTACTTTTATTAAAATATGAGAAACGTTTGCTATTCAAGCATCAAGGGTAACTACCAATTTACCCTCTTTCAGAGATTGCCCTAATCTCTGATTGCCCCTTGTGATAAGAGATTGACCCGATTAGTCTCCGATGTAGTAATTACTCATCGGGGACTAAGATAATCTCTGATGTTATAAATGAACGCATCGGGGATTAGTCGAGTCTCCGATGAAATAACTCATCAGGGACTAAGATAGTCTCCGATGTTATAAATATACGCATCGGGGATTAGGACATTCTCCGATGTTGTAATTTTGATCTATCGGGGATTAATTAAAATACACATCGGGGAATAATCGAGTCTCCGATGAAGTAATTTTAACTGATCGGGGATTAGTTAAACTACTCATCGGGGATTAATCGAGTCTCCGATGAAGTAATTTTAACCGATCGGGGATTAGTTAAACTACACATCGGGGAATAAGTCCTTTAATCTCTTATCACTCTTTTTCTCAGGGACTTAATCCCTGCTTCAGTTTTATCTTTGAAAAACTTTTCCAACAATCATATTAATGATTATTAGCTGCATTTTTCTGTTTTATCAAATTTAAAACAGCTTCTTTTTTTTTTTTCAGAATTAATTATTCTAGCTGCATCAAAAAAATCTGTTTAATTAAAAACAGCTACAACCCAGAAATTTAATTCTAGCTTCTAAAATCTGTTTAGTTAAAACAGCTTCTTTTTCCAGAATTAATTATTCTAGCTTCATCAAAAATCTGTTTAATTATAAACAGCTACAATCCAGAAATTTAATTCTAGCTTCTAAAAATCTGTTTAGTTAAAACAGCTTCTTTTTCCAGAATTAATTATTCTAGCTTCATGCAACTGTTAAACAACTTGAAAGTTTAAAACTTAATTTTTAGAACCATAATTCAACATTCCTAGTTCAGAAACTAGTCTGTTGAATGTAGATTCATCCAATGATTTTGTAAAAATATCTGCAAGTTGTTTATCAGTTGCAACCCAGTGTAATTCAATATTTCCTTCACTAACATGTTCCCTAATGAAGTGATATCGAATATCTATGTGTTTGGTTCTTGAATGTTGCACTGGATTTTCAGTTATGGCTATGGCACTCGTATTATCACAATAAATTGGAATTTTGGTTAGTGTCATACCATAATCTAGGAGTTGATTTTTGATCCACAAGATCTGTGCACAGCAACTCCCAGCTGCGATATATTCCGCTTCTGCTGTTGAAGTAGAAACTGAATTTTGTTTCTTGCTAAACCAAGAAACAAGTCTGCCTCCAAGTAGTTGGCAGCTTCCACTTGTGCTTTTTCTGTCAAGCTTACACCCTGCATAATCAGCATCTGAATAGCCAATTAGTTTAAAGTCAGATTCTTTAGGATACCACAATCCAAGGTTTGGGGTACCCTTTAGATATCTGAGTATTCTTTTTACAGCAATCAAATGTGACTCTCTAGGGTCAGCTTGAAATCTAGCACACAAGCATGTAGCAAACATTATATCAGGTCTACTTGCAGTTAGATATAAAAGAGAGCCTATCATTCCTCTATAACTAGTAATCTCAATTTTCTTTCCTTTTAAATCCTTATCTAGTTTAGTGGAAGTAGGCATGGGTGTTTTTGCAGATGCACAATCAACTAAGTCATATTTTCTCAATAAGTCCTTGACATACTTAGACTGACTGATAAATATTCCATCAGTTGATTGTTTTATTTGCAAACCTAAGAAAAATGTTAATTCTCCCATCATACTCATTTCATATCTAGACTGCATAAGTTTTGAGAATTTTTCACAAAGTTTCTCATTCGTAGACCCAAATATAATATCATCTACATATATTTGCACCAAAATAATATCAGAGCCTTGCTTTCTATAAAATAAAGTTTTATCTATGATACCTCTATTAAATTTCTTTTCAAGTAAAAACTGGGATAGAGTATCATACCAGGCTCTTGGTGCTTGTTTCAAGCCATAAAGTGCTTTGTCTAATTTGTAGACATGATTTGGAAATTTGGAATCTATGAAACCTGGGGGTTGGCAAACATAGACTTCCTCTTCCAATTTTCCATTTAAGAAAGCACTTTTGACATCCATCTGGTACACCTTGAAGTTCTCGTAGGCTGCATATGCCAGGAATATTCTGATTGCTTCAAGTCTTGCTACTGGTGCAAAAGTTTCATCATAATCTATTCCTTCTTCTTGAGAATATCCTTTTGCAACCAGTCTTGCTTTGTTCCTTGTTATTGTACCAGCTTCATCTAATTTGTTTCTGAAGACCCACTTGGCACCAATGATTGATCTATTCCTTGGTTTGGGTACCAGTCTCCAGACTTTGTTTCGAGTGAATTGGTTTAATTCTTCTTGCATGGCAATTATCCAATCAGGATCTTGAAGTGCTTCCTCAATTTTCTTTGGTTCAATCTTTGATAGAAAACTGAGGTATAAACATTCATTTTGTGTTGCACTTCTAGTCCTAACTCCATCCTCAATATTTCCAATGATCAAATCTGTTGTGTGGTCTCTCAACCATGGTCTAGGTTTTGGTAGATTTGATCTTGAACTAGAGGCTTCATTTTCTAGATTGATAAGATTCAATCCAGCTTCATGAGCAGAGTTTGCTCCCCCTAAACTATTGATCTCTTCTTCATTAACTCCCCCTGAGTTAGATATCTCAATAGTCTCTGTGTGTGCATCAGGGATACTAGTCTCTGATGTATCATTAGTCTCCGATGGAGAATTAATGTCATCAGTGACTTGTGTTCCATTTTGTTCCAGTACTCTAGTCTCTGATAATACATCAGTCCTTGGTACTCCATGCACAACAGTCAACTCCCCCTCAATTAAAGAGGAATCACTGTTATTTTGGGGATTTTCAGCATTCTCTGTTGGATATTCCCATGCATCCAATTCATTCTCAAAACTGAGAGGTTCATGCAATCCTTGACCAAGCATTCCTGGAATCTTTCTATCATCAAATGCAACTTGAATGGATTCCACAATGACCTTGGTTCTTAAGTTATAAACTCTGTATGCTTTGCTTGACAGAGAATAACCTAAGAAGATTGCTTCATCAGACTTATTGTCAAATTTTCCTCTTGTCTCTGATGAATCTCTCAGTACAAAGCACTTACAACCAAACACATGTAAAAACTTGAGAGTTGGTTTTCTCCCAGTCATCAATTCATAAGGTGTTTTGTTGTATGCTTTGTTTATCAAGGACCTGTTTTGTGTAAAACATGCAGTGCTTATAGCTTCCTCCCAAAAATAAGTGGGAAGCTTAGCCTCTTGCAACATGGTCCTTGCTGCTTCAATGAGGGTTCTATTTTTCCTCTCAATAACTCCATTTTGTTGAGGGGTTCTAGGTGCAGAGAATTGATGAGTAATTCCTTTCTCAGTGCAGAATTCAATTACTTGGGAATTTTTGAATTCTGTTCCTCTGTCACTTCTTATTACCCTCACTGTTTTTCCTGACTCAGTTTCTAGTTTCTTGACATGATCAATAATTAACTGAGCAGCTTCATTCTTTGCAAAGAGGTATTTTACCCAAGTATACCTTGTGTAATCATCAACAATTACCAGTGCATATCTATTCCTTAATATAGACATCACATTCACTTGACCAAATAAATCCATATGGAGAAGTTGTAAAGGATCAGTGATTGATGTTGCTGGTTTGTTTTTGAATGATACACTTCTTTGCTTTCCTTTCTGGCATGCATCACACAATCCATCTTGTGTAAATTCCAATTGTGGAATGCCAGCTACCAATCCTTTCCTCACAAGACTATTGATATTCTTGAAATTCAAGTGGGAAAGCTTCTTATGCCAAAGCCAACTCTCATCAGTTGAAGCTTTGCTATATAGACATGTGATTTGATCAGTTGAAGAAATGAGATTTGCAATGTACAAATTCCCTTTTCTTTTTCCTGTCAAAATCACAGTCCCTGATTCTTTGTCACTCACTATGCATTGATCTTCTTTAAAAGTGACATTGAATCCTTTATCACATAGTTGACTCACACTTAGTAGATTGTGCTTTAAGCCGTCAACCAGTGCTACTTCTGTGAAGATGACATCACCATGTTCAACAGATCCATATCCTCTTGTATGGCCTTTGCTGTCATCTCCAAAAGTGACTCTTGGGCCACTTCTCTCTTCATACTGTTTTAGCAGGGACTTATCTCCAGTCATGTGCCTTGAACAACCACTGTCCAAGTACCATGATTTCTTCTTTTTGCCCTGCACAGTAGAGAGAACTAGTTTGAGATTTTTGGGACCCAAATCTTCTTGAGTCCTTTCTCACTAGCTGCAGTTTTAAGACTTGACTCAGAATAAGTCGATTGCCTTTTTCCATGTTTGATTTTAATTGGGCAATGTACAGTCTTGCTACTGGTGTTTGTGAGACTACTTGACTTTGATCTATTATTTTTTATGCAAAGATTACTTGACCTTTTTACAGGTGATTTATCTTTTATTGTCTTTGAGTTAGCAGTCTCAACCATAGGAATTTTATTTCTGCTCCTACAGTGCATAGCTATGTGGTTTGGATTACCACATACATGACATGTTTTTCTAGGAGCATCAGGCATTGAAGCATAGTTGGTATATTTGTTAATGCCTAACTTGCCATTCCTATTTTTCTTGCTTCTGTTTGATTCCACAGCTTTTTCAGCCTTATGTATTGGAACAGTTTCCAATTTCTTTATTAACTGTTTCTTTGTCATAAACCCAATATTTAAATGTTTGCTTTCATTCTTCTCAACAATATTCACTGTCTTTTGATTAAAACTAGTTTTTTCAGTGTTTTGTTGATCTTGAATGTTTATAAATTTGGGTTCATGGACAGGAGATACAAAGTTAATTTTTCTAGCAGCTTTAGGCTTTTCAGTTGTGGACTCAACAGCTTCAATATGATCAATTAAATCTGAACTACTATCAAGATTTTCATCATAACCTAGTCCAGATTTTTGACCTATTGTTTGATACCCTACCAAGTCAGATAACTTTTTAGAGGAAGTATTCCACTGTTTAATCTTAGCTTGAGCAATTTCAAGTTGCTCTACTAAGTAATATTCCCTCTTTTTCAAAGCATCAATCATATGATGTGCTTTGTTTAAGTCAGACTTGATAGTGTCAAACTGTGATAGTCTTTCTTCAAGAAAATTGTTTCTTTTTAAGAGACTATCACGTGACTCTTTCACATTGGTATGCTCTATAGTTAAAGATCTAAAACTGACATGCAAATCAGATATGTCTTTTTGCATGCTTTCAATGCTAGATGTATCAAGTAAACTAAGCACGTTAAAATTCAGATTTGCATTGCATACCTTTGTAGATTCACTGGACTCGTCACTACGAGCCATTAGGGCAAAGTTGACAACTTCTTCATCAGAATCGCTGTCAATCCAATCTTTTCCCTCAGTAATCAAGGCTTTGCTCTTGGATTTGACCTTCTTGTCAGCAAAGTCCTTCCTTGATTTTTCATCCTTAGATCTATCATTAGATCTAGGCTTCTTGCACTCATTGGCAAAGTGCCCTAACCCATCGCAATTATAGCATCGAATCTTCTTTAAGTCGAAGGTGACTTTTTGACCTTCACGCTTAGGGTTAGGCTTCCTTGATGACTTCCTTCCTTTTCTGCTAGCCCTAAATTTCTTAAACTGTTTAACCATGAATGCCATGAATTCCTCCATGTCATCATCGGTATCCAGTTCATCCTCATTATCAGTCGAGCTAGCATTAGAGGATTCATCATCAAGCTTTTCTTGAGACTTGTTTGTCTCAACCATCAACGCAGCTCCTTTCTCTCTTCCATGCATGCGCTGTCTTTGCTCTACTTCAAGTTCATACGTCTTTAAGTTTCCGTAGAGCCTATCCAATGTGAGGGTTTCCATATCATGAGCCTCCCTAACTGCAGTAGTCTTTGGATCCCAGCTAGGAGGGAGAGCTCTCATGAACTTGGTATTGATATCTTCATTATCATATGTCTTACCAAGTATGGTCAAGTCATTAAGCAAAGAATTGAACCTGTCATAGATTGACGTGATTGGTTCATTAGGCTTTGCTTGAAAGAATTCATACTGTTGAGTCAACAGTGAACGTCTGTTCTTTCTGACTTGATCAGTCCCCTCACATAGGACCTTGATAGTGTCCCAGACTTGTTTAGATGTCGTGCAATTGATGATGCTATTGAACATATGTTTGTCTATTCCATTATAGAGTATGTTCATAACTTTAGCATCTTTCAACACTTGTAACTTGTCCTCGTTGGTATAATCACTTTCTGGTGCAAGTACAAAGTGCTCTGCGACAATAGATCCTTCGACAGTTTTTGCAGGAATAAACTTCCTGGGTAGATAAGGACCCTTCTCAATCCTATCTATGTAATCTGGATCTGTTGCTCTCAAGTGCATATACATCTTTTGTTTCCACATTGGATATTCATCCCTTTTTAGAATAGGAATCCTGGTTCCACCATCACGTCCTCCATTATACGCAATCATGTTAGAGCTGCTTGCTTCTTCGTTGTTGGCCATCTCAGAATCTTGTTAATTGAGTATTTTCAATTAGTGGCTCTGATACCAATTGTTTTCCCAGTAAGATGGCCTAGAACTTGTAGAAGGGGGGTTGAATACAAGTTCTTGCAACTTTTTCGAATTCCTGTTCTTTAAGAAATTGACTTTCTGCGGAATATAAAGAACAAGATCAAAACTTTATAAACAATTGCTTTTATTGATTTAACAATTGATTACAAGTTTTCTAACAATCAAAACAAGCTTTTGATCGTCAGCTTCTATTCTGTATATTTAGAGATAATACAACCCTTTCAATTCTCTATGCTATACAGACACACACCCTTTTTTTCGAATTACAATTCTGTAATTTATAATTACAGCTTCTAAAACTAAGTTTACAAAAAACCTAGCTTCCTAATTCAAATCAAATACAATCTTTCCAATTGAAAGATTTCTAACAAGTTTCCTTGTCAGCTACGTCTTCAATAAAGTCTACGTGTTCATGGAAGACTTTCCTTCTTTGATTTGAACTCTAACTCCATCAGCGATTAAGTCCTCGACTAATCTCCGATAGCTTCTTTAATTAGTCTCTGATCACTTCGAGTAATCTCCGATGCTTTAATAAATTAATCTCTGATTACCTCGAGTAATCTCCGATGCTCTAGCTTTAGTCTCTGGTGACGTCAGCTTTTAATCTCCGAAGTATTGTGTTATTCTCTGATGACGTCAGCTTTAATCTCTGACTCTTTAATTACAATCTCCGATGACGTAAGCTTTAATCTCCGATGACCAATCCTTCAATCTCCTATGAACAAATCTTTAATCTCCGATGAAGGATTTCTTCAATCTCCGATGGGCAAAGTCCAATCTCTGATGAACAAAACTTTAATCTCTGATGGACTTTTTCCCTTAATCTCCGACAAGCCAAATTTAATCTCCGAAAGACTAATTAACTTAAAACAACTTGTTGAACAGACTCAACAAGTATTCCAGCAGTACATACAAGTAAAATGAATCTATCTCTTTATTAAAATGACTAAATTACAACCAAGAGATACTACTGCTAGCTACAAAACTAAAGTGTTACAAACCAACACTTTTCTATACATTTGTATTCCTAAGTATTCTAAAGACAATCATCATCAAATGTTAATAAAACCTAACAATTATGCTTATCATTCTGATATTCATAATTAGGGGGAGATTGTTAGGTTTTAGAACATTTGATGATGATTGTCTTTAGATTACTTAGAATACAAATATATAGAAAGTGTTAATTAGTAACACTAAAGTTTTGTAGCCAGTAGTTATCTCTTTGTTTGTAATTCATTTATTCTTTGTAAAGAGATACGATTATTTTTTATTTGTAATTAACTGCTGGAATGGAGTATCGAAGCTTCAAGAAGTCAAGTTGTGTATTTGATCTGTTAGAGTTTGCAAAAAGGCTTATCGGAGACTAGAAGAACTGGTCAGAGACTAAAATGTTTTAACTGTCAGAGACTAGTTTTTCTATCGGAGACTAAAAGCTTACGTCATTAGAGATTAAAGAAAAAGGAATCAGAGACTAAGCTGACGTCATCGGAGACTAAGCCTTAACGTGTCAGAGACTAAATAACACTATCGGAGACTACACAAGCTGACGTCATCAGGGAAAAGTCATCAGGGACTAAACGTACCAGGGACTAAAAGAGTCATCAGGGACTAAATGTACCAGAGACTAAAGGATACGTCAGGGACTAAAGTCGTCGGAGACTAAAAGAAGCATCAGAGACTAATTGTAATTTAATCTCTGAAAGATACAGAGTTCAAAAAGGAAAGATTGTATTTGATTCGAAAAAGGAAGCTGAATTTTATTCAGAATAGGAACTGAGTCAATAGTAATTCAGTTGATATAGAATCTGTAATTAGTTTTACAGAGAGTAATTCAGAAGCTGTATAGGTTTTTCATAGTTTTGTATCTTTTCCTATACAGAATAGAAAAGAAGCTGACGATTACATTATTGTGATTGTTAGGATTTGTATTCAATTGTAAATCAATAAATCAATTGTTTATAAATAGATTTGTGTTCTTGTTCTTTTTATTCTGCAAGAAAAATTTAGTTTCTTAAAGAACAAGTAATCGAAGAATTTTCAAAGAACTTGTATTCAACCCCCCTTCTACAAGTTCTTGTCATCTCACTGGGAAAACAGTTAGGCTAACCCATCAGGGTAACCCGTCAGGGGAAATGCTCAACACTGTATCAGCGGAAGCCATCATTTTGTGTAGACAGTCATAACATCAGTGGATCAAGAAGCACTGAGTAAAACTCAAGTGAAGGTTGAAGCCCTGATCCAGTCTGTAACAATCAGGGGATCCAAAAGCACTGATCAAGTCCATCAGGGCTGGTCGTCAGTGGATGGTTATGACAGTATGCACCCGTCATCAGGACTTACACTCAAATCAACGAAGCTTGTTATTAGAAAGAAGAGATATTAACTGGAAAGTTATTTCTTGAAGTTTGTTATGGTCCAATGAGAACTCTTAGACATTAAATGCACGCAGATCAGGGGAAGAAAAAGAAGCAACAAAAGTAGCAGCAGTTTGACACATAGTTTCCAAAGGACAATGATGTGACATATATGCGGCTAAGTTGAAAAGAACAGCACGCCTTCGCACGTGGTTTCAACTACTGATCTTCTATATATGCAAAGGAGTTCTCATTACACATAAGAAGATCAATCCAACAGATCAATAAACAAGAAGCACACAAATCACTAGAGCAGGTTTGTAATATATCTTGAGAGAAATATTTCGAAGAAAGATTAGAAGCTAGTGAGTGTGAATTTGAAGCTGTAATTCTATTACAGATTTTGTAGCTGTTTAATCATATTTGTGATTATACAGATTTCCAGAAAAACCTCAAGTTTTAATACAACTATTTTAACTTGAATCTTTGTGTTCATACTTTATAGTTTTTCTGTTCATTGTAGCTGTTTTCTATCAGGGCCAACTGAAGTTCAAAAAGAGCAAAAAGTTTATAGTGTTTGCATTCATCCCCCCCTTCTACAAACACTTGAGCTTATATTATTCTAACAATTGGTATCAAAGCCTCTTAGCAGATTACACTTGTTAACAAAGATCGACATCTATGGCCAACAAAGTTGGAAATAGTAAAGTCCCCATATTGGAAAGGGGAAAATACTTCTTCTGGAGACAAAGAATGATAATTCATTTAAGAGCTATTGATGATGAATATTTACAGATTCTGGATGAAGGCCCTCATGTTCCCAAGAAGCTCATTCCTCAAGAAGTTGTCAATGGAGTCACTGTTCCTGAAAAATTAGTCCCAAAGACAACTAACGAAATGACACTCGAGGAAAGAGAGAAAGTGAAAAAGGATCTCAAAGTCACAGGGATCCTGTATAATGGTTTAGACGATGATATGCTGAATAGTATCATGAATCTTACAACGTCTAAATCTATATGGGATACCATACAAATCCTTTGTGATGGAACGAAGGAAGTGAGGGAAAATAAACTGTAGTTGTTGACACAACAGTATGAGTGGTTCACAATGAAAAGTTCGACAGATTTAACAGGTTGGTAAATGACATGAGATTATATGGGAAGGCATATGCAAATAAAGATGTGAACAGAAAGTTCATGAGAGCCCTCCCCATATCATGGGATCCTAAGACGACGACCATCAGGGAATCCAAGGATATGAATCTCCTAGACTTGGATAGGCTATATGGTACCCTCAAGACATATGAACTAGAGGTTTAGCAAAGATCTGAAATGTCAGGGGATGCCAGAAAGCTTAAATCTGTAGCCCTGATGGCTTCCACGAAGGACAAACTAGAAGCAAGACCGAGTGTCTTGATGAAGCAGCAATTGGGAGATGCTGAAATGGAAGGGGACAATGAAGCTGATTCCAAGGATGATGAATATACTCCGGAAGAGTTAGAGGAGCTGGATGAAACCATGGCCTTTCTTGCAAAAAGGTTTTCCAAGCTGAAATTCCAAAAGCCTGCGGGAGCCAAAAGATTTTTAGAAAGGAAGCCTAGTAGCACTAAAAACTTTATTGACAAATCTAGAATAAAGTGCTACAAGTGCAATGAGATGGGCCACTTTGCAAATGAGTGCCGCAAGGCCACAAAAGAAGGTGAATCCAAAAACAAGGAAGCTGAAGTGGACTACAAGAAGAAATACTTTGACCTTCTTAATGCAAACAAGAAGGCAAAAGCATATATTGCAGAGGGAAAGGACTAGGCTGACTCAGATGAAGAAGATGCTAAAGAATATGTCAACCTAGCCCTGATGGCCTCATCCACTGACAGTAGCAGCTCAAAAGTAAGTCTTGAAATTTCCTCTAACATGTCTAAAACTGATTGTGTTAAAACTATTAAGGAAATGGCTTGTGAGATAAAGGATCTCTATGACACCCTGAGGAGTGCTGTAGCTGAAACTGAGAGAGTGCAGAAAATAAATGAGTATTTGAGTGCAAGAAACACTCTCTTAGAATCAGAACTCTCCAGATTTGAGAATCTTGAAAAAGAACTCTCAAGAACAAAAAATCTCCTTGACTGTGCTATCAAAAAAGAGGAATGAACCTCAAATGTCCTGAGTCAAGAAAGGGAAGTCATAAAGAGATGGACTGAGTCTAGCAAGAAACTGGAGGATCAATTAAACAGCCAGAAATCTGGTCCTAAATCTAGTTTAGGCTATGGAGAGACTCTAGTGAAGCAACCTCCCCTTGAGGTTGAAATTGCAACTAGCTTTGGAAAAAGGCCAATGCAACCTATCAAGTTTGTAAAGGTTGTAACAAAGTTAGAAAAAGGGAATGTTTTCCCTAGGAGTGAAGCTTCCATAAGTGGTGGGAGTGGCAAGAAACTGATTCTTGCCAAAGCACTCAAACCTCCAGTCAGAAAAGAACAAGATTGTGCATCAGTGGATACACAGTCGTCAGGGGGAAAGAGTGCATCAGGCCATCATAGCCCTCCATGGGAAAAAGGCCTGTCAGGGGATAGTAAAAAGAATAGGAATGGAAAGCTAGGTGTAAACAAGGATAGTAATTACACTTCCATTCATGAAGCCCTTAGGAAAGTGTGCTGGAATTGTGGTAGCAATAATCATCTATCTTTTCAATGCAAAAAGAAACCACAAATTTTGACTGGCACAATTTTATATGCTGATGATTTACCAACTGTTAAAGCTTGCTCCTCCAAGGAAAAAAGGCAAAATAACTGTTGAGAAATCAAAAGCATATGTTGAACCTCCTAAAAACGAGAAAGTTTTAAATTTGCCAAAACCAAAAGTCACAATTAAAGAAAATGTTGTTTTACCTATAACTGTGACTAAACCTAGAGGACCCAAAACCAATTGGGTACCAAAAACAAATTAAATATTTTTTGTGTGCAGGGAAAAGTTAAAAGTAGTCATATCTGGTTCCTAGACAGTGGTTGCTCAAGGCACATGATAGGAAACAAAGCCCTGCTCATAGAATTTCAAGAGAATGATGGTCCAGTAATTTTATTTGGTGATAACAGCAAAGGACTGACTCTTGGCTATGGCAAAGCAGCAAATGGGAATGTCTCATTTGAAAATGTAGCACTAGTTGACGGGCTTAAGCACAATTTATTAAGCATAAGTCAACTATGTGACAAAGGATACATCATTTCCTTTAAAGGGAATCATTGTTTGATCTCAAATGAGGATGATTGGAAGTTGGTTTTATCAGGAATAAGAAAAGGAGATCTCTATGTTGCTGATTTCAATTCAGTAAGTGGAGAATCATGTTTCTACAGCAAGGCAACTCCTGATGAAAGCAGGCTATGGCACAAGAAGCTCTCTCACCTAAACTACAAGACAATTAATGATTTAGTGAAGAGAGAGTTGGTAACTGGGCTACCCCAAATGGAGTTTATTCAATAAGGGTTATGCTTAACTTGTCAACAAGGGAACCAAAGGAAAACATCCTTTGTCAGCAAGGAAGCCACAATGATTAAATATCCAATTCAATTGCTATATATGGATCTCTTTGGCCTTGTCAATATTATGTTAGTGTCAAAGAAAAGATTTGCAATGGTCATTGTGGATGACTACACCAGATACACTTGGGTGAAGTTTCAAAATGCAAAATCAGAAGTTCCTTAGCAAATCATTGACCACATCAAGAAAGTGGAAACTGAGTCAGGATTAGTGGTTAGGATGTTGAGGACAGACAATGGAATTGAATTCAAGAATGCAGCTGTTGATGGATTTTATCTGGAGAAAGGCATCAATCATACACTTTCTACCCCAAGGACTCCTCAACAGAATGGTGTAGTGGAAAGGAAGAACAGAACCCTGATAGAAGCTGCTTGATCAATGCTAGCAGAGGCAAAGATTCCTACCTATTTTTGGGCTGAAGCAATTTCCACTACTTACTTTACTCAAAATAGGTCATTAATCAACAAGGCTCACAACAAGACTTCATATGAGCTAATGGCAGGGAGAAAGCCAAACGTCAAGTTCCTACATGTTTTTGGATGCAAATGCTTTATCTTAAAGAACTTTGGTGAGAACTTGGGAAAATTTGATCCAAAGGCTGATGAAGCAATTTTACTAGGTTGCTCCCTGACATCTAAGGTCTACAGGGTTTACAACAAGAGACTTCAGGTGGTGATGGAGTCTATAAATGTAGCTTTTGATGATCAAGAGATTTCTGGTCTTGAAGACCCTGGTTTTCACGAAGAGTTTAGGTTTGAAAATAAAGATGAAACTGATTATCAAGAGATTGAAGCTGATGAGTGCAGACAAATGGAGAATTTATCCATTCCCGATGTCAATCCAAATTCTATAGAAGCCCTTTCCAATGATAGAGTCAATTTCTTGGACATCAGATCAGGGGATACTCCATCAGGGGATCATTCATTAGGGCATGCACCATCAGGGGATAACTTGAACCTTGAATTAAGCACTAATTCAGGGGGGGGGGGGGGGTTCTAGAAGTTGGGAGCACACACTTAGGGGGAGGAGATGTCAATCAAGCAAGCTCATCAAGATACATCTCTAATCCCAAATGGGCCAGAAGTCATTCACAAGACTTGATTATTGGTGACCCAAACAAGAAAGTGCAAACTAGAAAAGCAACATCTAATGAATGCCTATACGCTTGCTTTCTTTCACAAATGGAGCTAAAGAAATTTGAAGAAGCCATTCAAGATGCAGATTGGATAATGGCTATGCAAGAAGAGCTAAATCAGTTTGAAAGAAATAAAGTATGGAAACTAGTACCTAATCCCAAAGACAGAATTATAATAGGTACTAAGTGGGTATTCAAGAACAAGATGGATGAAGCTGGCATTGTTGTAAGAAACAAAGCAAGACTGGTTGCAAAAGGATATCTTCAAGAAGAAGGGATTGACTTTGATGAGACCTTTGCACCAGTAGCCAGACTTGAGGCTATAAGAATTTTCTTAGCCTATGTAGCACATTTGAATTTTAAAGTTTATCAAATGGATGTGAAAAGTGCTTTTCTCAATGGGAAATTAGAACATGAGGTGTATGTCCAACAACCTCCAAGGTTTGAATGCTCAAAATTTCCAAATCATGTCTATAAACTGAAAAAGGTACTTTATGGACTGAAGCAAGAACCTAGAGCTTGGTATGACACACTGTCAAAGTTTTTGGTGGAAAACAAATTTTCAAGAGGTATCATTGACAAAACCTTGTTCTTCAGACAACACCAAGGTCATCTGATTTTGGTTCAAATTTATGTTGATGATATTATTTTTGGATCCACTGACACAAGACTATGTGAAAAGTTCTCCAATCTTATGCAAAACAAATATGAAATGAGCTTGATGGGTGAGCTATCTTATTTCTTGGGATTGCAAGTCAAACAAGTCACTGATGGAATTTACATTCATCAGACAAAATATGCCAAAGAACTTCTCAAGAAATTTGATATGAAGGACTCCAAAGTAGCAAAGACACCAATGGCCACTGCAACCAAGATTGACCTTGATAAGAATGGAAAGAAAGTTGATTTGAAGACTTATAGGGGAATGATTGGATCCTTGCTGTATCTAATAACTAGTAGGCCTGATATAATGTTTGCAACATGTCTTTGTGCAAGATATCAAGCTGACCCAAGGGAATCTCATCTCATTTGCAGTGAAAAGAATCTTGAGATATGTAAAAGGTACTGTAGAGTTGGGACTTTGGTATCCAAAGGAGTCTGGATTTGAATTGATAGGATATTCTGATGCTGACTTTGGAGGATGTAGAATTGACAGAAAAAGTATAACAGGAAGTTGTCAGTTTCTAGGAGGAAGGCTTGTATCTTGGTTCAGCAAAAAGCAACACTCAATTTCAACATCAACTGCTGAAGCTGAATATATTACAACTGGAAGCTGTTGTGCACAAATTCTATGGATGAAAAACCAGTTAATGGATTATGGCCTGGACTTCAACAAAATTCCAATAAGGTGTGATAACACAAGTGCCATTGCCATTGCTGAAAATCCTGTGCAACATTCCAGAACCAAACATATAGAAATCAGATATCATTTTATCAGGGAACATGTTATGAATGGAAGCATTGAACTACAGTTTGTACCATCAAATCAGCAGCTGACAGACATATTTACCAAAGCTCTTGATGAAGCCACGTTTTTCAATCTTGTGGGAGAGCTGAGAATGGTGAATTATGCGTCAGGGTCAGGGTCAAATGCCTAAGTTCTGGTATTCCTAACTCATGTCATAAGTTCTTGATGAAATTAATTGATATGTGATAATATATGTTATTACTGTAAATATGTATAAGTATACTTGTATACTTGTATATTTTATATTTTTGTTTGGTTGTGTTTTCTTTAACTGATGCATCAGGGTTAGGGTCTCCATTAAGGTGCATCAGGGTCAGTGTATCTTGCTTTGGAATCAGCGTCAGGACATCCGACTTTTGTATCAGTATTAGGGTATGTACATACGGTAAACATCAGGATAAGGTAAAAAGTTTTTTTTCGGGAATCACATTCAGTTAAGTGATGACAACTCATCACTAAGGTCCTCTCTTACTGATGATGTGTCATCACAGAACTAAACTGACTCTCTGATAGCGTGTTTTTAGGAGAAGTTTTCAAACGTCAATAGGCGGGTATTAATACTCTATCTCTCCTACTTTTTAAAACACCTCAAAATATTTAATCTTTCTCTGATATTTGCTCGAGTTCTTCTTTGTTTTTCTCTCTTGTTTTCACAGAAACCCTAGAACTTCAAATTTTCAAAAGCATCAATGGCACCCAGCAACTCTCAATAAATCCCACAAAATCTGGTTGTTCCACCCACAAACTATGTGG
Source organism: Centella asiatica (assembly GCA_014636745.2). Classification (NCBI taxonomy): domain Eukaryota; kingdom Viridiplantae; phylum Streptophyta; class Magnoliopsida; order Apiales; family Apiaceae; genus Centella; species Centella asiatica. The sequence continues at coordinate 57,533,949 of CM025786.1, forward strand.
GTTTCTTTGACATTGATGAGGTAAATGATTGCTTCAAACCTATGCTGAACTATCTACTCATCTCAGAGTATAAACAAGCAATCTTTACCGATGAAGTAATGTCGGGGGAAGCACTATCCCAACTGTGGACCAGTGCAAAGTTCATGTACTCCACAACAAAGCCTGAAGTGGTGAAGGGAATCTCATTCAAGATTTCTTCTAAGAAAGGGAAAATAACCCCTTCCAGAATTAATTCTGCTTTAGGGCTACCTACTCAAGACCTGGTGGAAGTACCTGGTGATGTTGAATTGCTCGACTTCTTGAGGGAACTGGGCTATAACGCTGCTCCCAACACAGTGTTAAAGTTCAAGGACCTAAAAAGGGTGAACGTGAAGCGGGAGATTTCTTATCTCTTTGACACCATCACCAAGGTGTTTTCAGGTAAGTGTTCTAACTTTGAGGTTATCACCTCTTTAACTTTAAAGATAGCATACGCAGTAATTAAAAATGTAAATATAAATATATGTAAAATAATTTTTGATGATCTTGTAAATAAATTAGGTAATGTTAATAATAGGAAATCTGAAGTTTATTATGCTAGATTTTTGTATATGATTATTAAAGATCAAATTTCTAATTTTTCATTTGAGAATGATATACCTGTACAGACATACAAGCAAACAAAGAAATTGTTTGCAGAAATAATGAAGAAATCGTATATAACCGAACCATTTGCACTTCCACAGCATATGGTACAGGTAGTAAATACTTCTTCACCCTCTTCTTCTCAACCTGTAAATTCTTCACCTTCATCTACTATGGCAGAGAAAACAACCACCTCTCTGCCTACCCAAGTAGAACAACCAATTTCCACCTAACCACTCTCAATAGCCCGACCTATAGTCTCCCAAAAGACTATTGGGATTAAGAGAAAACCCAGTGAAGTTACCACATTAACTAAGGGGGAGCCAGGAGAGAAAGTGACTGGCTATAGGAGGAGATTGGAGAAGAAGAAGGGAACCACGAGTGTTACCCAATAGCCTGACCAGGGTGTATCCTCTCAAAAGGATACTACCTTTGATAAGGAATTAAACATATTTCTAACTAGTTCCTCTCAAAAGGAATTAGTTATTGAAAATAGTTCTCAACCAGGGACACAGTTGAGTGAGGCACATACACTGACCATGGACTCTGATGAAACTAACATCAGGGTCTCTGAGAGCCACTTGCAGAAATCTGACACAGTGAGTGCACACACTACTCAAGATGTTGTAGTTCAGAAGCTTCTCAATAAGATCAACATGAGTCATAAGCATTCTTCTACAGCATCTTTTGATGAATCACTTCCTCGTTCAGTGATTCAGCCAACACTCCCGTCTACACCACTTCCTTCTTTCTCTGTTCCTCAAATTTCTTCAGATATTATGACACAAACATTGAGTGTCATAAGATGAGATTCTCCACTTTCTCAATTCGTGGAGGAGCCAACACTCCCTGACACAGTGATTGAAAGTCACCACTCTCAAATGGTTGACTCATTTTTCCTTGAAACAATCACTGATGATCAGACAGGGGACATAAATTCCAATGTATATACCACAACAATAAGTCTTTATGTTCCCCCAATTGTAAATACTTCTTCTATAGAAACATACACTTCTCCAATTATACATACACACATTACTTCTACTCCTTTTCCTATCACTACTGTGGAACCAGAACATGTAAATACATTACTTAAACTGGTCACAGTTGCTAATCTCCAAGCCCATATGAGCCCTTCTAGGACAATTTTGAGTGAGGCTGAGAGAATACTTAGTGCAGAGAGGCAAAGTCAAACCCTTGAGAGGACTTTGGCAAAAGGAAAGGAAGAGAGTACTACCTTAGTAGGGAAAGAAAAAGGAGAGAATTCGAGTGATGCCCTAGAAGGCATAGAAAAAGGGGAGAATGAGGGAGATAAGGATGAGATCCTTGTAAATAAAGAACAAAGAGAAAATATAGATACTGCAAATACCACTTCAAGCTCTGAAAGTGATGAAGATGATGCTCCACAAGATGATTTTTCCCAATTCATCAGAGTTGATTTGTACTTTCAGCAGAATCAAATGTCGGATACTGTACAGTTACTAAAACAAGAACTAGCAAGGACCACTGATCCAATCTTGATCAAAGTGTTAAAATCACAGATCATGATTGGTCAGTCTGTAGATATTGAGAATAAGAAACTATACACACATTTTACAGAAAAGATCAACAATGTACAATAAGTTGTCAACTCCCTGGTCACCAGCCAGACCCTGCTCCGGATGAAGAAGCAAGCTGACAATGTAGACAAGAAGCTTGCTGATCTCACTACTCAATTGACTAGCATGGAAACTCTGCAACAATCCATGGCTGACACTTTGAAGCAAGTTCTCCAAGTCACATCTCGACTCTTAACTCCCACTGATGATGCTATTAAAAAGGGGGAGAAATCTACTAGGCCATCGTCAGGGGATGTTGCTGAGAAATCTACAAGTCAACCATCAGGGGATGTGACTGCTCCTATTCTTGCTCCAAAAGCCAAGGACAAAGGCAAGGGCATCCTGATTGAGGAACCAAAGAAGAAATCCAACACTCAATCAGGGCCTAAGCTACTTGGAGATGCCATGAAGACAACCCACTTTCCAACACCGGTTGAAGCTATAATTAATGGGAAAGTGGAGCTGGTCTACCCTTAGGACAAAAAGCTCGTGGAAGCTGATGCAATCTATACACAGCAACTTCAAAAAGAAGAAGAGAGGGAAATGGCAAAGGAATAGGAGGAAGCAAAGAAGAAAAAGAGTGTCGGACCTAGGACCTCCAGGAAACCTCAGCCAAAAAGATCTCAGAATCCCAAAGGTGCATTAGGGGATAAGAACCAAGAAAAAACTAATGACCCTGATGCTACCAAGCCTAAGTCATCTGAAGCCAAGGATCAAGCACTTTCTCCTATTACCATAGCATATGGTCCACCCACTCTAGTTGAATCCTTCAAAGAAGAAAGACGCAAAAACCTAACATTTATATTCTCCATAAAAAGCATAGATGTGAGGTTCAACGATAAAAGGGATCAGCTGATAACAGTGCAACTTAAGAGTGGGTCACAATTCGATGTAACAATGGACTGGTTTAGGAGAATGGATGCTGAACAGCTGGGATTAATGCTGAATCTGATTTCCAAATCGTCAGCAGCTAACAGAGGCTTAAGGGGGATGATTGAGAAACTAAGGAGAGCCATCAACGATGATAGGAGCTTGCCCACAGCCTTGGAAAGACCTTTGAAGCTATTTTACAAATCCACTGTTGGGCAGGAAAAAAGCATTAAAATCAAAGACGTTGATGGTCTCGACCTGGAGGAAGCGATGCATGTTCTAAGCCAAATAGCTTATCACAAAAATGAACATGTCATCCAGTTCAGAATCCTGCTGATTCAGAATGTAGTGAAGGAGATTGAAGAAACCAAAGCTGATGATGAGAATGTTGCAGTAAGGGATGTGCCACCAGTAAAGGGATTCAAAGAATATCCAAAAATGATCACAAGCCCCATGGGTGTTGAGTTCAAAAACAAGAAGGGGGAGATCATTACCTTCCACTGGTCACAACTTGTTGCAGCCAACATTCAAGAGATCAGATTTGTCCTTGAAGCTTTGGAATCAAGCAAAAATGTAAACATTGTCAATTTCAGAAGGCTTCTTCATAAGGAGTTAGATCAGCTGCTGGCAGGAGGTGAAGAGAATAGACTAAGGATTCCTAATCAAAATCCAGATCAAAGAAGACAAGGCCTTGGAAGTGACTCTTAGCCAATTGAATCAAGTCATCCATTGCACTTCACAAGACAAGTCAAAAAATGGAACATCTAAAGGACTTGACAAAGTGAAGAAGAATGTTTAAGAACCGTCAGATATTCTTAATAATAGTCAAAGTATTCTGCACATCAGATATTCTAAACAAACTTTCATTGATTAAGAACCGTCAGGGGAACCAATCAGGGGGAACCCATAAGGGGAAACTCATCAGGGGATGACGAAGGTAGACCAACCCGTCAGGGTGAGACTTCAGGGTATGACAGTGTTAGGCTAACCCATCAGGATAACTCGTCAGGGGAAATGCTCAACACTGTATCAGTGGAAGCCATCATTGTTTGTACACAATCATAACATCAGTGGATCAAGAAGAACTGAGTAAAACTCAAGTGAAGGTTGAAGCCCTGATCCAGTCTGTAACAATCAGGGGATCCAGAAGCACTGATCAAGTCCATCAGGGCTGGTTGTCAATGGATGGTTATGACAGCATGCACCCGTCATCAGGACTTACACTCAAATCAACAAAGCTTACTATTAGAAGCAAGAGATATTAACTAGAAAGATATTTCTTGAAGTTTGTTATGGTCCAATGAGAACTCTCAGACATTAAATGCACGCAGATCAGGGGAAGAAAAAGAAGCAACAAAAGTAGCAGCAGTCTGACACATAGTTTCCAAAGGACAACAATGTGACATATATGCGGCTAAGTTGAAAAGAGCAGCACGCCTTCGCACGTGGTTTCAACTACTGATCTTCTATATATGCAAAGGAGTTCTCATTACACATAAAAAGATCAATCCAACAGATCAACAAGCAAGAAGCACACAAATCACTAGAGCAACTTTGTAATATAACTTGAGAGAAATATTTCGAAGAAAGATTAGAAGCTAGTGAGTGTGAATTTGAAGCTGTAATTCTATTACAGATTTTGTAGATGTTTAATCATATTTGTGATTATACAGATTTCCAGAAAAACCTCAAGTTTTAATACAACTATTTTAACTTGAATCTTTGTGTTCATACTTTATAGTTTTTCTGTTCATTGTAGCTGTTTCTTATCAGGGCCAACTGAAGTTCAAAAAGAGCAAAAAGTTTGTAGTGTTTGCATTCATCCCCCCCTTTTACAAACACTTAAGCTTATATTGTTCTAACAAAGAATGACTTTGAAACACAGTACCATCCTGTTGTAGATTTTTTACAAACATCTACACTCTCGTATGCCATATACGATGCTCCCACATAGGCTGTCGAAGTCATCACCGCAATGTGGTCCATTGCTGAAATCCAGAATTGGAGTGATGACTCTCCTGTGGTAAACTTTACATATGATAATATTAATTATACTATTGATCATGTAGTAGTTAATACTACATTGCATTTACCTATTCATGATGCATATGTCCTACCTGCCTCTAATGAAGAAGTACTAGATATGTTCAAAAACCTATATTATGATGAAGAAATTGCATCAGTAGGCTCCATAACTAGACCCCATCTTAGGTAGGAGTGGTCTTTATTTTTTGATATTATCACTAAAGCATTCACATTTAAATGCAGTGACTATGATGCCATCACTACACTTACACAACAGATTGCATATATTATATTGTATGATAGGCACATAAATTTAGGGTTGTTAATTCTGCATAACTTAATGGCTAAATTGAAAACTGGTGATAAAAATAAAATCTATTATGCTAGGTTTTTGATGATGATTGCAAACTATCTAATTCCTAACCTAACTATCACTAGTATGCAAGTTGTGCCTACAATTTTGTAGAGTAAATGCATACTGATGTGAAGAGAAAGGTAGCAAAGGTAAAGGTTCCTCTTTCCTTCCCTCCTATCATGAGATCAACTCTCATAGATAGATTTCCAAATCTTTATTCTGTGTCTTCTTTTAAGGATCTTGAGCAACAAACCAAAAACCCTGTTGATCCACCAACAACATCTTCACAACAACAATCTACAGCCTCTCTACAGTCTCTCAAAAGACTGTGGTTGTAAAAATAATGAAAGTGTGACGACCTGGAAAATTTGTTTATCTATAAATAATTTATTCACTCATATTTGTTTTCTTATTAACGTGTATATTAATATATGATGTTTTTGAATGTCTAAATATTTTTGGACCCATTAAAGGGTTATAATTTGTTTGGATGTTGGTTACAAGGACAAGCAAATTATGTTGATATGTTTGGTAACATTCGTAATTGCTTGAAGGAATATAAACATCTAAACTAGTAAGTCTCTTGCTGATCAGAATGACGTACGTAAGAATGATTACATCATGTGTACATATATTAATTAGATTAGTAAGTTGCTTAAGTGACTAGCTTATGTGCATGAAGGACAACAACTACTTATTACATATATCCAGCTATTAAGAATCATGATGAGTAGCCGTTTGATTAACTAATGATTTTATCTCAAAGCTTAATCTCAGCCTACTATAAATACCTCATTCGGAGGTAACATTTTAATCTCTTTTCTAAATATTTTCTTTCCTAAAGTTCTTCTTTAAACCTACCATCTCCATATAATTTCAAGTTCTCTCTTCTGGGCGATTACTTTTAAATAGGCTTTGATTTCTTTCGTCAACCTAAGAGGTAAGAATCTTATGTTCTCTTCTACTTTTCGTTTTTTTTTTACGTAGCATCCGAAAGTATTCACTGTATATGCTAAGTCTTTAGGAAAGAATAAAGTTGTTAAGAGTATGGTGTTTTGAGTTAATGAAAGGACGATTATGCATCTTAGATTGAGTTTTTTTATCACTAGATATCGTTCGTGATCATTGTTTTCCCAGTGAGATGCTGAGAACTTGTAGAAAGGGGGGTTGAATACAAGTTCTTTGAAATTTCTTTGAGTTACTTGTTCTATAAGAAATTAACTTTTCTTGCGGAATTTAAAGAACAAGAACACAAATCAATTTATAAACAATTGCTTTATTGATTTACAATTGAATACAAATCCTAACAATTACAATAATGTAATCGTCAGCTTCTTTTCTAATCTGTATAAGAAAAGATACAAAACTATGAAAAACCTATACAGCTTCGAAGTTACAATTCTCTGTAAAAACTAATTACAGCTTCTATGACAACTGAATTATCATTAACTCAGTTCCTATTCTGAATAAAATTCAGCTTCCTTATTCGAATCAAATACAATCTTTCCTTTTTGATAGGAACAGATTTCTGGTTAGTTTCCTTACCAGCTACGTCTTCAATAATATTTTACTTTACATGGAAGACATCCCTTTTTAATTCGAACTTTGTATCTTTCAGGAAATAAATCACGATTAGTTCCTGATGCTTCATCTTTAGTCTCTGGTGACGTCATTATTAGTTTCTGGTGCATTTAGTCCCTGATGACATCAGCTTGTGTAGTCTCCGATAGAATTGTTTAGTCTCTGACGCGTTAAGGCTTAGTCTCTGATGACGTTAGCTTAGTCTCTGATGCTTTTAACTTTAGTCTCCGATGACATAAGCTTTAGTCTCCGACTCCTTTAGACTTAATCTCTGATGACTTAAGTCTTAGTCTCCGATAGGCAAAATTAGTCTCCGACAGATAAAATCTTTTTAGTCCCTGACCAATTTTCCTAGTCTCCGACAAGCCTTTTTGTAAATTCTAACGGATCAAATACACATCTTGACTTTTTGAAGCTTTGATATACTATTTCAGCAGTTACTTACAAATAAAAAATATTTATATCTCTTTACAAATAATGAATAAATTACAAACAAAGAGATAACTGCTAGCTACAAAACTTCATTGTTACTAATTAACACTTTTTATACATTTGTACTCTAAGTAATCTAAAGACAATCATCATCAAATGTTCTAAAACCTAACAATCTCCCCCTAATTATGAATATCAGAATGATAAGTATAATTTCAAGGTTGATGATGATGTCAAAACTCAACATTACAATTACTTAGAAAAAGAATAAAGAATTTCTATCTACAAATGCATTCTGAACTAAGATCTTTGATCTGTTGTTCAGCTTCCACCAAGACTCAGGTTTAAATCCTATAAGTCTGGCTTCAAAAACAAAAAAATACAACTTATTCCAACAAACAACTTCGACACAACAATTTTACCTCATTTTTTCATCAACAACTCCAACCGTTCTTTTCTGTTTTTCCTCAGCAACTCCAGCCTATTTTTCAACAGATTTTTCAATACAAGCTCAATTTCTTCTTCAGCATCTTTGAGGAGAGTAAGAAATCCTTCAATGTGCCTCTCACTGATACTGTTAATGTCTCTGTTGTAGTCAAAGAAAACCTTCTCTCCATGAAAAGTCTCATACCACAATCCCAAAGGCTTAGACTTAGCTTCCGGTAATGAATCCACCTTATGCTCCATCTTCATCACCTTCTGAATTTGGCTTC
>CM025786.1:57548394-57571220 GCA_014636745.2 Centella asiatica
CGTCATCAGAGACTAACATCAACACAGTCGGGGACTAATGCTGACGTCATCAGAGACTAACATCAACACAGTCAGAGACTAATTTTAGAAGCTATCTCAGATACAGGGTCGTCTTCCTCACTTCTCCAAGGGTGGTGATCTCAACTACAACTCCATAAATCAACTCTCAACATGCTTTAAGCTATGAGCAACACTTCTAGACATAAAAGAATATAATCCTTTCTTTTTCTTTCTTAAAGACTTGCTTCTACAGCTAAACTTCTCGGATACCAAGCAAAAAGAAAGGAAAAAGAGAACTTAAGATTCTTACCTCCTGGGTTGACGAAAGAGATCAAAGCTTGATTGACAATAATCGTCCAGAAAAGAGAACCTTGAAATTATATGGAGGTGATAGGTTTAAGGAAGAACTTTGGAAGAGAAACTTTTAGAAAAGAGATTGAGATGTTCCTCCGAATAAGGTATTTATAAGAGGCTGAGATTAAGCTTTGAAATAAGATGATTGGTTAAACTGGACGGTAAAAACGGCTGCTCATCATGATTCTTAGCAACTAAGCATATGTAATAAGCTTGTTGTCCTTCATGCACATAAGCCAGCTACTAAAGCAGCTTACTAATCAAATTTTCATACGTACACATGATGTCATCATTCCTATGTATGCCATCTGTTCAGCAAGAGATTTATTGATCTAAACGCTTGACTTCTTCAAGCAAAATAAATTACTAGATCTTATAGTCCAACATCCAAACAAGCATAATCCTTTAGTGGATCAAAAATGTTTAGACATTTAAAAACATCATATAATAACCATATACATATTGATAAGAAAATAAAATAAAATAAAATGAGTGAATAAATTATTTATAGATAAACAAATTTTCCTGGTCGTCACAGTTTCATAGGTATTTGAAATAATCTTTTAATTATATATCTATTTTAATGATTTATGTTAGAGTTATTTGTTTCGTACATTTTCTTGAAATAATTGCTTTAAACTTTTTTCTTTGTCTCCCCTTTCTTTGTTATCTGAGTTTTCTTTGTCTTCATTTGAGTCATTATTACTTTGCGTTGGACCTTCATTAGAATCTTCTTGATCTTCTTCAAAGACTTCATTTGATGTTTCTATGTTATCTTCATCACTTTCATCCGCACTTTCAGTGTCACTTTTAGAACTAGATTTAATCACATCTAGTTTTAGTACCTTTATTTATGCTAAAGTTGGAAAGAGCCTTGCAAGTTGTGTGAGGACCCAAAATTTTAAATAGGAATAAAGTGTAAATATAATGTATTCCTATGATGTATGAATATTTAATGCATGAGTTGTATGTCAATGTGATGTCCAAACTAATCGATTATTATAAGTTGGTAATATAAATATATATCAATCCCAATTTATAAATGATTATTTCAATCAAGTGTGAACAAGAAAGAGGACAGGCTTTGGGAAACACAATGCAAAAGAGAAACGGTAGTGTAAAATCCTGACTAAGGACTATTGTGTGTTGATAATATAACCACAATATTTCAGGAAGTGGGCTGCATGCAACGTATCCACTCATGAACCAACTTAACTGTACAGTCTAACCATGGTTACCAACCTGGTAGTACATATACTTGTATTTTAAAAGGGCACTTGTTGTGCAAGGATACCTACAAGAGAAGTTTTTCTGTCCAATTGAATATCAACTATTGTAGGTGATTGAATAATATTTTGGTGGCTACTACGCCGGCCAAGCTAGCCAATCACATCACCCCAAAGACATAATTCTAGCAAACGACTGATAATATTTCATCAAAATGATCCAACTGCTCTAGCTGATTTACAGGCACTATAAATATATCACCCGAGGTGTAATCCCAACCTCACTTCCAAAAATTCTCTTTTTTCGACACCCACATAAATTTCATTCTTCCTTTTCAAGAGTAGTTGTCTTTTTCAAGAGCAGTAAGAGTATTCAGATTCCTCCTTTAAAAACTTAAAGTGGTAAGAGCTTTATACCAATCGTATGCTCTGTTCTGCTTTGATTTTTGTCTTTATTCATTCATATCATATTGTAAACACTTTGTTCAAAAAACATATTTTAAAAACATACCATGAGTTATTAGTTTTGCATGCTAAAAGAAAAGAATAAAGAAAAATATTGAATGTCCTAAGTAAGGATATCTATTGATAACACCAATCATTTAAGAATGAAAAAAAAAGTCACCACCTTAACCAAGACAAGTTCTAAACTTAGTCTCTTATAGTTCAGAATTTGTCCCTGATGGTGTATAAATTAGTCTTCGACAGCATATAAATTAATCTCTGATGGCATAAAATATTAGTCTCTGATAGTATAAAATAGTCTCCAAAAGATTATAAGTTAGTCTCGAATGCACAACTTTAGTCTCCGATGAATAACTTTGTTAGTCTCCAAGGAGCAACTTTTGTTAGTCTCTGAGAAACAATTTTTGATACTCCCCAATAGGTAAAATTTCTTAGTCTCCGAGAGACAAAAATACTAGTTTTCGAGGAGTTTAGTGCTGAACAAGTTATTCACCGATGAGTTTGGCGCTGAACAAGTTATCCACCGACGAGTTTGGTGATGGCTTATGAGTTTGGCGATAGTTAAATAGATTACTGACAAGTTTGGCGATGAACAAATTTATCCACTTATGGTCAAAAGCCATCCGTTGATGGACGAGAGCCACTCTCTAATGGCTGAAATCTACCCCCTAACCGGTGAATTATCCCCTGACAAGCGAATTCTTCCTTGACAAGTGAACTATCTCCTGACGGTCATGCACATCCTCTGATGACCAAAAGTTATCCCCTGATGACCGAAAGTCTCAATTTCCAACACATCATATGATTAAATTAAAACATAAAAGAGATAAGAAATGCATGTACATCACAGACATCACATATGTACATACTCACATTTATATTCAAAGCATAGATTCTCATGCTATGTCGACATATATGTTTTACAGAAGTATTTCACCCAGTAAGTGAATAAGTTAGCTCAGCTAAGGATAAAGGCAAGTATATTCTCACTCTTATGCTTATTTTAGTTAAGCGCATGATCAATTGATTCGACGTGCGTACAAGGTTATGACTTTTATGTTTAAATTTCTTTGTGAATCAGGATGTTATGCTTTAAGTTCCACTAGCATGCTATGGATGAGAATGCTTGGATATAAATGAGCTTTGATTTATTAGTTATTTTTCAATATTATATCTGTGCAATTGAGTGAGAATGTTATGTCCCTTAAATGGGTCATGAGACTATGAGACTTTTATGTTCCTTAAAATGTGGAACATGCCACGTGGTTGGCAAGAAAAAAGGGAAGGTACTGATATGTTCTCTCACCTAACCTAGATGTAACTACAAGTCTTCTGACCTAGAGGTAACTTAACTAACAGAACCATGTTGTATAGTTTGGCCCACTGATTATGGTATGGTTAACATATCCAACGGGTTTAGCCCCCAATGAATAAGAGGTCATTGTATTCAAGAAGGATCACGTGATTGTGTTGTCATCTAAGATCCTTAGAAGTTTTATGAGAACTTTGAGGTGGTGGTATTGCTTCACCCAAACCTCACACACAGAATTATACTATTGATTAAGTCCTTCAGAGATTTTATTTTTTCTTTCTCTCTATGTTTATATACTTGATGAGCCTAAATCGCTCATTCTTGTTAAGATCATAATTTCAGGACTTGAGTGAGGCACAACACCATGACGGCAAGAGAAGGGAATAAAGGGAGTAGCCTAAAATGAACACCCAAGGAGGATAGTTACAACTATTGTAATAGATTAGTTTCTGTTGTAAGAGGTATACTCTGAATTTTGTAAGAATGTACTAAAAAAATTTTGTATATTAATGTTGTATAGATGTATTGTTGACTGTTTTCCTTCTTTTGATGGTGTCCGGGTCCCGTGTGGGATTTTGGGATTGTCACAGGTTGTATTTGATAGTAGGAGAAAGTAAATAAAATATAGTTAGTGAGGATTTTGTGATAGATAAGGTTTAAAATATTGTAATTTTAATATAATTTTTTGTAATATTCTTAATAAACCTAGTAACACTAACTGTCAGTTATATTGATAATGATGATGATGTCTATACTCCTAGACATGATAAGTGTCAATAATGTACTTGTACATTTGTAAATGATAAAGGTGATATATAAACCTTAGTATAATAGCACAAATAAATATTCATTGATGGACATCTTGGTCTATCAGGGAATAGTAAAAAACTAAGCTAGTTAAGTTAGTAGTGATTAAATGTATGGGACTTGTTAATTGTTAGGAATGTCTGTTATGCCTCAATGCTTAAGTTTCAACACATCAAACATTCAAGAAACTTGGCAAGAAGGTATCAAGGGTTAAAGACTTCATTGTTTAAGAAGGTGCCAATAATCTTAACATCAGGGGATAACATCAGGGAATGGCCAAACCTTGAGTAATCTAGTCATCAAGGCTTAGCATCAAGGGACAACATCAGGAATAAGTATTAGGGGATCAAGAAGTACTAAGCAAATCCTTCATCAGGGGTTACCATCAGGTAATAGTCAAGGCCTGATCAAACCTACATCAGGGAATGACCTAAGCACTAATGAACATCAGGGAATGTCTTGTCCTTATCTGATAGTTGGCATGGAAATAAGGATTATTCCTGGAAACATACTCCTTGAGATATGGTGGTCCAGTAATAACCTTTTGTAACAGAACTACATGGGGAACAAGGATTGAAAAAAAAACAACTGTAGCCATTAGATGTCTGACACTTGTCTCCCCAAGAGGACAATGACAGCTACACGGAAAGAGGAGTATGCCTAGCACATAATTTATGTTTTTATTTTCCTATATATGCAAAGGTTGTAACACATTGTATTGTACGGATTTCAATAGACTTATCCATATTGTTCATACACTAGAGGGTGAAGGTCTGTAATTTCGTTGTGAGAGAAAATTGTAGAGAAAAAGTTGTAGCCAAAATTGTTCATGTTTTGGGTAGCTAGTGTGTGAAAATAGAAGTTATTGTTCACATAAATTGTTGTTAGGTAATCATTTGTTGATTATCCAAATTCCTAGAAAAACTTCCAAGTATTAATATAATTATTATTTCTTGAATTTTCCTGTGTTCTTTCTTTTTCCTGTTCTTATTTATTTATCTCTAACAGGGAATATTATTCAAAGATGTTTTTCAGTTGCATAAATTTGTCAAAGTTTTAAATAGAGCAAAAAGTGTGATAGTTTGTATTCATCCCCCCTTCCCCCTTAAACCACCTCTACAAACTATTGTGTTTGTTTCAATTTTAACAGTTGATATCAGAGGTTGCAAGCAGATTACACTTGTTAGAAGATCCTTGAAGATGGCAAACAAAATTGGAAATAACAAGCTCATCAATCAGGCTATAGAAGATGAAGTCACAGTTCCTGAACATCTGATGCCTAAGACCAATGATGAGATGATTCCTGAAGACAAGGAAAAGGTAAAGAAAGATCTCAAGGTGATAGGTATTCTATATAATGACTTAGATGATGATATGCTCAATAGTATCATGAATCTTAAAATTGCTAAATCAATACGAGATACCATTCAGATCTTATGGGATGGTACTGAGGATGTGAGAGAGAACAAACTATAACTGTTAATCCAATAATATGAGTGGTTCACAATAAAATTTGGTGAATCACTCACTAATATGTTTGATAGGTTTAACAAGTCGATTAATAACTTGAAGATGTATGAGAAGACATATGCTAACAAGGATGCAAATGGAAAATTCATGAGGGAACTTCCTGTATCATGGGATCCAAAAACCACAGTCCTTAGGGAATCCAAGGATATGAATATCTTAACCTTGGATAGGCTTTATGGTACCTTTAAGACATACCTTTAAGACATATGAACTTGAAGTTCAACAAAGATCTGAGATGTCAGGGGATATCAGAAAGCTTAAATCAATAGTCCTGATGAGAAGAAAAAATGAGAACGAGTCAAGTCAAAGCATACTGATGAAGAAGGTATCAAGAGATAATGAAGATGAGGAAGATGAAGAAGAAGAAGAAGAAGAAGAAGAAGAAGGAGACACTAAAGTATCCTCCAAGGATACAAAGTACACTCTTGAGGAAGTAGATGACATGGATGAAACCATGACATTTTTAGCAAGAAGGTTTTCCAAACTGAAGTTTCAGAAGTCAAAAGGAACAAAGAAATTCACATCTTTAGCAATGAAACCTGGTGGCACTAGCAACTTGATTAACAAATCCATAATAAAGTGCTACAAATGTAATGAGCTTAGGCATTTTGCAAATGAGTGCCGAAATGCCAAAAATGAAGAAGAGACTAAAGGAAAATCATTTGAAATGGACTACAAGAAGAAATACTTTGACCTTTTTAATGCCAAGAAGAAGGAAAAAGAATTTATAGCTGAAAGCAAGGATTTGGTTGACTCAGATAAAGAAGAAGAAGCTGAGGAGTATATCAACCTAGCTCTGATGGCCTCATCCACTAACAGCAACAACTCACAGGTGAGTCTTGAGATTTCTTCTAATATGTCAAAATCTGATTGTTATAAAACTGTTAAAGAAATGATTACAAAAATTAGAGATCTCTATGACACTTAGGAATGTAGTTGCGTAAACAGAGAGGGTTCAAAAGATAAATTGCATGTTTACTGCTAGGAATAACCTCGTTGAATTAAAATTGCTCAAACTTGAAAGATTGGAGAAAGAATTAGACAAAACTAAGAACCTTCTTGAATGTACTGTGAAAAAGGAATAATGGACCTTTAGAAAACTAAGAAAAGAACAAGATGTCATTAGAAAGTGGAATGAGTCATCAAAGAGACTTGAGGATGAACTTAACAGTAAAAAAAAGTGATCAAAAGTGTAAGAACCCGAAAATAAAAATAGGATTATGATTAATGGATGGTTTATTCATTCACATTTTGTATAAAGGATTAATTCCCAATCTGTGTAATTAATTTATATCTTGAAATAATTTTTTTTTAAGTTAATAAGATTTCTGAAATTTAGTGATGACAATTCTTTTATGTGACCATCAAAGGAATATGATTATAGGAGCCTCATATGAGATCAAGTAAATCTATATGTATGAAATGGTTACGTGTTTTAAGGATAGAGTTACCAGATGATTACGTGTGTTGTTATTTGATTAGTAAGCTACTTAGGTGTAATCAGCTAATTAAGTTTAAGCTGCATGAATGACAGCAGCTGATTGGTAATATACCAGCTATTAAGAAGATATGATGAGCTGTCATTTTACTTTATCTCAAAATATAATTATAGCCTACTACTCTAATCGATTCACGAATATTATAAATACCTCATCTGGGATTAAAATTCTAATCTCTCTTCTAAGACTTCTCTTTAACCAACAACCCACATAAATTTCAAGTTCATTCTCTCGAGGAACTGTCCTTTTCTAGAGCAGGCAAGCTTTTATTTCCTTCCTTAAAGACGAAGAGGTAAGAGTTTTATATTAATTATATACTTTTCTCTGCTATATTTTACTCTCTCATGCATAAACATTTGAGAGTATTAGTCATGCATGCTAAGAATCCAAGAAAGAATAAAGCTTCAAAAGTTGTGTTAGAGATAAATGATGATGATGATGATTATGTAATAAATTGTGCAACTGTAAATACTTGAGGTATTTTATAAACCTTAAGATAAGCACAAATTTTGCATCCACTGATAATAACCTTATTAATAAGTGGATGGTAAATCTCTTCACAAGACAAGTCAGAAAACAGAAACATTCAAAGGACTTGACTAAGTGAAGAAGAATGTCTGATGCTACTTGTAAACAGTCAAAGTATTCCACACATCAGAAATTCTAATCAAAGTTACGTTGATTAAGTTCCATCAGGGGAACCCATCAGGGGGAACCCATCCGGGGGAACCCATCAGAGGAACCCATCAGAGGAACCCATCAGGGGGAACTCATTAGGGGAAACTTGTCAGGGTATGACGAAGGCAGACCAACCCGTCAGGGAAATACTTCAGGACATGTCAGTGTCAGGCCAACCCATCAGGGTAACCCGTCAGGGGGAATGACCAACATGGCATCAGTGGAAGCCATCAGTGTATGCCGTCAGTAATAAACATCAGGATCAAGAAGCACTGAGTGAAACTCAAGTGAAGGTTGAAGCCCTGATCCAGTCAATAAGCATCAGGGGATCCAGAAGCACTGATCAAAGTCCATCAGGTTGATAGTCAGTGGATCGTTATGACAACATGCACCCGTCATCAGTACTTACACGGAAATCAACGTAACGTGTTACAGAAGCAAGAAATATCAACTAGAAAGATATTTCTTGAAGTTTGTTTTTGATCCAATGAGAACTCTCTCGCATAAAATGCACACAGATCAGGGGAAGAAAAAGAAGCAACAAAGCATGCAGCAGTCTAACACATAGGGCTACGATGTGACATACTTGCGGCTAAGTTGAGAAAAGCAGCACATCTCTAGCACGCGATTTCATCAACTTATCAACATACAAGCAAAGAAGTTCTCATTACAAGATAAATACAGAGATTGAATCTATCCAACAGATCAAACAAACAAAGAAGCACACAACACTAGGAAGCTCAGAAATATATTTCTTGAGAGATTTATTTTTCAGAGAAAGTTTTCGTAGCTAGTGAGTGTGAGAAGCTGTGAATTTTATTTGCAGAAATTGTAGTTGTAAATCACATTTGTGATTATATAGATTTCCAGAAAAACCCCAAGTTTTAATATAATTATTTTAACTTGAATTTGTGTGTTCATTTCTTATAGTTTTTCTGTTTGTTACAACTGTTTTCCAGTAAGCACTTTTAAGTTTAAAAGAGCAAAACGTTTCAGGTGTTTGTATTCATCCCCCCCCCCCCTTCCTACAAACACTTGTGCTTATATTGCACTAACAATTGGTATCAGAGCCTCTTAGCAGATTTCACTTGCTAAAAATAATCATTATCTATGGCCAACAAAGCTGGAAACAGTAAAGTCCCCATGTTGGAAAGGGGCAAATACTTCTTCTGGAGACAAAGAATGATAGTTCATCTTAGAGCTATTGATGATGAGTATTTGCAGATTCTAGAAGAAGGACTTCACGTTCCCAAGAAGCTCATTCATATAGAAGTCGTTAATGGAGTCAGTATTCCTAAAAAGCTTGTCCCAAAGACAACTGACGAAATGACGATAGAGGAAAGAGAAAAGGTGAAAAAGGATCTTAAAGTCACTGGGATCTTGTATAATGGTTTAGACGATGATATGCTGAATAGTATCATGAATCTTACCACGTCTAAATCTATATGGGATACCATACAAATCCTTTGTGATGGTACTGAGGAAGTGAGGGAAAATAAACTGCAGCTGTTAACACAACAGTATGAGTGGTTCACAATGAAGAATGGTGAAACATTTACTAAAATGTTCGACAGATTTAACAGGTTGGTAAATGACCTGAGATTATATGGGAAGGCTTATGCTAACAAGGATGTGAACAGAAAGTTCATGAGAGCCCTTCCCATAACATGGGATCCTAATACAACAGCCATCAGGGAATCCAAGGAAATGAATCTTCTAGACTTGGATAGGCTTCCACTAGTGGTGGGAGAGGCAAGAAACTTATTCTTGCCAAAACACTTAACCCTCCAGTTATGAAAGAACTAGACTGTGCATTAGTGGATACACAGTCGTCAGGGGGAAAGAGTGCATCAGGCCGTAGTAGCCCGTCAAGGGAAAAAGGCCTGTCAGGGGAAAACATAAAGAATAGAAATGGTAAGCTAGGTGTTAATAAAACTAGCAATTATTTTCCCATTCATGAAGCCCCTAGAAAAGTGTGCTGGAATTGTGGTAACTGTAATCATTTATCTTTTCAATGCAAAGAAAAGCCACAAATTTTGACTGGCACAATCTTGTATGCTGATGATTTACCAACTGTTAAAGCCTGCTCCTCCAAGGAAAAAGGCAAAATAACTGTTGAGAAATCAAAAGCATATGCTGAAGCTCCTAAAACGGAGAAAGTTTTAAATTTGCCAAAACCAAAAGTCACCAATAAAGAAAAAGTTGTATTACCTATTACTGTGACTAAACCTAGAGGACCCAAAACAAATTGGGTACCAAAAACAATTTAAATGTTTTCTTGTGTGCAGGGAAAGGTCAAGCGCAGTCAAATTTGGTTTCTAGATAGTGGCTGCTCAAGGCACATGACAGGAAACAAAGCCCTGCTCACAGAATTCCAAGAAAAGGCTGGTCGAGTAATTTCATTTGGTGATAACAGCAAAGGACTAACTCTTGGTTATGGCAAAGCAGCAAATGGGAATGTCTCATTTGAAAATGTAGCACTGGTTGATGGGCTCAAGCACAATTTGCTAAGCATAAGTCAACTAAGTGACAAAGGATTCATCACTTCCTTCAAAGGAGATCAGTGCCTAATCTCAAATGAAAGTGATGGGCAGCTGGTTTTGTCAGGGATAAGAAAAGGAGATCTCTATCTTGCTAATTTTAATTCAGTAAATGGAGAATCATGTTTCTACAGCAAGGCATCTCCTGATAAAAGCAGGCTATGGCACAAGAAGCTCTCTCACCTGAACTTCAAGTCAATTAATGATCTAGTGAAGAGAGAGTTGGTAACTGGACTACCCCAAATGGAGTTTATCCAAGAAGGATTATGTTCAGCATGTCAACAAGGGAAGCAAAGGAAATCATCCTTTGTCAGCAAGGAAGCCACCATGATCAAAGATCCAATTCAATTGTTGCATATGGATCTCTTTGGCCCTGTCAACATTATGTCAGTGTCAAAGAAAAGATTTGCAATGGTCATTGTGGATGACTACACCAGATACACTTGGGTAAAGTTTCAGCATGCTAAATCTGAAGTATCTCAACAAATTATTGACCATGTCAAGAAGGAGGAAACAGAATCTGGGTCAGTGGTTAGAATGTTGAGAACAGATAATGGAACTGAATTCAAGAATGCAGCTGTTGAGTGATTTTGTGTGGAGAAAGGCATAAATCATACATTTTCTGCTCCAAGGACTCCTCAATAGAATGGTGTAGTGGAAAGGACAAATAGAACCCTGATAGAAGCTGCTAGGTCAATGCTAGTAGAGGCAAAGATTCCCACCTATTTTTGGGCTGAAGCAATTTCCACTGCTTGCTTTACTCAGAATGGATCTCTAATCAACAAGGCTCACAACAAGACACCATATGAGCTAATGACAGGGAGAAAGCCAAGCATCAAGTTCCTCCATGTCTTTGGATGCAAATGTTTTGTTCTGAGGAATTTTGGTGAGAACTTAGGAAAATTTGATCCAAAAGCTGATGAAGCAATTTTCCTAGGTTATTCTCTGTCATCCAAGGCCTACAGGGTTTACAACAAAAGACTTCTGATGCTGACTTTGGAGGATGCAGGATTGACAAAAAGAGTACAACAGGAAGCTGTGAATTTCTAGGAGGAAGGCTTGTATCTTGGTTCAGCAAAAAGCAACACTCAATCTCTACATCTATTGCTGAAGCTGAATATATTGCAGCTGGAAGTTGTTGTGCACAAATTCTATGGATGAAAACTCAGCTAATGGATTATGGTCTGAACTATTCCAAGATTCCAATAAGGTGTGATAACACTAGTGCCATTGCCATTGCTGAAAATCCAGTGCAGCATTCCAGAACTAAGCATATAGAAATCAGATATCATTTTATCAGGGAACATGTTATGAATGGGAATATTGAACTACAGTTTGTACCTTCAAATCAGCAGTTGGCAGACATATTCACCAAAGCCCTTGATGAAGCCACTTTTTCAAATCTTGTGGGAGAGCTGGGAATGGTGAATTATGTGTCAGGGTCAGAGTCAAACTCCTAAAATTTGGTATTTCTAACTAATTTCATAAGTTCTTGATAAAATCAATTGATATGTGGTTATATATGTTCAAATTGTAAATATGTATATACTTGTATATTCTGCATTTTGTTGTTTTGTTTTTGTTTTAACTGATGCATCAGGGTCAGGGTGTTGATCTTGTTCGTCAGGGTCAGGGTATCCGACCTGTGCATCAGGGTTAGAGTATTCGACCTGTGCGTCAGGGTCAGGGTGTCCGTCTTGTGCATCAGGGTCAGGGTATGTACATACAGTAAATCATCAGGGTAAGTTTAAAATTTTTTTACTGCATCGGGTTTCAAGGTTAGTTAAGTGATGACAACTCATCATTAAGTTCTTCTCTCACTGATGACGTGTCATCACAGAAACTGAACTAACTCCCTGATAGCGTATTTTCAGGAGAAGTTTTCAACTGTCAATAGGCGGGTATTAATACTCTATCTTTCCTACTTTTTGAAACTCCCCAAAACATTTAATCTTTACCTGATATTTGCTCGAGTTTTTTTTTTCTCTCTCTCTTGTCTTTATAGAAACCCTAGAACTTCAAATCTTCAAAGCATCCATGGCACGACAACAAATTCAGAGGAACTTGACAGTCCCACCCACAAACTACGTGGGCTTCTCTGACATTGATGAGGTATGTGAATGCTTTAAACCGATAATGAACTATCTGCTCAACTCTGAGTATAGTAAAGCCATCTTTACTGATGAAGAAATGTCGGGGGAGGCACTGTCACAACTATGGACAAGTGCCAAGTTCATGTACTCCACCACCAAGCCTGATGTGGTCAAGGGTATCTCATTCAAAGTTTCGCCTGAGAAAGGGAAAATAACTCCTTCCAGACTTAACTCTGTTTTGTGGCTACCTACTCAAGATCTGGTGGATGTACCCAGTGATGTAGATCTGCTGGATTTCTTGAGGGAACTGGGCTATAACGCTGCTCCCAACGCAGTGTTAAAGTTCAAGGATCTCAAGAGGGTGAACGTAAAGAGCGAGATTTCTTATCTCTTCGACACCATCACCAAGGTGTTCTCAGGTAAGTGTTCTAACTTTGAGGTCATTACCTCTTTAACTTTAAAAATAGCATACGCAATAATTAAAAATGTAAATATAAATATAGGTAAAATAAATTTTGATGATCTTGTAAATAAATTTGGTAATTTTAATAATAGGAAATCTGAAATATATTATGCTAGATTTTTGTACATGATTATTAAAGATCAAATTACTCATTTTTCTTTTGAGAATGATATACTTGTACAGACCTACAAGCAAACAAAGAAACTGTTTTTAGAAATAATAAAGAAATCTTTTTCAGCCGAACCATTTGCACATCCATCGCATATGGTACAAGTAGTAAATTCTACACCTTCTACTTCTCAAACTGTACATTCTTCACCTTCATCTACTATGGCAGAGAAATCAACCACCTCTCTGCCTACCCAAGTAGAACAACCAATTTCTTCATAACCACTCTTAACAACCCAACTCACAGTCTCCCAAAAGACTGTTGGGATTAAAAGAAAATCCAGTGAAGTTACCACAACAACTGAGGGGGAGCAAGGAGAGAGAGTGATTGGCTACAGGTGTAAGAAGAAGAAGGGAGCCACGAGTGTTACCCAACAGCCTGACCTGGCAGTATCCTCTCAAAAGGATGCTGCTTTTGATAAGGAATTAAACATATTTCTAACTAGTTCCTCTTAAAAGGAATTAGTTATTGAAAATAGTCCCCAACCAAGGACACAATTGAGTGAGGCACATACACTGACCATAGACACTGATGAACCTACCATCAGGGTCTCTGAGAGCCACTTGCAGATATCCTCCATAGTGAGTGCACACACCACTCAAGATGTTGTAGCTCAGAAGCTTCTCAATAAGATCCACATGAGTCATAAGCATTCTTCTACAGCATCTTTTGATGAATCACCTCCTCGTTCAGTGATTCAACCAACACTCCAATCTACACCACTTCCTTCTTTCTCTGTTCCTCAAATTTCTTCAGATATAATGACACAAACATTAAGTGTCATACAATCAGATTCTCCACATTCTCAATTCGTGGAGGAGCCAACATTCTTTGATACAGTGTTTTGTAGTCAACACTCTCAAATGGTTGACTCATTTTTACTTGATACAAACACTGATGATCAAACAGGGGACATAGACTCTACTGTACATACTGCAGCTATAACTCTTTATGTACCCCCAATTATATATACTTCCTCTATAGAAACATACACTTCTCCAATTATACATACACACTTTACTTCTTCTCCTAATCCTATCACAATTGTGGAACCAGAATCTGTACATACATCACTTGAACTGGTCACAATTGATGATTTCCAAGCCCATAGGAGCCTCTCTAGGACAATTTTGAGTGAGACTGAGAAAATACTTAGTGCAGAGAGGCAAAGTCAAACCCTTGAGAGGACTTTGGCAAAAGGAGAGCAAGAGAGTACTGCCTTAGTAGGCAAAGAAAAAGGAGAGAATACGAGTGATGCCTTAGACGGCAAAGAAAAAGGAAAGGATGAGAGAGATAAGGATGAGTCCTTGTAAATAAAGAACAGAGAGAAAACCACGTTACTGTAAATTCTACTTCTAAATCTGAAAGTGATGAAGATGATGCTCCACAAGATGATTTTTCCCAGCTCATCGGAGTTGATTTATACTTTCGACGGAACCAGATGTCTGACACTGTACAGTTATTAAAGCAAGAATTAGCTAGAACTACTGATCCAATCTTGATCAAAGTGTTAAAGTCACAGATCATGATTGGTCAGTTAATAGATATAGAAAATCAAAAATTGTATACACATTTTTCTACAAAGATCCAAAGTGTACAGCAAATTGTCGACTCCCTAGTCACCAGCCAGACTCTCCTCAGAATGAAGAAACATGCTGACACTGTAGACAAGAAGCTAGCTGATCTCACTTCCCAACTGACCAGCATGGAAACTTTGCAACATTCCATGGCTGGCACTCTGCAACAAATTCTTCAAGTCACATCCCAACTCTCAACTCCCACTGATGATGCTGTCAAAAAGGGGGAGAAATCAACCAAGCAATCGTTAGGGGATGTTGTTGAGAATTCAAATCAACATTCAGGGGATGTGATTGCTCCTGTTCCTGCTCCAAAATCCAAGGATAAAGGCAAGGGTATCCTGATTAAGGAACCCAAGAAGAAATCCAACACTCAATCAGGGCCTAAGCTACTTGGAGATGCCATGAAGACAACCTACTTTCCAACTCTTATTGAAGTTGTAATTGATGGGAAAATGAGCTGGTCTACCCTCAAGATAAAAAGTTAGTAGAAGCTGATGCAATCTTTGCACAACAACTTCAAGAAGAAGAAGAGAGGGAAATGACAAAGGAACGGGAGGAAGAAGTAAAGAAGAATAAGAGTGTCAGGCCCAGGACCTCTAGGAAACCTCAGCCAAGAAGATCTCAGAACCCTAAAAGTGCATCAGGGGATAAAAATCAAGATAAAACTGAAGACCCTGATGCCACTACAAAGAAGTCATCTGAAGCCAAGGACAAAGCACCTTCTCCTGTTACCAAATAATATGGTCCACCCACTTTAGCTGAATTTCTCAAAGAAGAAAGGCGTAAAAACCTGACATTTATGTTCTCCATAAAAAGCATAGATGTCAGGTTCAACAATAGAAGGGATCAGCTAATAACAGTTCAACTGAAGAGTGGGTCAGAATTCAATGTAGCAATGGACTGGTTTAGGAGAATGGATGCTGAGCAACTAGAAATGGTCCTAAATCTGATTCCAAGATCCTCGCAGGCTAACAAAGACTTAAGGGGATAATCGACAGGCTGAGGAGAGCCATCAACAATGAAAGGAGCCTGCCCACAGCATTGGAAAGTCCACTGAAATTATTCTATAGATCCACTGATGGGTAGGAGAAAAGTATAAGGATCAAAGAAGTTGATGGCCTAAATCTAGAGGAAGCGATACATGTTCTAAGCCAAATAGCCTATCACAAAAATGAACATGTCATCCAGTTCAGAATCCTGCTGATTCAAAGAGTATTGAAGGAGATTGAAGAAACCAAAGCTGATGATGGGAATACTGTAGTAAGGAATGTGCCACTAATGAAGGGATTTAAAGAATATCCAAAAATGATCACTAGCCCCATGGGTGTTCAATTCAAAAATAAAAAGGGGGAGATCATTACCTTCTACTGGTCACAACTTGCTGCAACCAATGTTCTAGAAATAAAATATGTCCTTGAAGCTTTAGAATCCAGCAACAATGTCAACATAGTCAACTTCAGAAAACTTCTTCAAAAGGAGCTAGAGCAACTGGAAGCAGGTGGAGAAGACAACAGACTAAGGATTCCTAATCAAAATCCAGATAAAAGAAGACAAGGCCTTAGAAGTGACTCTCAGCCGATTGAATCAAGTCATCCATTGCCCTTTGTCTCAGCAAAAAGGAAAAGGGATCCTGATGTCTAATACAACATTCTTTTTGTAATAGTTATAGGAAAATACTTGTACATAAATTCTTTCATTAATTCATTCAAAATTTTTTCATGTATTTAGTATTAGTTTTGACATCATCATCAGTGCATCTAGGGATTTATGGTTATCAAATTGATAAACATAAATAGGGGGAGATTGTTAGAGATAAATGATGATGATGATGATTATGTAATAAATTGTGCAACTGTAAATACTTGAGGTATTTTATAAACCTTAAGATAAGCACAAGTTTTGCATCCACTGATAATAACCTTGTTAGGTTTTAGAACATTTGATGATGATTGTCTTTAGATTACTTCGAATACAAATGTATAGAAAGTGTTAATTAGTAACACTGAAGTTTTGTAGCTAGCAGTTATCTCTTTGTTTGTAATTCATTCATTCTTTGTAAAGAGATATAAATATTTCTTATTTGTAAGTAACTGCTGGAATGGTGTATCGAAGCTTCAGAAAGTCAAGATGTGTATTTGATCTGTTAGAGTTTGCAAAAAGGTTTATTGGAGACTAGGAAAATTGGTCAGGGACTAAAAAGATTTTATCTATCGGAGACTAGTTTTGCCTATCGGAGGCTAAGACTTAAGTCATCAGAGATTAAGTCTAAATGAGTCAGAGACTAAAGCTTACGTCATCGGTGACTAAAGTTAAAAGCATCAGAGACTAAGCTGACGTCATCGGAGACTGAGCCTTAACGCGTCATAGACTAAATAATTCTATTGGAGACTATACAAGCTGACGTCATCAGGGACTAATTGCACCGAAGACTAGTAATGACGTCACTAGAGACTAAAGATGAAGCATCAGGGACTAATCGTGATTTATTTCTTGAAAGATACAGAGTTCGAATTAAAAAGGAATGTCTTCCACGTAAAGCAAGATATTATTGAAGACGTAGTTGGTAAGGAAACTAACCAGAAATCTATTCCTATCAAAAAGGAAAGATTGTATTTGATTCGAATAAGGAAGCTGAATTTTATTCAGAATAGGAACTGAGTCAATAGTAATTCAGTTGTTAGAGAAGCTAGAATTGTAACTTTGAAGCTGTATAGGTTTTTCATAGTTTTGTATCTTTTCCTATACAGAATAGAAAAGAAACTGATGATTACATTATTGTAATTGTTAGGATTTGTATTCAATTGTAAATCAATAAAGCAATTGTTTATAAATTGATTCATGTTCTTGTTCTTTATATTCCGCAAGAAAAGTTAATTTCTTAAAGTTCAAGTAATTTGAAAAGATTTTAAAGAACTTGTATTCAACCCCCCTTCTACAAGTTCTCGGCATCTCACTGGGAAAACAATTGGTATCAGAGCCTGTAATTGAATTTAGTCAATTAATACGTTCCAAGAGATGGCCAATGATGAAGCAAGCAGCTCTAGCATAATGGCGTATGCAGGAAGTCGTGATGGTGGTACTAGAATCCCTATTCTTAAACGAGAAGAATATCCAATGTGGAAGCAAAAGATGTACATGCACTTGAGAGCAACAGATCCAGATTATATTGAAAGGATTGAGAAGGGTCCCTATCTACCCAGGAAATTTATTCCTGCTAAAACTGTCGATGGATCTGTTGTTGCAGAACAC
Source organism: Centella asiatica (assembly GCA_014636745.2). NCBI lineage: Eukaryota > Viridiplantae > Streptophyta > Magnoliopsida > Apiales > Apiaceae > Centella > Centella asiatica. Next base: position 57,566,360 of record CM025786.1, read on the forward strand.
TTTGAACTTGCTCCAGAATGTGATTATACAAATGAAGACAAGTTGCAAGTGTTAAAGGATGCTAAGGTGATGAACATACTTTATAATGGAATTGATAAAAATATGTTCACAAGCATCATAAATTGCACTACATCAAAGCAAATCTGGGACACCATCAAAGTCCTGTGTGATGGGACTGACCAAGTCCGAAAGAACAAAAGATCATTGTTGACACAACAATATGAGTTCTTTCAAGCAAAGCCTGGTGAACCAATAACGTCAGTATATGACAGGTTCAACACTTTGCTCAATGATTTGAAAATACTTGGAAAGTCCTATGACAATGAGGATGTCAATACCAAGTTCATGAGATCTCTCCCTCCAAGTTGGGATCCAAAAACAACAGCTATAAGAGAGGCTCATGACTTGGACATACTCACACTGGACAGGCTCTACGGGAACTTAAAGACTTATAAACTTGAAGTAGAGCAACGACAACGCATGCATGGCAAGGATAGAGGAGCTGCGTTGATGGTTGAGACAAGCAAGTCTCAAGAGAAGCTTGATGATGAATCTTCCAGTGCTAGCTCGACTGATCAGGAAGATGAATTGGATTCTGATGATCACATGGAGGAATTCATGGCATTTATAGTCAAACAGTTCAAGAAATTTAGAGCAAGCAGGAAAGGAAGAAAATCGTCAAGGAAGCCTAACCCAAAACGTGAAGGTCAAAAAGTCACCTTCGACTTAAAAAAGGTAAGATGCTACAACTGTGATGGGTTAGGGCACTTTGCCAATGAGTGTAGGAAGCCTAGATCTAGTGATAGATCTAAGGATGAAAAATCAAGGAAAGACTTTGTTGACAAGAAAGCTAAATCCAAGAGCAAAGCCTTGATAACTGAGGGAAAAGATTGGATTGACAGCGACTCTGATGAAGAAGTTGTCAACTTTGCCCTAATGGCTCGTAGTGACGAGTCAAGTGATTTTACAAAGGTATGTGATGCAAATCAGAATTTTAACGTGCTTAATTTACTTGATACATCTAGCATTGAAAGCATGCAAAAAGATAAGTCTGATTTGCATGTCAGTTTTAAATCATTAACTATTGAACATACCAATGTAAAAGAATCACGTGACAATCTCTTGAAAAGAAACAAGTTTCTTGAAGAGAGATTGGCACAATTTGACACTATCAAGTTTGATTTAAACAAAGCTCATCACATGATTGATGCTTTGAAAAAGAGGGAATATTACTTAGTAGAGCAACTTGAAATTGCTCAAGCTAAGATTAAACAATGGAACACTTCCTCAAAAAAATTAACTAACTTGGTAGAGTGTCAAACAATAGGTCAAAAATCTGGACTAGATTATGATGAAAATCTAGACAAAAGTTCAGATTTAAATGATCTATTCGAAGCTGCAAACTCCTCAATTAGTAAGCCAAATTTTAAAAGAATTAATTTTGTCTCTCCTGTTATTGAACCTAAATTTATTAACACTCAAGATCAACAATTCACTGCAAAAACAGAAAGTGATCAAAAGACAGTGAATGTTGTTGATAAGAGTGAAACAAAAAGATTAAATATTGGGTTCATGACAAAGACACAACTAAATAAAAAACTGGAGAATCTTCTAGACAAAAAAGGCTGAAAAATTGGTGGAGTTAAGCAGAAAGAAAAAAAATAGGAATGGAAAGATAGGCATTAATAAACAAACAAACTATGCTAGAATACCTGATGCTCCTAGAAAGACATGTCATGTATGTGGTAACCCCAACCACATAGCTATAAACTGTAGGAGCAAAAATAAAATTCCTATAATTAAAACTGCACCTTCAAAGAGAATAAAAGATAAATCACCAGTAAAAAGGTTAGAACATCTTTGCATTAAAACTAAAAATTCTAAGCTTGGCAGTCTCTCACAAACAAGTAGCAAGACTAATGATTGTCCTATTAAAGTTAAAACTGTTAAAAGACAATCAACTCAATCTGAGTCAAGTCTTGAGTCAACAACTAGTGAGAAAGAACCCAAGAAAGTCTGGGTTCCAAAAATCTCAAACTAGTTACTCTCTACTGTGCAGGGCAAAAAGAAGAAATCATGGTACTTGGACAGTGGCTGTTCAAGGCACATGACCGGAGATAAGACCCTGCTAAGACAGTATGAAGAGAAAAGTGGCCCAAAAGTCACTTTTGGAGATGACAGCAAAGGCCATACAAGGGGATATGGTAGTGTTGAACATGGAGATGTCATCTTCACAGAAGTAGCACTGGTTGACGGCTTAAAGCACAATTTACTTAGTGTGAGTCAACTATGCGATAAAGGATTCCATGTCATCTTTAAAGAAGACCTATGCCAGGTGTGTGACAAGGAATCTGGGAATGTGATATTGACTGGAAAAAGAAAAGGAAATTTGTATGTTGCAAATCTTTTTTCTTTTACTGATCAAATCACATGTCTGTATAGCAAAGCTTCAATTGATGAAAGTTGGCTTTGGCATAAGAAGCTTTCCCACTTGAATTTCAAGAACATCAATAAGCTTGTGAGGAAAGGATTGGTAGCTGGCATTCCACAATTAGAATTTACACAAGAAGGATTATGTGATGCATGCCAGAAAGGGAAGAAAAAAAGTGTATCATTCAAGAGTAAACCAACAACATCAATCATTGACCCGCTACAATTGTTACATATGGATTTATTTGGTCAAGTGAATGTGATGTCTATCTTAAGAAAAAGATATACACTGGTTATTGTGGATGATCAAACGAGGTATACTTGGGTAAAATACCTCTTTACAAAAGATGAAGCTGCTCAGTTGATAATTGATCATATCAAGAAGATAGAAACTGAGTCAGGAAAAATAGTAAGGGTTATAAGGAGCGATAGAGGAACAGAATATAAGAATTCCCAAGTACTTGAATTCTGCACTGAAAAAGGAATAACACATCAATTCTCAGCTCCAAGAACCCCTCAACAAAATGGAGCTGTTGAGAGGAAAAATAGAACCCTTATTGAAGCAGCAAGGACTATGTTACAAGAGGCTAAGCTTCCCACATATTTTTGGGAGGAAGCTATAAGCACTGCTTGCTTTACACAGAATAGATCCTTGATAAACAAAGCATACAACAAAACACCTTACGAGTTAATGACTGGGAGAAAACCAACTCTCAAGTTCTTACATGTGTTTGGTTGTAAATGCTTTGTACTGAGAGATTCATCAGAGTCAAGAGGAAAGTTTGACAATAAATCTGATGAAGCAATCTTCTTAGGTTATTCTCTGTCAAGTAAAGCATACAGAGTATATAATCTAAGAACAAAAGTTATTGTGGAATCAATACAAGTCGTGTTTGATGACAAAAAGATTTTAGGAATGATTGGACAAGGATTGCATGAACCTCTCAGTTTTGAGAATGAATTGGATGCATGGGAATATCCATCAGAGACTACTGAACAACCCCAAGATAGTAATGATCCCTACATAGTTGAGGGGGAGCTAATAGTTGTGCATGAAGTGCCAAGATCTAATAATTTATCAGAGAATAGATTATTAGATGAAACTCAAGAGACTGGTGACATTAGTACTCCTTCGGAGACTAATGTTTCACCAGAGACTAGAGTCACTGATGCACAATCTGAAACTACAGTGACACCGGAGCAAATAGAAATAAACAACTCAGGGGGAGTTGATAATGCAGGAGTCAATGGTTTAGGGCGAACAGTCTCTGATCATGAAGCTAGAATGGATAACACCAATCTAGACATTGAAGCCTCAACTTCAAGATCAAATCTTCCACATGCAATTCCATGGTTGAGAGACCACACGCTAGATTTGATAATTGGAAGTTTAGAGGATGGAGTCAAGACTAGAAGTGCAACTCAAAATGAATGTTTATATCTAGTTTTCTTTCAAAGATTGAGCCAAAGAAAATTGAGGAAGCACTTCAAGATCCTGACTGGATAATTGCCATGCAAGAGGAGTTAAACCAATTCACTCAAAACAAAGTCTGGAGACTGGTACCCAAACCAAGGAATAGATCAATGATTGGTGCCAAGTGGGTCTTCAGAAATAAATTGGATGAAGCTGGTACAATTACAAGGAACAAAGCAAGACTAGTTGCAAAAGGATATTCTCAAGAAGAAGGAATAGACTATGATGAGACTTTTGCACCAGTAGTAAGACTTGAAGCTATAAGAATCTTCTTGGCATATGCAGCCTACAAGAACTTCAAGGTGTACCAGATGGATGTCAAAAGTGCTTTCTTGAATGGAAAATTGGAAGAGGAAGTCTATGTCTGCCAACCCCTAGGTTTTGTGGACTCCAAATTTCCAAATCATGTCTACAGGTTAGACAAAGCACTTTATGGCTTAAAACAAGCACCAAGAGCCTGGTATGATACTCTATCTCAATTTTTGCTTGAAAATAAATTTGTTAGAGGTATCATAGATAAAACCTTATTTTATAGAAAGCAAGGCTCAGACATAATATTGGTGCAAATATATGTAGATGATATTATATTTGGATCAAAAAATGAAAAACTTTGTGAAAAATTTTCAAAACTTATGCAGTCTAGATATGAAATGAGTATGATGGGAGAATTAACATTTTTCTTAGGTTTGCAAATAAAACAATCAACTGATGGAATATTTATCAGTCAGTCCAAGTATATCAAAGACTTATTGAGAAAATATGATTTGGTTGATTGTGCATCTGCAAAAACACTCATGCCTACTGCCACTAAGCTAGATAAAGATTTAAAAGGAAAGAAAATTGATATTACTAGCTATAGAGGCATGATAGGCTCTCTTTTGTAACTAACTGCAAGTAGACCAGATATAATGTTTGCTACATGTTTATGTGCTAGATTTCAAGCTGACCCTAGAGAGT
>CM025786.1:57592091-57615937 GCA_014636745.2 Centella asiatica
CATCCATAGAATTTGTGCACAACAACTTCCACCTGCAATATATTCAGTTTCAGCAGTAGATGTAGAGATTGAGTGCTGCTTTTTGTAGAACCAAGATACAAGCCTTCCTCCTAGAAATTGACAGCTTCCTGTTGTACTCTTTCTGTCAATCCTGCATACTCCAAAGTCAGCATCAGAATATCCTAGCAATTCAAATCCAGACTCTTTTGGATACCAAAGTCCCAACTCTGTAGTGCCCTTGATATATCTCAAGATCCTTTTCACTGCACTGAGATGAGATTCCTTTGGGTCAGCTTGATATCTTACACAAAGACATGTTGCAAACATTATGTCTGGCCTGCTTGTTGTCAGATATAACAATGATCCAATCATTCCCCTGTAAATCTTCAAATCAACTTTCTTTCCATTCTTATCAGGGTCAATCTTGGTTGCAGTGGTCATAGGTGTCTTTGCTACTTTTGAGTCCTCCATATCAAATTTCTTGAGAAGTTCTTTGGCATATTTTGTCTGATGAATGTAGATTCCATCAGAGACTTGTTTAACTTGCAGTCCCAAGAAGTAAGATAACTCACCCATCAAGCTCATTTCATATTTGCTTTGCATGAGTTTGGAGAACTTTTCACACAGTCTTGCATCAGTGGATCCAAAATTAATATCATCAACATAAATTTGATCCAAAATCATGTGACCTTGGTGTTGTCTGAAGAACAATGTTTTGTCAATGATACCTCTTGAAAATTCGTTTTCCACCAGAAACTTTGACAATGTATCATACCAAGCTCTTCCTGCATTGCCAAGATCTAGTCTGCATCTTGAACAGCTTTTTCAAACTTCTTTGGCTCAATTTGAGAAAGAAAACAAGCATATAGGCATTCATTAGATGTTGCTTTCCTGGTCTGCACTCTTTTCCTTGGGTCACCAATAATCAGATCTGTTGTGTGACTTCTTGCCCATTTAGGATTAGAGATGTGTCTTGATGAGCTTGCTTGACTATCATCTCCTCCCCCTAAGCCTGTGCTCCCAGCTTCTGAAAACTCTCCCCCTGAATTAGTGGATAATTCAAGGTTCAAGTTATCCCCTGATGGTGCATGTCCTGATGAATGATCCCCTGATGGAGTATCCCCTGATCTGTTGTCCAGGAAATTGACTTTATCTGCTAACGGGGGGACTACATTGTTTGGATTGACATCAGGAATGAATAAATTCTCCATTTGTCTGCACTCATCGGCTTCAGTCTCTTGATAATCATTTTCATCTTCATTTTCAAACCTGAGTTCTTCATGAAAACCAGGGTCTTTAAGTCCAGAAATCTCTTGATCATCAAAAGCTACATTTATAGACTCCATCACCACCTGAAGTCTTTTGTTGTAAACCCTGTTGGCCTTGGATGACAGAGAATAAACTAGGAAAATTGCTTCATCAGTTTTTGGATCAAATTTTCCTAAGTTCTCACCAAAATTCCTCAGAACAAAACATTTGCATCCAAAGACATGGAGGAACTTGATGCTTGGCTTTCTCCCTGTCATTAGCTCTTATGGTGTCTTGTTGTGAGCCTTGTTGATTAGAGATCTATTCTGAGTAAAGCAAGCAGTGGAAATTGCTTCAGCCCAAAAATAAGTGGGAATCTTTGCCTCTGCTAGCATTGACTTAGCAGCTTCAATCAAGGTTCTATTTTTCCTTTCCACTACACCATTCTGTTGAGGAGTCCTTGGAGCAGAGAATGTATGATTTATGCCTTTCTCCACATAAAATCCCTCAACAGCTGCATTCTTGAATTCAGTTCCATTATCTGTTCTCAACATTCTAACCACTGACCCTGATTCTGTTTCCACCTTCTTGATATGGTCAATAATTTGATGAAATACTTCTGATTTAGCATGCTGAAACTTTACCCAAGTGTATCTGGTGTAGTCATCCACAATGACCATTGCAAATCTTTTCTTTGACACTGACATAATGTTAACAGGGCCAAAGAGATCCATATGTAACAATTGAATTGGATCTTTGATCATGGTGGCTTCCTTGCTGACAAAGGATGATTTCCTTTGCTTCCTTTGTTGACATGCTAAACATAATCCTTCTTGGATAAACTCCATTTGGGGTAGTCCAGTTACCAACTCTCTCTTCACTAGATCATTAATTGACTTGAAGTTCAGGTGAGAGAGCTTCTTGTGCCATAGCCTGCTCTCATCAGGAGATGTCTTGCTGTAGAAACATGATTCTCCATTTACTGAATTAAAATCAGCAACATAGAGATCTCCTTTTCTTATCCCTGACAAAACCAGCTTCCCATCACTTTCATTTGAGATTAGGCACTGATCTCCTTTGAAGGAAGTGATGAATCCTTTGTCACTTAGTTGACTTATGCTTAGCAAATTGTGCTTGAGCCCATCAACCAGTGCTACATTTTCAAATGAGACATTCCCATTTGCTGCTTTGTCATAACCAAGAGTTTGTCCTTTGCTGTTATCACTAAATAAAATTACTGGACCAGCCTTTTCTTGGAATTCTGTGAGCAGGATTTTGTTTCCTGTCATGTGCCTTGAGCAGCCACTATCTAGAAACCAGATTTGACTACTTTTGACCTTTCCCTGCACACAAGAAAACATTTAAATTGTTTTTGGTACCCAATTTGTTTTGGGTCCTCTAGGTTTAGTCACAGTAATAGGTAAAACAGTTTTATCTTTATTGGAGACTTTTGGTTTTGGGCAAATTTAAAACTTTCTCCTTTTTAGGAGCTTCAATATATGCTTTTGATTTCTCAACAGTTATTTTGCCTTTATCCTTGGAGAAACAGGTTTTAATAGTTGGTAAATCATCAGCATACAAAATTGTGCCAGTTAAAATTTGTGGTTTTTCTTTGCATTGAAAAGATAAATAATTACAGTTACCACAATTCCAGCACACTTTTCTAGGGGCTTCATGAATGGAAGAATAATTGCTAGCTTTATTAACACCTAGCTTACCATTTCTATTCTTTGTACTTTCCCCTGACAGGCCTTTTTCCCTTGACAGGCTACAACGGCCTAATGCACTCTTTCCCCTTGACGACTGTGTATCCACTGATGCACAGTCTAGTTCTTTCATAACTGGAGGGTTGAGTACTTTGGCAAGGATAAGTTTCTTGCCTCTCCCACCACTAGTGGAAGCTTCACTTACTAGGAAAACATTCCCTGATTCTAGCTTTGTGTCTGCCTTAACAAACTTGATAGGTTGTATTGGCCTTTTTCCAAAGCTAGCTACCATCTCAACCTCAATGGGAGGTTGCTGCACTTGAGTCTCTTCATAGCCCAAACTAGATTTTGGATTAGATTTCTGACTTTTTAAACGATCCTCCAGTTTCCTGCTAGACTCACTCCATCTCTTAATGACTTCCCTTTTTTGACTAAGAAGATTCGAGGTCCATTCCTCTCTTTTGATAGCACAGTCAAGAAGATATTTAGTCCTTGAGAGCTCTTTTTCAAGACTCTCAAGTCTGGAGTTTTCTGATTCTAAAAGAGTGTTCCTAGCAGATAACTGTTCATTAATTTTCTGCACTCTCTCAGTTTCAGCTACAGCACTCCTCAGGGGGTCATAGAGATCCTTTATCTCACAAGCCATTTCCTTAACAATTTTAACACAATCAGTTTTAGACATGTTAGAGGAAATTTCGAGGCTTACCTGCGAGCTGCTACTGTCAGTGGATGAGGCCATCAGGGCTAGGTTGACATACTCTTCATTTTCTTCTTCATTAGAGTCAGCCCAGTCTTTTCCCTCTGCAATATATGTTTTTCCCTTATTGTTTGCATTAAGAAGGTCAAAGTATTTCTTCTTGTAGTCCACAACAGCTTCTTTGTTTCTGGATTCACCATCTTTTTTGGCCTTGCGGCACTCATTTGCAAAGTGACCTAGCTCATTGCATTTGTAGCACTTTATTCTTGATTTGACAATAAAGTTTTTGGTGCTATTGGGTTTCCTTGCTGAAAATCTTTTAGATCCCGAAGGCTTTTGGAATTTCAGCTTGGAAAACCTTTTTGCAAGAAAGGCCATGGTTTCATCCAGCTCCTCTAACTCTTCTGGAGTATATTCTTCCTCCTTGAAGTCAGCTTCATCAAGACACTTGGTCTTACTTCTTGTTTATCCTTCGTGGCAGCCATCAGGGCTACAAATTTAAGCTTTCTGGCATCCCCTGACATTTCAGATCTTTGTTGAACCTCAAGTTCATATGTCTTTAGGGTGCCATAAAGCCTATCCAAGTCTAGAAGATTCATGTCCTTGGATTCTCTGATGGTTGTTGTCTTAAGATCCCATGATATGGGAAGGGCTCTCATGAACTTTCTGTTCACATCCTTTTTAGCATAAGCCTTCCCATATAATCTCAGGTCATTTACCAACCTGTTAAATCTGTCGAACATTTCAGTAAGTGTTTCACCATTTTTCATTGTGAACCACTCATACTGTTGTGTCAACAGCTGCAGTTTATTTTCCCTCACTTCCTCAGTACCATCACAAAGGATTTGTATGGTATCCCATATAGATTTAGACGTGGTAAGATTCATGATACTATTCAGCATATCATCGTCTAAACCATTATACAAGATCCTAGTGACTTTAAGATCCTTTTTCACCTTTTCTCTTTCCTATATCGTCATTTCATCAGTTGTCTTTGGGACAAGCTTTTCAGGAATACTGACTCCATTAACGACTTCTATAGGAATGAGCTTCTTGGGAACGTGAGGTCCTTCTTCTAGAATCTGCAAATATTCATCATTAATAGCTCTAAGATGAACTATCATTCTTTGTCTCCAAAAGAAGTATTTGTCCCTTTCCAACATGGGGACTTTACTGTTTCCAGCTTTGTTGGCCATAGATAATGATCATTTTTAGCAAGTGAAATCTGCTAAGAGGCTCTGATACCAAATGTTAGTGCAATATAAGCACAAGTGTGTGTAGAGGGGGGGGATGAATACAAACACCTGAAACTTTTCGCTCTTTTAAACTTAAAAGTGCTTACTGGAAAACAGTTGAAACAAACAGAAAAACTATAAGAAATGAACACACAGATTCAAGTTAAAATAGTTATATTAAAACTTGGGGTTTTTCTGGAAATCTGTATAATCACAAATGTGATTTACAGCTACAATTTCTGCAAATAAAATTCACAATTTCTCACACTCACTAGCTACTAAAACTTTCTCTGAAAAATAAATCTCTCAAGAAATATATTTCTGAGCTTCCTAGTGTTGTGTGCTTCTTTGTTTGTTTTATCTGTTGGATAGATTCAATCTCTATTTTTTGTAATGAGAACTCCTTTGCTTATATGTTGATCATTTGATGAAATCACGTGCTAGAGACGTGTTGCTTTTCTCAACTTAGCCGTAAGTATGTCACATGTTAGGTTTTAGAACATTTGATGATGATTGTCTTTAGATTACTTAGAATACAAATGTATAGAAAGTGTTAATTAGTAACACTGAAGTTTTGTAGCTAGCAGTTATCTCTTTGTTTGTAATTCATTCATTCTTTGTAAAGAGATATAAATATTTCTTATTTGTAAGTAACTGCTGGAATGGTGTATCGAAGCTTCAGAAAGTCAAGATGTGTCTTTGATCCGTTAAAGTTTGCAAAAAGGCTTATCGGAGACTAGGAGAACTGGTCAGGGACTAAAAAGATTTTATCTGTCGGAGACTAGTTTTGCCTATCGGAGACTAAGACTTAAGTCATCAGAGATTAAGTCTAAAGGAGTCGGAGACTAAAGCTTACGTCATCAGAGACTAAAGTTAAAAGCATCAGAGACTAAGCTGAGGTCATCAGAGACTAAGCCTTAACGCGTCAGAGACTAAATAATTCTATCAGAGACTACACAAGCTGACGTCATCAGGGACTAAATGCACCAGAGACTAATAATGACGTTATCAAAGACTAGAGTTGAAGCATCAGGGACTAATTGAGATTTAATTTCTGAAAGATACAGAGTTCGAATTAAAAAGGAATGTCTTCCACGTAAAGCAAGATATTATTGAAGACGTAGCTGGTAAGGAAACTAACCAAAAATCTGTTCCTATCAAAAAGGAAAGATTGTATTTGATTCGAATAAGGAAGCTGAATTTTATTCAAAATAGGAACTGAGTTAATAATAATTCAGTTGTTAGAGAAGCTATAATTAGGTTTACAGAGAATTATAATTTTGAAGCTATATAGGTTTTTCATAGTTTGTATTTTTCATAGTTTGTATCTTTTCCTATACAGAATAGAAAAGAAGCTGACGGTTACATTATTGTAATTGTTAGGATTTGTATTCAATTGTAATTCAATAAAGCAATTGTTTATAAATTGATTTGTGTTCTTGTTCTTTATATTCCGCAAGAAAAGTTAATTTCTTAAAGAACAAGTAATTCAAAAAGATTTCAAAGAACTTGTATTCAACCCCCCTTTCTACAAGTTCTTGGCATCTCACTGGGAAAACATCACATCGTAGCCCTATGTGTCAGACTGCTGCATGCTTTGTTGCTTCTTTTTCTTCCCCTAATCTGTGTGCATTTAATGCAAGAGAGTTCTCATTGGATCAAAAACAAACTTCAAGAAATATCTTTCCAGTTGATATTTCTTGCTTCTGTAACACGTTACGTTGATTTCCATGTAAGTATTGATGATGGGTGCATGCTGTCATAACAATCCACTGACTATCAGCCCTGATGGACTTTGATCAGTGCTTCTGGATCCCCTGATGCTTATTGACTGGATCAGGGCTTCAACCTTCACTTGAGTTTCACTCAGTGCTTCTTGATCCTGATGGTTATGACTGACGGCATACACTGATGGCTTCCATTGATGCCATGTTGGTCATTCCCCCTGACGGGTTACCCTGATGGGTTGGCCTGACACTGACATGTCCTGAAGTGTTTCCCTGACGGGTTGGTCTACCTTCGTCATACCCTGACAGGTTTCCCCTGATGAGTTCCCCTGATGGGTTCCCCTGATGGAACTTAATCAACATAACTTTGATTAGAATTTCTGATGTGCATAATACTTTGACTGTTTACAAGTAGCATCAGATATTCTTTTTCACTTAGTCAAGTCCTTTGAATGTTTCTATTTTCTGACTTGTCTTGTGAAGAGATCGACCATCCACTGATTAATAAGGTTATTATCAGTGGATGCAAAACTTGTGCTGATCTTAAGGTTTATAAAATACCTCAAGTATTTACAGTTGCACAATTTATTACATAATCATCATCATCATCATTTATCTCTAACAAAAAGGCTACTAAGAATGTTGGTTTACTTACTGACAAACAATTAAAAGAAAAGCTAAAAAGCAGTCTAATATATGAGCCTAAGAAATACAAGAATGGTAAAGTGGGTATTAATAAATATAGTAATTATGCACAAATGCCTAATGCATTAAGGAAGACATGCACCAAGTGTGGGAACTCCAACCACCTTGCTTTTAAATGCACAAAAATTACTCGTCAGGGGATGACTGGTCATCAGTGGATAATTTACCCGTCAGGGATGACACTCGACCATCAGGGGATGGCCATCAGGGACTAATTCACCCGCCAGGGGATGAATGGTCCATCAGCGGATGACTCTCGGCCATCAGAGGGTGTTTCTCGACCATCAGTGGATGGTCTGTGACCATTAGGGGATGAATTTGCTCATCACCAAAATCATCAGTAATCTTTTGACTACTGCCAAAGTCTCTTGGCTGTCGCCAAACTCATAAGTCAGCGCCCAGCTTATCGGTAATCTTTTTGACTACCACCAAAGTCTCTTGGTTGTCACCAAACTCATAAGTCAACGCCAAACTCGTCGGTAATCTTTTTGACTACCGCCAAAGTCTCTTGGCTATCTCCAAACTCATAAGTCATCAGAGACTAGAATATGTTCCTCGGAGACTAAGAAAATTGTTCATTGGGGACTAACAAGTTTGTTCCTCGGTGACTAATTTTTCTACACTGTCGGAGACTAAATTGTAAATTTCTTGGGGACTAATTGATATTGTCAAAGACTAGAATCATGCCGACGGAGACCAAGTTAGGACTTGTCTCCGATACTGTGGTGACTTCTTCACTCTTCAAAGGGTAGTGCGTTTTCCCAGTGAGATGCCGAGAACTTATAGAAAGGGGGGTTCAATACAAGTTCTTTGAATACTTTTCGAATTACTTGTTCTTTAAGAAATTAAATTTTCTTGCAAAATATAAAGAACAAGAACTCAAATCAATTTATAAATAATTGCTATATTGATTTCACAACCGATTACAAATTCTAACAATCACAACAATGTGATCATCAGCTTCTTTTCTATTCTGTATAGGAAAAGATACAAACTACGAAAAACCTATACAGCTTCGAATCACAATTCTCTATAAAACTAATTACAGCTTCTCTAACAACTGAATTACTATTAACTCAGTTCCTCATTCTGAATAAAATTTAGCTTCCTTATTTGAATCAAATACAATCTTTCCTTTTTGATTAGGAAGAGATTTCTGGTTAGTTTCCTTTCTAGCTACGTCTTCAATAATATCTTGCTTTACGTGGAAGACAATCCTCATTCAATTCAAACTCTGTATCTTCCAGGAAATAAATCACGATTAGTCCCTGATACTTCATCTTTAGTCTCTAGTGACGTCATCAATTAATCTCTGGTGCTTTTAGTCCCTGATGACGTTAGATTGTATAGTCTCCGATAGAGTTATTTAGTCTCCGATGCTTTAAGGCTTAGTCTCCGATGATGTCATCTTAGTCTCTGATGCTTTTAACCTTAGTCTCCAATGACGTCAGCTTTAGTCTCTGACAGGCAAAACTAGTCTCTGATAGATAAAAAATCCTTAGCCTCTGACAAGTTTTCCTAGTCTCCGACAAGCCTTTTTGTAAACTCTAATGGACCAAATACCCACTTCAACTTGCTGAAGCTTTGATACTCCATTCCAGCAGTTACTTATAAATAAAAAATAATTGTATCTCTTTACAAATAATAAATGAATTACAAACAAAGAGATAACTACTGGCTACAAAACTTCAGTGTTACTAATTAACACTTTCTATACATTTGTACTCTAAGAAATCTAAAGACAATCATCATCAAATATTCTAAAACCTAACAATCTCCCCCTAATTATGAATATCAGAATGATAAGCATAATTTCAAGGTTGATGATGATGTCAAAACTCAATTTACAATTACTTAGAAAAAGAATAATGAATTGCTAACTACAAATGTATTCTGAACTAAGATCTTTGATCTATTGTTCAGCTTCCACCAAGACTCAGGTTTAAATAAGTCTGGCTTCAAAAAAAAAATTCAACTTATTTAACAACCAACATATCTCCAACTTCAACAACTTCATCTTTTATTTTTCTTCAGCACATCCAGCCTTTCTATCAACAGCTTTCTCAAAATAATCTTCATTTCATCTTCAGCATCCTTGAGTAGATTGATAAAGCCTTCAATATGTCTCTCATTAATACTGTTGATATCTCTGTTGTAATTGAAGAAAACTTTCTCTCCATGGAAAGTCTCATACCATAATCCTAGAGGTTTAAGATTAGCTTCCGGCATTGTATCCACCTTATGCTTCACCTTCATTACCTTTTGAATCTAGCTTCGAAAATCCATGTTGAGATCAGAAGTCTCAGGCACAACAGTCAACAACCATTCTAAATTCTCTTTGGCTTGCCCCTCCAAGGCTAGCTTTTCAAGCTTTAAAGACTTTCCATCCTTTAAAAAGAAATGGAGAAGATCTTTGTTATTTTTACCCTTTATTAGATCTATCTTCTTTGTACTTTTCTTCAGGGCTTTGATTATTTCTTCTGTACTAGCCATTTCAACCTTGTAAGACTTCTTTGATGAAACTGTTTGTGGCTTTGTTGATCCACTCACAGCCACCAAAGCAGTCTCAGTTGACCTTGGAGGATCTTGAGAGGTAGGCTTCTTGATAAGTACTTTGATCACAGGTTTCTTTGCAGATTCCTGGACCAAAGGTTTTCTTCTTGATTTCTTCTCAGCCTCTTCCATCTCTTTATTCTTCTTCTTGGTTATGGCTGCTTTATGTGCACTTGATCTCCTTGTAAAGATTTTCTTCTTCTTTGTCTCCTCCTCCTCCCTAGCTGCTGCCATATCCTCCTCCTCTTGAAGTTTCTGAGTTAGTAGTGCATCTGCTTCTATTAACTTCTGCTTTTGAGGATAAACCAACTCCACTTTCCCATCCACTATCAGTTCAACTGGAGTGGGAAAGTGAGCAGTCTTCATAGCATCCCCCATTAGCTTAGGCTGTCCTGGTTGAGTGGTGGTTTGCTTCTTTGGATCTTCAACCATGACACTTTTGCCTTTGTCTTTTTGTTTTGGGGCTTGTACAGTGGAAAAAGGAGATGCTGCTGTTGTTGTTGCTGCTATTGTTGTTGTTGTTGTTGGAAGTTATGTTGTTGTTGTTGTTGTTGTTGGCTTTGTTGTTGCTGCTTGAAGATCAGAATGTTTCTTTAAGATCCTGTCCATCATTGCTTGCAATTCTGCATCAAGGACAGGACCAGATTTTGGTTTTTGTACAGGAACATGTTGTTTGAATTGACCACTCTCCCCCTTTTTGACATCAGCATCTTTAGGGTGAGAGGAGGTGGCCAAATGTGGAATTGCCTGCATCAGGAGTTGCTCCATTCTGTCTTGTTTTTGGATCAGGAGTTGGATATTGGCTTCTAGGGCTTGAAGTCGACTGTCAGTCTTAGACTTGTCTTTGATAAGTGTATCAATGGCAGTAATAGTCCTCCTTGGCAAGTGTCCTTCATAGCACCTTCTAATTTTGTTTGTCTCCAACTCCATCCTTTCCTCCATTTTCTTCACTGCACCATTTATGCCAATAACCAAGAAGTGGTGAAACTTTGTATGTTTCTTATCCACCTTGGTTACTTCTTCAAGAATATCTTTAATAGATGGTGCAGAGGCAATTAACCCTATGTTGGTCACATAATCCTGCCTTAAATGGGCGGCTGCTTCCTCCAGAGTGTTTAAGTATTTGGCATCAAGCCATTCATCAACATTTGTCTCTGCAGGTTCTTCAGGCACAGTTTCATCTGCAAGTCGTGTCTTCAATGCAGACATATGATCTTGTCGTTATTGTAGACCATATAACATCTCAAAGTCTGCATTAGACATCTCTAATATTACATTTAATGTGGCATCCCCTGTGCTTGAACTTTTCCCAGTTTCTTCTGTTTGGATATTGGTGGAGGGAGTAGAAGAAACTTGAGCTTCTTGTGAGCTGGTTTCAACAAGTTGTAAAAATGCACCTGCTGAAAATTTCTCTCATTTATTTTGTTCAAGGATCTCATCCTTGCTCACACCCTCTCCTTTTGCCTGGGGTTGGGCACCTAGCTTCTCTTGCTCTCTTTTTTCCAAGCTTTCTAAAGCTTGACTCTCTTGTATGTTTGTATTCTCTCCTTTTTCCAGGACAGGAGCCTGACTCTCACTATTTATTCTCACAACCTCACTCATTTGGATAGGTGCACTCTGTCCTACAGAAGTGGGGGTTTGAGAAGTACTTGTGACGGCATGGATAGGGGGTTCCCTTTGTATATCTTGGGCTAGGGATCTATCCATGGAATATGTTTGAGAGCTTGTCTCGAGTATTGGCTCCTCTTGGGAAAAATCAAGAGAATTTAAATGTGTAATTTCAAAAGAATCAAGTATGGGAGAAGAAGGAGAAGAATGTACAGTGTGGAGTGTTAGTTGTTCCTCAGACATTGAAAATTGAGGAACATCAAGAGAAGACTTTGTGTGTGCACTCCTTGTGTCACTCTATTCTTTTATTATCTCTCCTTGGGGTTCCTCTTGTTGGTGAACAAAAGGTTGTGCAGACTCTGTACATTGTGTTCCTGGTTGGGAACTTTCTTCAATATCAACATCCTTTTGGGAGGATGGTGACAGTTCACTGTTTGTCCTTATAACCTCCATTGCTTGTTGGGAAGCAATGGATTGCTTTTGGCTAAGGGTTATTGATCTCTTCTTTCTCTAAAGTGGTACTTCAGCTTCTGGTTCTCCCTCATCCTCACTTACTCCCTCAATTATTTTTCTTTTTATTGGGAGCTTCTTTGTTGTTTTTGTTTTTACAACCACAGTCCTTTGGGAAACTGTGGAGGGGGCTATGGATTGTTGTTGTGAAGTGGTTGGAGGATTAATGGGGCTTTGGCTTTCAATTTCCTCAAAGAATTGCAAAGAATAAAGATTTGGAAGCCTGTCAATTAGAATAGCTCTCATGACAGGAGGGAAAAATAAGGGAACCTTTACCTTGGCAGATTTATGCTTCACATCAGTAAAAATTCTTTTACTCTGCAAAACAGTTGGTACAACTTGCAATCCAGTAATATTAAGGTTAGGGATTAGATAATAAGCAATCATCATCAAAAACCTAGCATAATAAATTTTATTTTTATTACTAGATTTCAGTTTTACCAAAAGATTTTACAGAATTAAAAGCCCAATGTTTAGATGTCTATCATATAACACACTAAAAGCAATTTTTGGGTGAGTGTAGTGATAGCATCATAGCAACTGCATTTTGAAGTAAATGCTTTAGTTATTAGATCAAAGAATAGTGACCACTCTTGCCTTAGATGGGGTCGTGTTATAGATCCAACAGAACTAATTTCAGCAGAATAATGTAAGTTTTTAAACATAGAAAGAAGTTCTTCATCAGAGGCAGGGGAGTCAAAGTTTTCATACATTGGCAAGTGTAAAGCATTATTAAGTACGGTATGATCTATATTATAAACAGAGTTTTCATACCTGAAACTTACCACAGGAGAGTCAATGTTCTTAGCCTGGATGGTAGCAGTGGACCAGATAGCCGTGAGAACTTCAGTGGCTTGGACGGGAACTTCATAAATGGCATATGATAGAGTGGAGTTCTGAAGGAAATCCACGAAGGGGTGATTCTGGGCTCCAAATACATGCTTATTAGCCACCCCTGCATGGTTAGTCTTTATGAAATCGAAATCTCCAAACTGGAAACAAACTGTTTTTGCGGCCATTTGAAGAGATCTGTGAACTTTGAAGAAACTTGAAATAGGGTTAGATTGCAGAGAATTTGTAGAGAGAAAATAATTTCAAAGCTTTGAGAGATTGTTATTGCAAATGTGTTTGATTTTACTTTTAGCAAAGTATTAGAAACGTTTGCAATTCTAAAGATAGTGAACCATTTTTCGATTGTGGGTAGAATAACTACCAGATTACCCTCAATCGTAGATTGCCCTAATCTCTAATAAGGTCACTCATAAGAGACTAGACCCAATTAGTCTCCGATAGTTCATTTTGATTGAGTCAGAGACTAACCAAAAATGACGTCGGGGACTAAGGTAGTGTCCGATAGTTCAAATTTTTAATTCAATCAGGGACTAATTAACAACGACTATAGGGGACTAGTTAGTCGCCTATAGTTCAAAAAAAAAATTTAATTCAGTCGGGACTAATTAAAAACACTATCAGGGACTAAGATAGTCTCTTTCTCTTAAGCTTTCAAAATATTTCCAACAATCAAGTTTAATGATTATTAGCTTCAAAAATTCTGTTTAGAAAAGAAACAGCTACATTCCAGAAATTAAATTCTAGCTCCATACAACTAAATAACTTCTTTTCAAAAATTAATCAATTTTTAGAGGCATAATTCAACATTCCTAATTCAGAAACTAATCTAGAAAAGGTAGATTCATCTAAAGGTTTTAGGAATATGTCTGCAAGTTGTTTATCAGTTGTTACCCAGTGTAATTCGATATTACCTTCACTTACATGTTCTCTTATGAAGTGATATTTAATATCTATGTGTTTTGTTCTTGAATGTTGCACTGAATTTTCTGTTATTGCTATGGCACTTGTATTATCACAAAAGAAAGGAATTTTGGATAGTGACATACCATAGTCTAGGAGTTGATTCTTGATCCATAGGATTTGAGCACAACAACTCCCAGCTGCAATGTATTCAGCTTCTTCTGTTGAAGTAGTAAACTGAATTTTGTTTCTTACTAAACCAAGAAACAAGTTTGCCTCCAAGAAGTTGACAGCTTCCACTTGTGCTTTTCCTATCAAGCTTGCAACCTGCATAGTCAGCATCTGAATAACCGATTAGTTTAAAATCAAATTCTTTGGGATACCATAAACCAAGGTTTGGGGTACCCTTTAGATATCTGAGAATTCTTTTTACAGCAATCAAATGTGACTCTCTAGGGTCAGCTTGAAATCTAGCACATAAACATGTAGCAAACATTATATCTGGTATACTTGCAGTTAGATATAAAAGAGAACCTATCATGCCTCTATAGCTAGTAATATCAATTTTCTTTCCTTTTAAATCTTTATCTAGCTTAGTGGCAGTAGGCATGGGTGTTTTTACAGATGCATAATCAACCAAATCATATTTTCTCAATAAGTCTTTGATATACTTAGACTAACTAATAAAAATTCCATCAGTTGATTATTTTATTTGCAATCCTAAGAAAAATGTTAATTCTCCCATCATACTCATTTCATATCTAGACTACATTAGTTTTGAAAATTTTTCACAAAGTTTTTCATTTGTAGACTCAAATATAATATCATCTACATATATTTGCACCAATATAATGTCAGAGTCTTGCTTTCTATAAAATAAGGTTTTATCTATGATACCCCTAATAAATTTATTTTCAAGTAAAAATTGGGATAGAGTATCATACCAGGCTCTTGGTGCTTGTTTTAAGCCATAAAGTGCTTTGTCTAACCTGTAGACATGATTTGGAAATTTGGAGTCCACAAAACTTGGGGGTTGGCAAACATAGACTTCCTCTTCCAATTTTCCATTCAAGAAAGCACTTTTGACATCCATCTGGTACACCTTGAAGTTCTTATAGGCTGCAAAAGCCAAGAAGATTCTGATTGCTTCAAGTCTTGCTACTGGTGCAAAAGTTTCATCATAATCTATTCCTTGGTTTTGGTACCAATCTCTAGACTTTGTTTCGAGTGAATTGGTTTAACTCCTCTTGCATGGCAATTATCCAGTCAGGGTCTTGTAGTGCTTCTTCAATTTTCTTTGGCTCAATCTTTGAGAGAAAACTGAGATATAAACATTCATTTTGAGTTGCACTTCTAGTCTTGACTCCATCCTCTAGACTTCCAATTATCAAATCTGGCGTGTGGTTTCTCAACCATGGAATTGTGCGTGGCAGATTTGATCTTGAAGTTGAGGCTTCATTGTCTAGATTGGTGTTATCCATTCTAGCTTCATGATCAGAGACTGCTCCCCCTAAACCATTGACTCCTTCATTATTAGCTCCCCATGAGCTGTTTATTTCTATTGTTTCCGGTGTCAATATAGTTTTTGATTGTGCATCAGTGACTCTAGTCTCTGGTGAAACATTAGTCTCTGATGGACTACTAATGTCACCAGTTTCTTATGTTTCATCTAATACTCTATTCTCTGATAGAGTATTAGTTCTTGGTACTTCATGCACAACAGTTAACTCCCCCTCAATTATGTAGGGATCATTACTATCTTGGGGTTTTTCAGTAGTCTCTATTGGATATTCCTATGCATCCAATTCATTCTCAAAACTGAGAGGTTCATGCAATCCTTGTCCAATCATTCTTGGAATCTTTTTATCATCAAATACAACTTGAATTGATTCCACAATGACCTTTGTTCTTAGATTATATACTCTGTATGTTTTACTTGACAAAGAATAACCTAAGAAGATTGCCTCATTAGACTTGTTGTCAAATTTTCCTCTTGTTTCTAATGAGTCTCTCAGTACAAAGTATTTACAACCAAACACATGTAAAAACATGAGAGTTGGTTTTCTCTCAATCATTAATTCATAAGGTGTTTTGTTGTATGCTTTGTTTATCAAGGATCTATTCTATGTAAAGCAAGCAGTGCTTATAGCTTCCTCCCAAAAATATGTGGGAAGCTTAGCCTCTTGTAACATAGTCCTTGCTGCTTCAATAAGGGTTCTATTTTTCCTCTCAACAACTCCATTTTGTTGAAGGGTTCTTGGAGCTGAGAATTGATGAGTTATTCCTTTTTCAGTGTAGAATTCAATAACTTGGGAATTCTTGAATTCTCTTCCTCTATCACTCCTTATCACCCTTACTGTTTTTCCTGACTCAGTTTCTATCTTTTTGATATGATCAATTATCAACTGAACAGCTTCATCTTTTGTATGGAGGTATTTTACCAAAGTATACCTCATGTGATCATCCACAATAACCAAAGCATATCTATTTCTTAAGATTGACATCACATTCACATGACCAAATAAATCCATGTGCAGCAACTGTAAAGGGTCAGTGATTGATGTTGTTGGTTTGCTTTTGAATGACACACTTCTTTATTTCCCTTTCTGGCATGAATCACACAATCCATCTTGTGTAAATTCCAATTGTGAAATGCCAGCTACCAGTCCTTTCCTCACAAGCTTGTTGATGTTCTTGAAATTCAAGTGGGAAAGCTTCTTATGCCAAAGCCAACTTTCATCAGTTGAAGCTTTGCTATACAAACATGTGATTTGATCAGTAAAAGAAATAAGATTTGCAATATACAAATTTCCTTTTCTTTTCCCTATCAAATTCACATTCTCAGATTCTTTGTCACACACCAAACATTTATCTTCTTTGAAGGTGATATTGAATCCCTTATCATGTAGTTGACTCACACTTAGTAAATTGTGCTTTAAGCCATCAACTAGTGCTACTTCAGTGAAGATGACATCTCCATGTTCAACACTGCCATATCCCCTCATATGGCTTTTGCTGTCATCTCCAAAAGTGACTTTTGGGCCACTTTTCTCTTCATACTGTTTTAGCAGGGACTTATCTCCAGTCATGTGCCTTGAATAGCCACTGTCAAAATACCATGATTTCTTCTTTTTGCCCTACACACTAGAGAGTAACTAGTTTGAGGTTTTTGGAACCCAGATTTTCTTAGGTCCTTTCTCACTAGTTGTAGACTCAAGACTTGACTCAGATTGAGTTGATTGTCTTTTAACAGTTTTGACTTTAATTGGACAATCATTAGTCTTGCTACTTGTTTGTGAGAGACTGCCAAGATTAGGGTTTTCATTTTTAATACAAAGATTATCTAACCTTTTTACAAGTGATTTCTCTTTGAAAATTCAGTCTTAGTTATAGGAATTTTATTTTCGCTCCTATAGTTAACAGCTATGTGGTTGGGGTTACCACATACGTGACATGTCTTTCTAGGAGCATCAGGCATTCTAGCATAATTTGTATATTTATTAATACCAATTTTTCCATTCCTATTTTTCTTATTTCTGCTTAACTCCACTAATTTTTCAGCCTTTTTGTCTGGAAAATTTTCCATTTTTTTATTTAATTGTGTTTTTGTCATGAACCCAATATTTAATCTTTTCGTTTCACTCTTATCAACAACATTCATTGTCTTTTGATCACTTTCTGTTTTTGCAGTGATTTGTTGATCTTGAGTGTTAATGAATTTGGGTTCAATAACAGGAAAAACAAAATTAATTCTTTTTATAGAATTTTGCTTACTAGTTGAAGAGTTCGCAGCTTCAAATAGATCATCTAAATCTGAACTCTTGTCTAGATTTTCATCATAACCTAGTCCAGATTTTTGACCTATTGTTTGACATTCTACTAAGTCTGTTAACTTTTTAGAGGAAGTATTCCATTGTTTAATTTTAGCTTGAGCATTTTCAAGTTGCTCTACTAAGTAATATTCCCTCTTTTTCAAAGCATCAATCATATGATGAGCTTTTTTTAAGTCAGACTTAATAGTGTCAAATTGTGTCTGTGACGACCCCAGAATCCCTCACTAGATCAGGGCTTCGTCAAAAGAAGGAAAAGATAACCACACATCCATTCATATAATAATTACTGAAAGAAACCATATAAAGAGTTATTACAACCAAAAATATTACATTGTCAGCGTAAGCTATACTGTTTCTATACTATAATACAAAACATCACTTCTCAGATCATCTTCCTTTCTTCCCTCCTTGTTGGCATTACAAAGGCTAGCCAACCTTAGTAACCGATCATTTTTGCCTTATCCTTGTCTGAGGGCTCAACCATTAAAGCATAGCATTCTATTTCACAAGAAAATTTAAATGTAAATATCATAATTTTGTACGCATGTTGAATCAATTGATCATGCGCTTAACTGAAATAAGCATAAGAGTAAGAATATACTTGCATCAACTTGCAATAAACATAAGATTGTGAATATACTTGCCTCAATCCTTTGCACAAAATTCAAATCAATTTACTTGTGAGAGAGAGATTCTGTAAATTATGCAAGTAATATTTTAATACCTTAATAAGAATTTATGAAAGAAAATATGTATGTGATGTCCTTAAACTTTTACTGTTTTAAAGAATAACATCATAAAATAATTTTAAGAAAATAATGTTTTATAGTCTTGATAACAGACTATGCATCGGAGAATAATTTTCTCATTAACAAACTCGTCAAGGACTGATATCCTTAGCCATCAGAGACTAGGAATTTCCTCTATCGAAGAATAAGAAATCTCCTTCATCAGAGACTGCAGAATTTCCTTCATCAGAGACTACGAAATTTCCTTTATCAGAGACTACGAATGACGTCATCAAGTACTGAACTTAGCCCATCGGAGACTAAGGAATGACGTCACCAGGGACTAACAACACATCAGGGACTGATGACGTCATCTTAATTCTATCGGAGACTAAGAGTGACGTCATTGGAGACTAACTTCTTATCAGAGACTGATGACGTCATCTTAATTCTATCGGAGACTAAGGGTGACGTCATCAGAGACTAACTTCTCATCAGAGACTGATGACGTCATCAGGGACTAAACTTTAGCCTGTCTGAGACTAAAGCTGACGTCATCCGAGAGTAAATAACCCGTCGGAGACTAATGACGTAATCGGGGACTAAACTTATCTCGTTAGAGACTAAGAATATCTCATCAGAGACTAAAAATATCCCATCAGAGACTAAGAATTATCTCATCAGAGACTAAAATTATCTCATCAGAGACTAAGAATATCCCATCAGAGACTAAGAATTATCTCGCCAGAGACTAAAATTATCTCATCAGAGACTAAGAATATCTCATCAGAGATTAACAACATCTCTTGATTCTACTACGATGGAAGACCTATCATGCTCAAACCCAGCTTATGATGTCTTATGAAGATGCAAAAGAATAAGAACTTAGCATAAATCTTGATGCTATGCACGAAAGAAACTGAGTAGGGTTCCAGGTTCTTACCTCTTTGTTCTCAAGGGTGAAATCAAAGCTGGTCTGAAAATAATTTTTCGAAAGAAGAACTTGGAAATTTATGGAGATAATACGTTTAAACGAAACTCTGAAAAGAGAAATTTTGGTAAAGGAATTAAAATTTCATCTCGAATGAGGTATTTATAGAGTTCAAGAGCAGTAAACTAAGGTTACGCATTGGAATAAAACGATTGGTTAATTTGGACGGTAAAACAGCTATTCATCATGACTTCTTGACAGCAAACAGCTGTTGTCGTACATGCATGAAAACTTAGCCACCTAAACAGTTTCTAATCAAACACATAATCACAAATATTACGTAACCCTCTCCTCTTCCTCCATGTTGTTCAATATAATCTTATATGGGGTTTGCTAATCCCCTTTTTGATACCTTTTTAAGGAACTTAGCCTCATCATCATGGATATCACATCATCATAAAAATTTTCATTGTAGATATGAATTTATCATTCATATTTAAAAAGGCTAACTCTATGAAAAAAATATAATAACACAAAATAAAATTATTTCTTACCATAAAATACATTTAAAATTTTCGGGTTCTCACATCCTTCCCCCCTTAAAAGAAGTTTCGTCCTCGAAACTTAACTATGAAATAAATGGGGGTACTTATTAATCATAGCACTTTCAAGCTCCCAAATAGCTTCCTCTATACTATGGTTCCTCCATAACACTTTTACAGAAGGGATTTCTTTATTCCTAAGAGTTTTAACTTGTCGATCCAAAATTTGAATTGGAACTTCTTCATAATTCAAATCCGATTGCAGCTCTATCAGTTGATAATCAATTACTCCTCCATGGTCTGCCTTGTAAGGACGTAACACAGATATATGGAATACATCATGAATGTGGCCCAAAGTCGGTGGCAGTGCTAGTTGATAGGCCACTTCTCCAATCCTCCTTACTACTTCGAAAGGTCCTACATAACGGGGACTCAACTTTCCTTTCTTACCAAAACATATTACGCCTTTCCAGGGTGATACTTTCAATAGTGCATAACTTCCAACTTCCAAAATTTGATCCTTCCTATGTTGATCAGCATATTGTTTCTGTCGGTCTTGAGCTGCTTTCATTCTCATTCTGATCATCCTAATTGCCTCCTCAGTTTGTTGAACTATCTCTGGTCCAATTAGCTTCCTTTCTCCTACTTCGTTCCAGTAAAGTGGAGTTCTGCATTTTCTACCATAAAATGCTTCAAAAGGGGCCATGCCAATGCTAGCATGATAACTATTATTGTACGTGAATTCGATTAGTGGCAGATGGTTGTCCCAATGGCCTTTGAAGTCGAGAATGCAAGCTCGAAGCATATCTTCTAGTGTCTGAATCGTGCGTTCAGATTGACCATCTGTTTGGGGGTGATAGGCTGTGCTCATATCTAGTCTTGTTCCCAGATAATCTTAGAAACTTTTCCAAAATCTTGAGGTAAACCTTGGATCTCGATCAGAGACGATGGAGACAGGCACTCCATGTCGACTCACAATTTCTTTAACATATAACCTTACCATTTGATCCATCTTGTATGTGTACTTGATGGCCAAAAAGTGTGCCGATTTGGTCAATCTATCGACTATGACCCAAATGGCATTCATCCCTCCAAGCGTGGTTGGTAATCCAACTATGAAATCCATTGTGACAAATTCCCATTTCCATTCGGGGATTTCCAATGGTTGAAGTAGTCCACTTAGTTTTTGATGTTCTGCTTTAACCCTTTGACACGTTAAGCATCTACTTATCCATTCAGCTATTTATTTCTTCATGTTGAGCCACCAAAAGCTTTGTTTCAAGTCTTGGTACATTTTCGTGCTTCCTAGATGAATAGAAAACTTTGAGTTATGAGCTTCGTGCAACAGTTCGTGTTTTAATTTAGCCTGTGCAGGAATCCATACCCGACCTTCATATCGCAGCAATCCATCGCTATGCATGCGATATCTGCCTTTATCTCCCTTAATTAATCTGTCTATTTCTTTGCAATGCTCTCCTTGTGCGATTTTAATGAGATCGTGCAATTGAGGCCGAACTCGAATTTCTTCTTCCATATCTATCTTCTGAGCAGTGGTAAGGGGATGAAGTTGCAAGCGTTCGAATTCTTTTCTGATCTCCTCTTGAATGGTCATTACATTCAGTCTTTCACAACGACTGAGCGCATCGGCAACTACATTTGCATTTCCGGGATGGTAGTTGATAGAACAGTCATAGTCCTGAATCAACTCTAACCAATGCTTTTGTCGCATGTTGAGTTCTTTTTGCATGAATATATACTTCAAACTTTTGTGATCCGTATATATCTCGCACTTCTCACCATAAAGGTAATGCCTCTAAATCTTCAACGCATGAATGATAGCTACCAATTCTATGTCATGCGTAGGATATCGTTTCTCGCAATCTTTTAGTTGTCTTGATGTATAAGCAATCACCTTGCCATGCTGCATCAAAACTGCTCCAAGTCCTTGTTTTGACGCATCACTGTAAATAATGAATTCTCCCTTGTCATCTGGTAATGTCAGAATAGGGGCTATAGTCAACCTTGTCTTTAATTCCTGAAAGCTCTTCTCACAATCCGGGGTCCAAACAAATTTTGTAGCCTTTCTTGTCAAGTTCGTCAAAGGTACAGCTAGTTTTGAAAAGTCTTTAACGAACCTTCTGTAATAGCCTGCCAAACCTAAAAAACTCTTTACTTCGGTTGGGTTTGTTGGCCGAGGCCATTTCGTGATTGCTTCTATCTTATTGGGGTCCACTGCAATACCAGTTTCATTGATCACATGACCAAGAAACTTTACTTCCTTTAGCCAAAATTCACATTTGGAGAATTTGGCATATAATTGTTCCTTTCTTAGAACCTCCAGCGTTATCCTTAGATGTTCCTCATGCTCTTTTGCCGCCTTTGAATAGATAAGAATATCATCAATGAAAACGATAATGAACTTATCCAAGAATGGCTTGAAGACACAATTCATTAAGTCCATGAAGGTTGCGGGTGCATTTGTTAGTCCAAATGGCATTACCAAGAACTCATAGTGACCATAGCGAGTTCGAAATGTTGTCTTTAATATGTCCCCTTCTTTGACCTTCAATTGGTGGTACCCTGAGCGTAGATCAATTTTAGAGAAGTACCTTCCTCCTTTAAGTTGATCAAAAGATCGTCTATCCTTGGCAGGGGGTACTTATTCTTGATCGTAACCTTATTCAGTTCCCGATAATCAATGCAAAGTCTCATCGATCCATCTTTCTTTCGAACAAATAACACTGGTGCTCCCCATGGTGAAGCACTTGGTCTGATCAACCCTCGTTCTAAGAGTTCTTGCAACTGTATCATCAACTCCTTTAATTCGGATGGTGCCATTCGATACGGGGCCTTGGATATTGGCGCGGTACCGGGGATCAAGTTAATTTCAAAATCCACTTCTCTATCTGGGGGTAGTCCAGGTAATTCTTTTGGAAATATGTCTACAAACTCCCTTACCACAAGAACATCCTCGATTTTACTTTCGTTCTTGTTGACATCGTGCACATAAGCTAAGAAAGCTTCGCAACCCTTGCGAATCATTTTCTTTGTCTGGATCATGGTCAAGAATGGCGAGAATTTCTCCATTTTAGTGCCATGGAACCAAACCTTCACCTTCTAGGGAGATCGTAAGACAACTTTCTTCTTCTTACAGTCAATATTGGCCTGATATTTAAATAACCAATCCATTCCCAATATTACGTCGAATTCTCCCAAAGGAAAAGGAATAAGATCAGCAAGAAACTCATGTTGATCTATCTTCAAAGTACAGTTAAGGTAAATGTGAGAAACGCTTATCACCTCACGATTGGCAACTACTACATCTAAAGGCTTCGGTAGTAGTTCAGGCCGAGTTAACATGTTCCTAGCTAACTGTTCAGATATAAAACTTCGAGTAGCACCCGAATCAAACAACACATGAGCATGTAAGGAGTTCACTAGAAGTGTACATGTAACAACATCATCGGAAGCCACAGCATCTTACACCGTCATATTGTAAGTCCTTGCTTATGGTCGAACCGGTATAGTGTTGGCTCCCGTCAGCATTAGTTTCCCACCTTTCCTTTGAGGGCAATTGGGGGAGATGTGTCCTTCAATTCCGCACATGAAACATGTTCTTACTGCGGCCAGCGGTCTATTATTTTGCTGAGGTTGTTATGGTCTTCCTTGGAGCAGGGCAGCAATGAAGTTCAAAGTCGGACAATTTGAGGAAAAGTGCCCCGGTTGGCGACACTTGAAGCAGACAACCTTCCCTTTCAAGCATAGGGTTGTGCCATGGTTCTTTCCACAGTTTGCACACACAATAGCCTTCTTTGTAATGATATCAAATGATTGCTCCCTCCACTTCCTCTTTCCACTATTGCTTAGATTAATATTGTTGTTGCTTCTTTCTTCCTTTTTTACACTTACACCACCAAGGTTCTGATGGCTTCCCTTATCATCTCCCTTCCTCCTATCTCCCTTCTTATTTTCCCGATTGAAATCATATACTGTCTTGTTACTCCATTCCGCAATTCTTGCTTTCTCCACAACTGCATCAAAGTTTCCTAGTTGAAAAATTGCTACCTGCCT
>CM025786.1:57616037-57660892 GCA_014636745.2 Centella asiatica
CTTCTTCTTTGCCTCCTCCTCCTCCCTTGCTACTGCCATGTCCTCCTTCTCTTGAAGTTTCTGAGCTAATAATGCATCAGAATCTATTAATCTTTGATCACGAGGATTGACTAACTCAACTTTCCCTTCCACTTCAATTTCAATAGGAGTAGGAAAGTGAGCAGTCTTCATGGCATCCCCCAACAGCTTAGGTTGTCCTGGTTGAGTTGAAATCTTTTTCTTTGGTTCCTCAACCATGACTCCCTTGCCTTTGTCTTTTGATTTTGGGGCTTGTGCAAAGGAAGAAGGAAAAGTTGTTGCTGTTGTTGGAATTGTTGTTGTTGTTGTTGTTACTGCAAGATCAGAATGCTTCTTTAGGATACTGTCCAACATTGCTTGCAATTCTGCATCAAGGACAGAACTAGACTTGTGTGAATGTACAGGAGCAGTTTTGAATGGACCACTCTCCCCCTTTTTGACATCAGCATCTTGGGGTTTAGAAGAGGTGGCTAGTGTTGGAATTGCCTGAAGCAAAAGTTGTTCCATTCGATCTTGCTTTTGGATCAGGAGTTGGATATTTGCTTCGAGGGCTTGAAGGCGACTGTCAGTCTTGGACTTATCTTTGACTAATTAATCAATTGCTGTGACAGTCCTCCTTGGCAAGTGTCCTTCATAGCACCTTCTAATCTTATCTGTCTCCAACTCCATCCTTTCCTTGATTTGCTGCACTGCACCATTAATGCCAGTAACCAAGAAGTGGTGAAATTTTGTGTGTTTCTTATCCACCTTGGTTACTTCTTCAAGAATGTCCTTCACGGATGGTGCAGCAGCAGTTGACCCTATGTTGGTCATATAGTCCTGCCTCAACTGGGCGGCTGCTTCCTCCAGAGTGTTGGCATAAGAGGCATCAAGCCATTCATCAACATTATGCTCTGGAGCTTCTTCAGGCACAGGTTCATCTGCTAGACTTGTCTTCAATGCAGAAATATGATCTTGTCTCTGTTGTAGACCATATAACTCTTCAAAATCAGCATTGGACATCTCAGATATGACTTGTAAAGCTGCATCCCCTGTGCTTGATCTAATCTCTGGTTCTTCTGTTTCGATATTGATGGAGGGAGCAGAAGAAGCCTGAGCTTCTTTTGAGCTGGTTTCAGCAGGTTGTAAAAAGACACCTGCTGAAAATTTCTCTCGTTTATTTTGTTCAAGGATCTCATCCTTGCTCTCATCCTCTCCTTTTGCCTGGGGTTGGGCACCCAGCTTCTCATGCTCTCCTTCTTCCAAGCTTTCTAAAGCTTGACTCTCTTTTATGTGTATGTGCTCTCCTTTTTCCAGGTCAGGAGCCTGACTCTCACTATTTATTCTCACAGCCTCACTCATTTTGATGGTGTCACTCTTTCCTACAGAAGTGGGGGTTTGAGAAGTGCTTGTGACAGCATGGATAGGGGGTTCCCTTTGTTTATCTTAGGCTAGGGATCTATCCATGGAAAATGTGTGAGAGCTTGTCTCGATTATTGGCTCCTCTTGGGAAAAATCAAGAGAATCAATTATTTGTGTGACAAAAGAATCAAGGATGGGAGAAAAAGGAGAAGAATGTACAGTGGGGAGTGTTGGCTGTTCCTCAGAGATTAAAAATTGAGGAACATCAATTGGAGACTCTGTGTGTGCACTCCTTGTGTCACTCTTTTCTTTTGTATTCTCTCTATTTGGTTCCTCTTGGCTGTGACCAAGAGTTTGTGCAGACTCTGTAACAGGTGTCCCTGGTTGAGGACTATCTTCAATGTCAATATCCTTTTGGGAGGACAATGACATATTACTGTCTTTCCTTATAACCTCCATTGCCTTTTGGGAAGCAATGGATTGCTTTTGTCTAAGGGTGACAAGTCTCTTCTTTCTCTGAGGTGCCACCTCAGCTTCTTGTTCTCCCTCAGCCTCACTTACTCCTTCAATTATTCTTCTTTTTATTGGGAGCTTTGTGGCTTTTCTGGTGTATGCAACCACAGTCTTTTGGGAGACTGTAGAGGGGGCTTTGGATTGTGATTGAGAAGTTGTTGGGAGATAAGTTGGTGTTTTTGTTGTATCCCCAAAGAATTGCAAAGAATATATGTTTGGAAGAGTGTCACTGAGAGAGTTTCGCATGACAGTAGGATAGTAAAGAGGTACATTTACCTTTGCTTCATTTTTCTTTAAGTCACTAACCACTCTTTTAGTCTGCAAAACTGTAGGAACAACTTGCATACTAGCAATATTAAGGTTAGGTATTAAATGATTTGCAATCATCATTAAAAACCTAGCATAATAAATTTTAGTTTTGTTGCCAGTTTTAAGTTTGTCCATCAAGTTTTGCAAAATCAAAAGCCCTAAGTTAATGTGCCTATCATACAACACACTATATGCAATTTGTTGTGAAATAGTGGTGATGGCATCATATCCACTGCATTTTGAAGTAAAAGCTTTTGTAATAATGTTAAAGAACAATGACCACTCTGACCTAAGATGGGGACGTGTGATGGTCCCAACAGAACTTATTTCAGTATTATAGTTTAATTCCTTAAACATACCTATAAGTTCTTCATCAGAGGCAAGGGGGTCATAGTTTTCCCTGATGGGTAAATGAAGTGCATTATTAACAATGGTATGAGTAATAGTATATTCTGTGTTTTCATACCTGAAACTTACCTGTGGAGATTCATCACTGTTGTCAGTGACTATTGCAGTGCTCCACATGGTTGTAATTACTTCTGCAGCTTGAATGGGAGCTTCATAAATGGCGTATTGTAACGGAGAGTTCTTTAGAAAATCCACAAAGGGGTAGTATTTTGCTTCGAACTCGTATTTATCTGCCACCCCTGCATGGTTAGTCTTGATAAACTCAAACTCACCAAACTTGAAGCAAACTGTTTTGGTCGCCATTGAAGAGATCTGTAATCTTAATGAAGAAAACTCAAAGAAAGGTTAAATCGCAGAGTTTTTGAAAGAAATCAAATTGTAGAGTTTGATAATTATGAATACAAACGTGTTTGAAGTTACTTTTATTAAGGTATGAGAGACGTTTGCTATTCAAGGATTATGGGTAACTACCAATTTACCCTCTTTCAGAGATTGCCCTAATCTCTGATTGATCCATGTGATAAGAGATTGACCCGATTAGTCTCTGATGTAGTAAGTACTCATCGGGGACTAAAATAATCTCCGATGTTATAAATGTACGCATCGGGGATTAGGACATTCTCCGATGTTGTAATTTTGATCTATCGGGGATTAATTAAAATACACATCGGGGAATAATCGAGTCTCCGATGAAGTAATTTTAACTGATCGGGGATTAGTTAAACTACCCATCGGGGATTAATTAAAATACACATCGGGGAATAATCGAGTCTCCGATGAAGTAATTTTAACTGATTGGGGATTAGTTAAACTACCCATCGGGGATTAATCCTTTAATCTCTTATCATACTTTTTCTCATGGACTTAATCCCTACTTCAATTTTATCTTTCAAAAATTTTTCCAACAATCATATTAATGATTATTGGCTACATTTTTCTGTTTTATCAAATTTAAAACAGCTTCTTTTTCCAGAATTAATTATTCTAGCTTCATCAAAAATCTGTTTAATTAAAAACAGCTACAATCCAGAAATTTAATTCTAGCTTCATAAAAATCTGTTCACAGGAACAGCTGCATTCTATAAATTTAATTCTAGCTTCATAAAAATCTGTTCACAGGAACAGCTGCATTCTAGAAATTTAATTCTAGCTTCATGCATCTGTTAAACAACTTGAAAGTTTAAAACTTAATTTTTAGAACCATAATTCAACATTCCTAGTTCAGAAACTAGTCTGTTGAATGTAGATTCATCCAATGGTTTTGTAAAAATATCTGCAAGTTGTTTATCAGTTGCAACCCAGTGCAATTCAATATTTCCTTCACTAACATGTTCCCTAATGAAGTGATATCGAATATCTATGTGTTTGGTTCTTGAATGTTGCACTAGATTTTCAGTTATGGCTATGGCACTAGTATTGTCACAATAAATTGGAATTTTGGTTAGTGTCATACCATAATCTAGGAGTTGATTTTTGATCCACAAAATCTGTGCACAGCAACTCCCAGCTGCGATATATTCAGCCTCTGCTGTTGATGTAGAGACTGAATTTTGTTTCTTGCTAAACCAAGAAACAAGTCTGCCACCTAGGAACTGGCAGCTTCCACTTGTGCTTTTTCTATCAAGCTTGCAACCTGCATAGTCAGCATCTGAATAACCAATTAGTTTAAAGTTAGATTCTTTAGGATACCATAATCCAAGGTTTGGGGTACCCTTTAGATATCTGAGTATTCTTTTTACAGCAATCAAATGTGACTCTCTAGGATCAGCTTGAAATCTAGCACACAAGCATGTAGCAAACATTATATCAGGTCTACTTGCAGTTAGATATAAAAGAGAGCCTATAATTCCTCTATAACTAGTAATATCAATTTTCTTTCCTTTTAAGTCCTTACCTAGTTTAGTAGAAGTAGGCATGTGTGTTTTTGCAGATGCACAATCAACTAAGTTATATTTTCTCAATAAGTCCTTGACATACTTGGACTGACTGATAAATATTCCATCAGTTGATTGTTTTATTTGCAAACCTAAGAAAAATGTTAATTCTCCCATCATACTCATTTCATATCTAGACTGCATAAGTTTTGAGAATTTTTCACAAAGCTTCTCATTTGTAGACCCAAATATAATATCATCTACATATATTTGCACCAAAATAATATCAGAGCCTTGCTTTCTATAAAATAAAGTTTTATCTATGATACCTCTAATAAATTTATTTTCAAGTAAAAACTGAGATAGAGTATCATACCAGGCTCTTGGTGCTTGTTTCAAGCCATAAAGTGCTTTGTCTAATTTGTAGACAAGATTTGGAAATTTGGAGTCTATAAAACCTGGGGGTTGGCAAACATAGACTTCCTCTTCCAATTTTCCATTTAAGAAAGCACTTTTGACATCCATCTGGTACACCTTGAAGATCTTGTAGGCTGCATATGCCAGGAAGATACTGATTGCTTCAAGTCTTGCTACTGGTGCAAAAGTTTCATCATAATCTATTCCTTCTTCTTGAGAATATCCTTTTGCAACCAGTCTTGCTTTGTTCCTTGTAATTGTACCAGCTTCATCTAATTTGTTTCTGAAGACCCACTTGGCACCAATGATTGATCTATTCCTTGGTTTGGGTACCAGTCTCCAGACTTTGTTTCGAGTGAATTGGTTTAATTCCTCTTGCATGGCTAATATCCAATCAGGATCTTGAAGTGCTTCCTCAATTTTCTTTGGCTCAATCTTTGAGAGAAAACTGAGATAAAGACATTCATTTTGAGTTGCACTTCTAGTCTTGACTCCTTCCTCTAAACTTCCAATTATCAAATCTGGTGTATGGTCTCTCAACCATGGTCTAGGTTTTGGTAGATTTGATCTTGAACTAGAGGCTTCATTTTCTAGATTGATAAGATTCAATCCAGCTTCATGAGCAGAGTTTGCTCCCCCTAAACTATTGATCTCTTCTTCATTAACTCCCCCTGAGTTAGATATCTCAATAGTCTCTGTGTGTGCATCAGGAATACTAGTCTCTGATGTATCATTAGTCTCCGATGGAGAAATAATGTCATCAGTGACTTGTGTTTCATTTTGTTTCAGTACTCTAGTCTCTGATGATACATCAGTCCTTGGTACTTCATGCACAATAGTCAACTCCCCCTCAATTAAAGAGGAATCATTGTTGTTTTGGGGATTTTCAGCATTCTCTGTTGGATATTCCCATGCATCCAATTCATTCTCAAAACTGAGAGGTTCATGCAATCCTTGACCAAGCATTCCTGGAATCTTTCTATCATCAAATGCAACTTGAATGGATTCCACAATGATCTTGGTTCTTAAGTTATAAACTCTGTATGCTTTGCTTGACAGAGAATATCCTAAGAAGATTGCTTCATCAGATTTATTGTCAAATTTTCCTCTTGTCTCTGATGAATCTCTCAGTACAAAACACTTACAACCAAACACATGTAAAAACTTGAGAGTTGGTTTCCTCCCAGTCATTAACTCATATGGTGTTTTGTTGTAGGTTTTGTTTATCAAGGACCTGTTTTGTGTAAAACATGCAGTGCTTATAGCTTCCTCCCAAAAATAGGTGGGAAGCTTAGCCTCTTGCAACATGGTCCTTGCTGCTTCAATGAGGGTCCTATTTTTCCTCTCAACAACTCCATTTTGTTGAGGAGTTCTAGGTGCAGAGAATTGATGAGTAATTCCTTTTTCAGTGCAGAATTCAATTACTTGGGAATTTTTGAATTCTGTTCCTCTGTCACTTCTTATTACCCTCACTGTTTTTCCTGACTCAGTTTCTATTTTCTTGACATGATCAATAATTAACTGAGCAGCTTCATTCTTTGCAAAGAGGTATTTTACCCAAGTATACCTTGTGTGATCATCAACAATTACCAGTGCATATCTATTCCTTAATATAGACATCACATTCACTTGACCAAACAAATCCATATGGAGAAGTTGTAAAGGGTCAGTGATTGATGTTGCTGGTTTGTTTTTGAATGATACACTTCTTTGCTTTCCTTTCTGGCATGCATCACACAATCCATCTTGTATAAATTCCAATTGTGGAATGCCAGCTACCAATCCTTTCCTCACAAGACTATTGATATTCTTGAAATTCAAGTGGGAAAGCTTCTTATGCCAAAGCCAACTCTCATCAGTTGAAGCTTTGCTATATAGACATGTGATTTGATCAGTTGGAGAAATGAGATTTGCAATGTACAAATTCCCTTTTCTTTTTCCTGTCAAAATCACAGTCCCTGATTCTTTGTCACTCACTAAGCATTGAACTTCTTTAAAAGTGACATTGA
This sequence comes from Centella asiatica, assembly GCA_014636745.2. Lineage (NCBI taxonomy): Eukaryota > Viridiplantae > Streptophyta > Magnoliopsida > Apiales > Apiaceae > Centella > Centella asiatica. The sequence continues at coordinate 57,622,927 of CM025786.1, forward strand.
ATCCTTTATCACATAGTTGACTCACACTTAGTAGATTGTGCTTTAAGCCGTCAACCAGTGCTACTTCTGTGAAGATGACATCTCCATGTTCAACAGATCCATATCCTCTTGTATGGCCTTTGTTGTCATCTCCAAAAGTGACTCTTGGGCCACTTCTCTCTTCATACTGTTTTAGCAGGGACTTATCTCCAGTCATGTGCCTTGAACAACCACTGTCCAAGTACCATGATTTCTTCTTTTTGCCCTGCACAGTAGAGAGAACTAGTTTGAGATTTTTGGGACCCAAATCTTCTTGAGTCCTTTCTCACTAGCTGCAGTTTCAAGACTTGACTCAGAATAAGTCGACTGCCTCTTTCCATGTTTGATTTTAATTGGGCAATTTACAGTCTTGCTTCCATTGTTTGTGAGACTACTTGACTTTGATTTATTATTCTCTATGCAAAGATTACTTGACCTTTTTACAGATGATTTATCTTTTATTGTCTTTGAGTTAGCAGTCTCAATCATAGGAATTTTATTTCTGCTCCTACAGTGCATAGCTATGTGGTTTGGATTACCACATACATGACATGTTTTTCTAGGAGCATCAGGCATTGAAGCATAGTTGGTATATTTGTTAATGCCTAACTTGCCATTCCTATTTTTCTTGCTTCTGTTTGATTCCACAGCTTTTTCAGCCTTTTGTATTGGAACAATTTCCAATTTCTTTATTAACTGTTTCTTTGTCATAAACCCAATATTTAAATGTTTGATATCATTCTTCTCAACAATATTCACTGTCTTTTGATTAAAACTTGTTTTTTCAGTGTTTTGTTGATCTTGAATGTTAATAAATCTGGGTTCATGAACAGGAGATACAAAGTTAATTTTTCTTGCAGCTTTAGGCTTTTCAGTTGTGGACTCAACAGCTTCAATATGATCAATTAAATCTGAACTACTATCAAGATTTTCATCATAACCTAGTCCAGATTTTTGACCTATAGTTTGATACTCTACCAAGTCTTTTAACTTTTTAGAGGAAGTATTCCACAATTTAATCTTAGCTTGAGCAATTTCAAGTTGCTCTACTAAGTAATATTCCCTCTTTTTCAAAGCATCAATCATGTGATGTGATTTGTTTAAATCAGACTTGATAGTATCAAACTGTGCCAATCTCTCTTCAAGAAAATTGTTTCTTTTTAAGAGATTGTCACGTGATTCTTTTACATTGGTATGCTCTATAGTTAAAGACCTAAAACTGACATGCAAATCAGATATATCTTTTTGCATGCTTTCAATGCTAGATGTATCAAGTAAATTAAGCACGTTAAAATTCTGATTTGCATTACATACCTTTGCAGAATCACTTGACTCGTCACTACGAGCCATTAGGGCAAAGTTGACAACTTCTTCATCAGAGTCGCTGTCAATCCAATCCTTTCCCTCAGTAATCAAGGCTTTGCTTTTGGATTTAGCTTTCTTGTCAGCAAAGTCCTTCCTTGATTTTTCATCCTTAGATCTATCATTAGATCTAGGCTTCTTGCACTCATTGGCAAAGTGCCCTAACCCATCGCAATTGTAGCATCTTATTTTCTTTAAGTCGAAGGTGACTTTTTGACCTTCTCGCTTAGGGTTAGGTTTTCTTGATGACTTCCTTCCTTTTCTGCTAGCCCTAAATTTCTTAAACTGTTTAACCATGAATGCCATGAATTCCTCCATGTCATCATCGGTATCCAGTTCATCCTCATTATCAGTCGAGCTAGCATCAGAGGATTCATCATCAAGCTTCTCTTGAGACTTGTTTGTCTCAACCATCAACGCAGCTCCTTTATCTCTTCCATGCATGCGTTGTCTTTGCTCTACTTCAAGTTCATATGTCTTTAAGTTTCCGTAGAGCCTATCCAGTGTGAGGGTTTCAATATCATGAGCCTCCCTAACTGCAGTAGTCTTTGGATCCCAGCTAGGAGGGAGGGCTCTCATGAACTTGGTATTAATATCTTCATTATCATATGTCTTACCAAGTATGGTCAAGTCATTAAGCAAAGAATTGAACCTGTCATAGATTGACGTGATTGGTTCATTAGGCTTTGCTTGAAAGAACTCATATTGTTGAGTCAGCAGTGAACGCCTGTTCTTCCTGACTTGATCAGTCCCCTCACATAGGACCTTGATGGTGTCCCAGACTTGTTTAGATGTTGTGCAATTGATGATGCTATTGAACATATGTTTATCTATTCCATTATAAAGTATGTTCATAACTTTAGCATCTTTCAACACTTGTAACTTGTCCTCGTTGGTATAATCACTTTCTGGTGCAAGTACAAAGTGTTCTGCCACAATAGATCCTTCTACGGTTTTTGCAGGAATAAATTTCCTGGGTAGATAAGGACCCTTCTCAATCCTATCTATGTAATCTGGATCTGTTGCTCTCAAGTGCATATACATCTTTTGTTTCCACATTGGATATTCATCCCTCTTCAGAATAGGGATCCTGGTTCCACCATCACGTCCTCCATTATACGCAATCATGTTAGAGCTGCTTGCTTCGTCGTTGTTGGCCATCTCAGAATCTTGTTAATTGAGTATTTTCAATTAAAGGCTCTGATACCAATTGTTTTCCCAGTGAGATGACCTAAAACTTGTAGAAGAGGGGTTGAATACAAGTTCTCACAACTTTTTTGATTTCTTGTTCTTTAAAAAATTAAACTCTTCTACGGAATATAAAGAACAAGATCAAAACTTTATAAACAATTGCTTTTATTGATTTAACAATTGATTACAAGTTTTCTAACAATCAAAACAAGCTTTGATCGTCAGCTTCTATTCTGTGTATATATAAAATACAACACTTTCAATTCTCTCTCTCTATACACATCCACAGCTTCGTATTCCTTTTCTGTAATTTATAATTACAGCTTTTAAAACTAAGTTATCAAAAACCTAGCTTCCTAATTCAAATCAAATACAATCTTTCCAATTGAAAGATTTCTAACAAGTTTCCTTATCAGCTACGTCTTCAATAAAGTCTACGTGTGCATGGAAGACTTTCCTTCTTTGATTTGAACTCTAACTCCATCAGTGATTAAGTCTTCGACTAATCTCCGATAGCTTCTTTAATTAGTCCCTGATCACTTCGAGTAATCTCCGATGCTTTACAACGTGTAATCTCTGATGCTTTACTTCGTGTAATCTCCGATGCTTTGGCTTTAGTCTCTGGTGATGTCAGCTTTTAATCTCCGAGGTATTGTTTTAATCTCTGATGACGTCAGCATTAATCTCTGACTCTTTAGTTACAATCCCCGATGACGTAAGTTTTAATCTCCGATGACCAATCCTTCAATCTCTGATGAACAAAAACATTTTAATCTCCGATGAAGGATTCTTCAATCTCCGATGGGCAAAGTCCAATCTCTGATGAACAAAACTTTATTCTCTGATAGACTTTTCCCTTAATCTCCGACAAGCCAAAATCAATCTCCGAAGGACTAATTAATTTAAACAACTTGTTGAACAAACTCAACAAGTATTCCAGCAGTACATACAAAAGAAATGAACCTATCTCTTTATTATAATGACTAATTTACAAACAAGAGATACTACTGCTAGCTACAAAACTAAAGTGTCACAAACCAACACTTTTCTGTACATTTGTATTCCTAAGTATTCTAAAGACAATCATCATCAAATGTTCATAAAACCTAACAATATTAGTCTCTGATGAGTAATAATGTTAGTCTCTGATGTCTAAAAATGTTAGTCTCCCATGACTAAAAAGTGTTAGTCTTCGATGAGTAATAATATTAGCCTCCGATGACTAAAATGTTAATCTCTGATGACTAATAATATTAGTCTCCGATGAGTTTGACGCTGACTAAATGAGTTTGGCGCTAAAGAAATATCCACTGATGAGTTTGGTGCTGAGTTTGGCACTAGCTAAACAGTGGGTGACGAGTTTGGCGACGGCCGAAAGAGTTTGGAAATTGTCAAATGAATTACCAACAAGTTTGGCGATGAACAAAATTATCCCTTGATGACCAAATTATCCACTAATGAGTAATTTATCCCCTAACGGGTAAAATTATTCCCTGATGATTATCCCTTGATGGGTAAGTCATTCCTTGATGATTATCCCCTGACGAAGGATTATCCCTTGACGAGATGACCATCCCCTGATTATGCGTACTCTCATATTTATTTTTCAAGGCATAGATTTCTTAGGTTATATCAACAATTATGTTTTACAGAACCTTTCGCGCACCAATATTTTGAATTTAAAATTAGCTAAGGACCAAGGCAAGTATATACTCACTCTATTACTTTTTTATTAAATACATAAGATCATTGATTCAATTTACGTAAATAGTCAAGGTTTTTCATGGATAAGTAACGTACGATTCATTGATCCGATGTATGTGAAAAGATGTTGTATATTGAACCAAGTATTATTGGACGGTTGCTAGTTGTTTTAATTCGTAGCATGCCAAAGAAAAATCCTGTACAGATATAGAAGTTTTATTTCTTATCCTATACTTGTGAGGTATATCCATGTGAGTAACTAAAGGCTAGTGGGTTGCGATTGCCTGGCACCCAGCCTATGATGATAGGGAATGAAAAACTGAGACATCGGTAATCAGACCCTCGCAGACCTATGCTTTCTGCATTGACTACATATGTCATTATAATGAAGTCCAATGATCAGGCTGGCCAGCTGGTATGTTGTTTGATGAAGAGATGAAGTCAGATAATGATCAGGCTAGCCAGATGATACACTATTTGATGAAGAGAATGTGCAAATGAATGATTCAAATTTGTTTCTAGAAAAGGGTCAACCCCTCGTTATCACTCGGGAACCCTAAAAGTTACATGTTCATTAAATCATCAGGAGGTGCCGATATTATTTCACCCAACCTCATTAAACACATAAGCCCTATGAAATGCCTGTTTTTTTCAGGACTTACCCAGCTTATGATTATGTACTTGCTGAGCGTAAATCGCTTATGTGAATTATTATGAAATGTTTTACAAGTCATGATGAGGATACTAAGTCGCCTAATAAAGGAAAGGAGAAAATGGCGTAGTGAGAGTTTCTTGATCCTTCTCCTATAGATGGCCTTTAAAGGGAAAGTGAAGCAAGAGGTCATTATAGAAATATTTAGATTGTAAGGCCAGATGGGCCATTTTTAGACTTCTGCTACTTAATATTTATTTTGAGGTTTTGTAATAAGAGATTATTCATTTTTTATATTATATTATGAATGCTTGGTTAATGATGTCTTTCTGTTGTCAATTTCTGGCGGTCCCTGAAGAGGAGGAGTGGATTTTTGGGGGTTTCCACAAAAATTCTGGGCTAGGGTATGATGAAACTAAGGAGAAGTAACCACTAGTTGATGTTGAAAATGCAACTATTCTTAGCAAAAAGCCTTTACAAGCTGTCAAGTTTGTGAAGGCAATAACCAAACTAGAAAAGGGAAATGTTTTCCCTGAAAACGAAGCTTTTACTAGTAGTGGAAGGGTTAGAAAATCAACCAGTGTCAAGACAACCAAATTCCTTGAGAAAAAGAAAGATGATTGTGCCTCAGTGGATAGTTAATCATTAGAGAATATGAGAACATCTGAGAATGGAGCCAGGAAAAATAGAACTGGGAAATTAGAAATCACTAAATCTTCTCACTATGCCTCATATCCCAATGCTTGTTAAAAAGTCTATTGGAATTGTGGAAATTTAAATCATCTAGCCTTTCAATGTAAGGAAAAACCACAAGTTCTGTCATGTAAAATTTTATTCACTGAGGACTTGTCTGAGCACACTCCTGCACAAGCATACACCAAAAAGGGCAAGCCAATCAAGAATATGTTGTCAAACCTAAGGTGCTAGGTAAAGCTCCTAAACAGGAGAAGATGTGTGTGTTGACCAAACCTAGAATTAAAGTTGATTTAAATGTTGATCTATCAAAAATTGTGACTAAGCATGTAGGATCTAAATCCATTTGGGTACCAAAAACAATTTAAATGTTCATTGTGTGTACGACAAGGGCAAAAGCAAGCAGATCTGGTTTCTAGACAGTGGCTGCTTAAGGCACATGACAGGAAACAAAGCCCTGCTCACAAGAGTTTATCAAGAAGGTTGGGCCAGTTATATCTTTTGGTGACGATAATAAAGGATCAACTCTGGGATATGGAAAAGTAGAAAATGAGAATGTCTCATTTGAAAATGTAGCACTAGTTGATGGGCTAAAACACAATTTATTGAGCATAAGTCAACTATGTGACAAAGGGTTCAACATTTCTTTCAAAGGTGATCAATGTTTAATCTCTAATGAAAGTGATGGGAAGCTAGTTCTTTCAGGGGTTAGAAAAGGTGAACTTTATGTTGTTGATTTTGGGTCTGTAAATGGAGCTTCATGTTTTTATAGCAAAGCAACCTCTGATGAGAGCTGGATGTGGCACAAGAAGCTTTCTCACCTAAACTTCAAAATATTAAATGCTTTGGTGAGGAGAGAATTGGTAACTGGCATTCCCTAACTTGAATTCTGTCAAGAAGGTTTATGCTCAGCTTGTTAACAAAGGAAGCAAAGGAAATCATCTTTTGTAAGCATAGAAGGCACTATGATCAAGGATCCACTTAAAATTCTGCATATGGATATGCTTGGTCATGTCAATGCCATGTCGATGTCAAAGAAGAGATATGCATTAGTAATAGTGGATGATTTTACCAGATACACTTGGGAAAAGTTCCAACATTCCAAAACTGAGGTGCCTCAACAAGTCGTTGATCATATGAAGAAGGTAGAAACTGAATCAGGATCAATGGTTAGAATGATGAGGAATGATAATGGAACTGAGTTCAAGAATTTAGCTATTGATGGATTTTTTATGGAGAAGGGAATAAATTATACATTTTCTGTTCCAAGGACTCCTCAATAGAATGGTGTAGTGGAAAGAAAGAACAGAACCCTGATTGAAGTTGCTAGAACTATGTTAGTAGAAGCGAAATTGCCATCTTATTTTTGGGCTAAAGTAATTTCCACAGCTTGTTTTACTCAGAAAAGGTCATTGATAAACAAAAATCACAATAAGACACCTTATGAGTTGATGATAGGAAGGAAGCCAAACGTCAAACTTTTACATGTGTTTGGGTGCAAATGCTTTATGCTAAGGAACTTTTGAGAAAACCTTCGTAAATTTGATTCATAAGTTGATGAATCAATTTTCCTAGGATATTCTGTGAGAACTTAAAAATAAAAATAGGATTGCGATGAATGGATGATTTATTCATTCATATTTTGTATAAAGGATTAATTCCCAATTTGTATGAATACTCAATTCATATCTCGAAGGAGAATATTTTTGTAAGTTAATGTGATGTCAAAAGTTTACGGATGTCAATTCCTTTATAAAACCATCAAAGGGATATGAATATGAGAATCTCAAATCTCATATGAGATTAAAAGAATAAAGCATGTATGGAGATACACTAAAGGATTACATGTTTTAAGGAGATTGTTATCAGATGATTGCGTGTGTTATTATTTGATTAGTAAGCTGCATGTGTGTCAACAACTAATTAAGATTAAGCTGCATGTATACCAGCAGCTGCTTGGTATTATACCAGCTATTAGAGAGTTATGATGAGTAGCCGCTACACCGACCAAGCTGGCCAATCACATTACCTCAAGGCATAATTTTAGCCTACTGCTCTAGCTGATTTACAAACACTATAAATACATCATCTGAGGTTAAATCCTAACCTCTGTTCTTAAAACTTCTCTTTAGCCAACCATCCTCATAAATTTCAAGTTCACCTTCTTGAGAAATAGTCCATTTTAGAGAAGCCAAGCTTTTAATTTTTTCCTTAAAGACAAAGAGGTAAGAGCTTTATACCAATCATATACTTTGCTATATTCTATTTTATCATGCATAATGTTTAAAAGTATTAGTCGTGTATGCTAAGTTATCCAAGAAAAAACATAAAGCTTTAAAAGTTGCAGTAGTATTCTTTTGCATCTGTGTGTGTGTATTATGTAAAGAAATGATACACACAAAAGATAGGATAAAGATGCACCCTAAGTTGGGTTTATCCATTGTTAGGCATCATCCATGATCATATGAAAGGTTTTTCATTATAGCAGAGACAAGTTCTAACTTAGTCTCTGACAACATAAACTTAGTCTCCGAGGAGCAATTTTTGTTAGTCTCCGAGGAGCAATTGTTGTTAGTCTCCAAGAAGCAATTGTTGTTAGTCTCTGAGGAGAAATTTTTTGTTAGTCTCCAATGAGTAAATAATGCTAGTCCACCAAAGATTTTGGCATTGGCTTAATGAGTTTGGTGCTGAACAATTATCCACTGATGAGTTTGGCGTTAACTTAAGGAATTTGGCGCTGGCTAAACAATTGGCGATGAGTTTGGCGACATCCAAGAGAGTTTGACGGTAGTCAAATGAATTACCGACGAGTTTGGTGATGAAGAAAATTATCCCTTGATGGGTAAGTGATCCCCTGATGACTATCCCCTGATGGGTGAATTATCCCTTGATGGGTAGGTCATCCCCTAATGGTTATCCCTTGATGGTTGAGGATCATCCCCTGATGACCAAAGACTGTCCCCTGATCATGCATACCCCCTGATGGTCAATTCTCTACTTTAGTAACTGCTCACATATGCGCATTCTCCTATTTATTTTCATTTGAAATATTGTTTCTGAGCTTTCCTTCCTTGGTCCAGACCACCATTTGTTGGATATTCAATGTATTCTAGATGGGCAACATCCTCTGATGGTGTTTTGCACTTGGGGATGGCATTATCTAGCATTTCATCAAATCTGAGAATTAGTCTCTAATGGGTTAAAATTAGTCCCTGATAGTGTAATTTGTCCCCTGACGCGCTAGTCTCCGACAGTGTAATTATCCCCTAATGTCGAGAAACATCCCTTGAAGCTTAGAATTTGGTGCTAGGATGGATTTCCTAAAGACTTTGGCAATGGCCAAAAATGACTTTGGCGCTAGTCATTTTTATCCCCTGATGCCTAGACTTTGGCGCTAGCATGGATTACCTGAAGACTTTGGCGCTAAGTAATTTATCCCCTGATACCTAGACTTTGGCGCTGGTGTGGATTATCCAACGACTTTGGCGATGAGTAATTTCTCTACTTATGCCTAGACTTTGGCGCTGGTGTGGATTACCCAACGACTTTGGTGCTAAGTAATTTATCCACTAATGCCCAAACTTTGTCGCTAGTGTGGATTACCCGATGACTTTGGGCTGAGTAATTTATCCCCTGATGCTCAGACTTTGGCGCTAGTTTGGATTACTCGATGACTTTGGCACTGAGTAATTTATCCGCTGATGCCGAGAAGTATATCCCCTGATGTCGAGAAACATCCCAACCAATGCTCTATACAAGCATCAATGTAGAACAAGTCTAAGGGCACCTTTCTTCACGCCAAGCTCAAACACCTCGACAAAATCCACAGATGTACAAATTTTGGTGCAAGACATCTTAGCATTTTGTTCATTAATCTCTACTCTTGGTTCGTCAGGGGCCGTAGTTATCAATTTCATGCATTTCTCAAAGAGGAACTTGTCAATCCTGCACTTAACAATAGGATTTAATCCACCAAGCCTCACTCCATATTTGATTATTCCCTTTTATTACTTAAATAAAATAAAGCCAAAAAATGAGGTGTCTACAAGCATCAGGGGTGACATCGAACAAGTCCAACCCATCAGGGGAAGTTCAACCACTGCGCCAGGGAATAGCATATATGGAAAAACCTATCAAGGGAACCATCAGGAGGAATACTAAACACTGAATTAGTGGAAGTCATCAATGGATACAAGTAGGTCTTAACATCAGGGGATCAAGAAGCACTGATCTAATTCCACATCAAGGATTAGCATTAGTGGATAGTGAAGCATTGATCAAGTGTTTATCAAGGCTTTTCATCAGGGATCTAGAAGCACTGATCAAGTAAACATCAATGCTTGTCATCAGGGGATGGTTATAACCTAGTCCAATTGTCATTAGGACTTACATGCAAATCACCGATACTTGTCTTAGAAGCAAGGGATAAAACCAGGGAGATATTCCTTGAAGTATGGTGGTCCAATAACAATTATCAAGCATTAAATGCATGAAGATCAGGGGATGAAAAAGAAGTAACTCTAGCCAAAAGTAGTTTAACACGTATCTCCGAAAGGACAATGACAGGACATATTGCGGCTATGTTGAAAAAACAGCACGTCTTGCATGTGGATTCTACAACTGATCTCCTATATATATAGAAAGAGTTGTTACATGAAACAGGATAACATACACCACACTTACACACTAGAGAGAAGCTTTGCAATAGATCTTGAGAGAAATATTCAAAGAAAAATTAGTAACTAATGTGTGAGAAAAAGAAGCTGTAATTTATTACGTATTTGTAGTTGTTAATCACTTTGTGATTATACAGATTCCTAGAAAAACACCAAGTTATAATATAACTATTTTAACTTGAATGCTTGTATGTTCATTTTAATTTCAGTATTGTTTTTCTGATCACTGCAGCTATTCCAGTTTTTGTGTATCAAGTTTATAAACCGAAAAAGTTTGTAGTGTTTGTATTCAACCCCCCTTCTACAAACACTTGAGCTTCTTCAGTTTTAACACAATATATTTTAACTTACTCTCTTACAATAATAGTTTACAACAATCATAGAGTAAACTACTAGCTACAAAAACTTAACTGTTATATACTAGCATTCACTGTACATTTGAAAATCTAAGCATAAATCAAGGCTGATGGTGATGTCAAAACTTAAAATTATATAAACAACTTAGAAATAAAAATTTAAAGAATGTATTATTTACAAATGCACCTAAACTAAGATCTTAGATCTTAAAATTAAGCTTCACCTAGACTCAAATTTAAATTCTTTAAGTCTAGCTTCATTCTCTAAAACATAATTTTAGCTTCCTTCAATTTCTTCTTTCCCATCAACAATGATTTCAACTGGTGTTGGGAAGTGAACAATCTTCATAGTATCTCCCAATAGCTTAGGTTGTCTTGGTTGAGTAGTTTTCTTCTTCTTAGGTTCTTCAACCAGGATACCTTTGTCTTTATCCTTTTTAATAATTAGGACTTCAGTAGGAGCTTCATCTTGAACATTACCTATGCTTACAGTTGGAGCTTCAACTTGAACATTAGCTCTTTGTTGGTTCTCTGGATTCTCTCAAGTGCAACCATCAAACTATTTAAGTTGTTATCCTCATTGACAACTTTCCCCCTCCCTTGATTGACATGAACTTCACTCCTTCTTGCCTGACTACTCTCCCCCTTTTTGACATCGGCATCCTTAGGGTGAGAAGAAGAAGTAGCTAGAGAAGGGTTGGCTCGGAGATTGAGTTATTTGAGGTCCTGAATTTCACCTGATAGTTTTAATTAAGAAAGAAAAATGAACTGAATAGTAGATTCTAGAGCTTGAAGGCACTTCTCAGTGTTGGATTGCTCACGAAGTTTCATCTCAATGGAGTGAAGCATCCTCTTGGGAAGGGGACCTTCATAATATTGTTGCATTTTTACTACTTCCAGTTCCATTCTAGTTTGGACATTCTTGAGTTCAGTCTTGAGACCATTGATCATAAAGTGCTGGAGCTTCATATTTCTCTTTCCAGATTTGATCAATTCCTCAAAGATTGCTCTTAGAGTGAGATCAACTACACTGGACCCTAAAGTGGTCAAATAATCTTGTCTAAGCTGTCCAGTTGCCTCATCCAAAGTGTTTGTGAAGCTTGCATCCAACCAAGCATCTACATTCTATTATGGTTCTTCTGCAGCCATAGGTTCATTCATAGTTTATGTCTTCAATGCAGACAGCCTATTTTGATGTTGTTGAAGACCACACAGTACTTCAAAGCCTTGATTTGACATTTTTGCTAGCATTTGATGTGCTGCATCCCCTTGCTGAGAGCTTCTTTCATTATCTTCTGATGTTTAATCAATTGTGGGATCAGAAGATAAATGAGCTTCACTGGAGGAAGGTGTAGAAACAGGTTGAAGAAATTCATCTACTGGAAAATGATATTTCCCTTTTTTATTTTCTTCAAGCATCTCATCCTTGCCCACACCCTCTCCTTTTTCCTGGAGTTAGATATCCAGACTCTATTTCTCTCCTTTTTCCAAGCTTACTAAAGCTTGACTCTCTTGATTTTCACTTATCTCTCCTTTTTCCAAGTCAGGAGCCTGACTCTCACTAAATATTCTTTATACCTCACTAATTTGGGAATGTGCACTCAAACCTAAAGAAAGAGGAGGTCAAGAAGAATTATCCATGGCACCAAGGAGAGGAGGTACCCTTAATAAGGACGTGATTAGGGTTCTCTCCAAAGCAAATAAGTGAGCCATTGGATGTACAATTAGAGCTTGAGAACTGACTGCACTTGTACTTTGAACAAGTGGTTCTTGTGTGTCAGTCTCTAGTGAGATACAAGCATTAGTCCCTAGTGAAGAACTAGTTTCTAGTGGGTGACTAGTCTCTGACCAGTCTATTTGAGAACTAGTCTCTGATGGTTCTATTGATTTATTCTGAATGTTGGCTCTTCTTGGAAAGTTTCAAGAAGATTTGAACCTTTAGGTTCTAAACAATCAAGAATATGAGGAAAAAGTATAGATTGGAGTGTTGACTGCTCCTCAAGAATTGAAATTTGAGGAGCATCAAGTTGAGTAGACTCAGTATGTGCACTCACAATGTCACTCTTTCTTTTAATTATTCTCTCATATTGGCTTATCTTCTGTTGTTGTACAGAAGATTGTGCAAACTCCTTACCTATTGTTCCTAGTTGGGAACTATCTTCAATGTCAACATCCTTTTGGGAGGATGCTTCTAGTCTGCTACTTTCCCTTTTAATCTCCATTGTCTTTTAGGAGGCAATGGATTTTGTTTTATCTTAGGGTTATTATTCTTTTCTTTCTATGAGGTGCCACCTCAGCTTTTTTTACTCCCTCAATCTCATTGCCACCCTCACTTGTTTTACTTTTTGTGGGTATGTTTGTGGCTTTCTTTCTTTTTGCAACCACAATCTTTTGAGAGAGTGTGGAGGGGGCTGAAGACTGTTGTTGTGAAGTTGTTGAGGATCAATTGGGTTTCTGGTTTGTTGCACATGATCCTCAAATAATGACAAAGAGTAAAGGTTTGGAAGCCTAACTACTAGAAGTGATCTCATAGTAGGAAGATAAAAGATAGGAACAATTACCTTTGTTGCTTTCCTCTTGACATCAGACAAGATTCTCTTGCTCTACATAACTGTTGGAACAACTTGCATCCCAATGATATTTAAATTAGGAATTAAATGATTAGTAATCATCACTAAAAACCTAGCATAATAAATTTTGCTTTTATCACTGGTTTTAAGTTTTGCTATTATGCTCTTTAAAATCAACAACCCTAAATTTATGTGTCTATCATACAAAACACAATATGCAATTTGTTGTGTGTGTAGAGATGAGATCATAACCACTGCATTTAGAAGTGAATTCTTTTGTGATTATATCAAAGAACAGAGACCATTCCTACCTAAGATGAGGTCTAGTCATTGAACCTATGGATCTAATTTCATTATCATAATATAGGTTCCTAAACACATCATATATTTCTTCATTAGAGGCAGGAGCATCATATTCTTCATGAATAGGTAATTGTAAAGCTTTATTGACTATTTCGTGAGTAACAACATAAAAAGCTTTCTTATATTTAAACGTTACCATTAGAGAGTCATCACTCCCATCCTGGAAAATTGCAATTGACCACATAACCGTGATAATATCAACGACTTGACTGGAAGTGTCATAGATGGCATGCGTCAGTGTTGAAGCTTGAAGAAAATCCACAAACGGATGATATTTTACCTCAAACTCGTTCTTGTCCGAGACTCCGACATGATTTGTTTTGATGAAGTCGAAGTTGCCAAACTTGAAACACACAATTTTGGATTCCATTGTTGATACCTGTGAAAAGCTTGAAAGTTTTCTTTGAAAAAGGTTAGATCGCACAAATATCAGAGAGAGAGCACTATGACTTGAATAGAATTGTAATTGAATTTGATTGGAGCCCTTCCTAGGGTTTAAAAACATTAGCAATTCTATAGATAATTATCTAATTTCAGAGACTAAAAATATGGTTAATTACTCTCTTGTCCTTACTAAAGTAAGTTATCAAAGACTATCTTAGTCTATTACTCAATCTCTCTCAGAGACTAAGTTGAGTTAGTCTCTAATAGTTCGATTTGACTTGTCAGAGACTAATAAAAATAGAACTATCAGAGACTAAATTTGAACACAAATAAGAAGTAATAACTCATGACTTCTATTCTTTAGTCTTTATTGCAACATTGTTCACAAAGTTATCTAACAATCAATACAATGATTATTAGCTTTTGATTTTCTGACCATGAAGAACAGCGGCAACCTAGAAATTAAATTCTACCTTCTGAAGTTATAAGAACTTTCTTTTTAAGAACTTACTTAGTTTTTAGAAACATAATTCAACATACCTAGTTCATAGACTAGCCTATTGAATGTAGGTTTTTATAAAGGTTTGGTGAATATGTCAGCAAGTTTCTTATCAATGTAACCTAATGCAATTTAATGGTACCTTCATTAGCATGTTTCTCTAATGAAGTGATACATTACATCAATATGCTTTATTCTTGGATGTTGTACAGAGTTTTCAGTTATTGCTATGACACTTATATTATCAGAATAATAGGAATTTCAGATAAAGTCATACCATAGTCTAGGAGTTGATTTTTGATCTGCAAGATCTGATCACAAAAACTACCTGTTGCAATGTATTCAGCTTCAGCAATTGAGGTTGAAACTAAATTTTGTTTCTTGCTAAACCAAGAAACAAGTCTGCCTCTAAGAAATTGGCAACTTCCACTTGTGTTTTTCCTATCTAGCTTACATCCTGTATAGTCAGCATCTAAATAGTCAATTAGTTTAAAATAAAATTCTTTAGGATACCATAACCCAAGGTTTGGGGTAGCCTTCATGTGACGGCCCCAAAAATCTCATACCGGACTTCAGGCACCATCAATAATTGAAAAAAGAAAAATAACATCATCCAACCATGCATATCATTAAATAAGAGAAGTAATAGTAATCTCTATTATATTTTCCAAAAATAATATTGTAACAGCGGAAGTCTATATGGGGCCCACATAGGTCTTACAATCTAAACATCTCAATAATAGCCTCATGCTTCACTCTTCCTCTAAATGCCATCAAAAGGAGGGCGATCAGAAAGCGTTTATTGTGCCAATTTTGCCTTGGCTTTATTAGACGGCTCGACCTTCTTGCCATATCCTATAAAACATTTAATAATGACAAAGTGTGTGATTTACGCTCGCAAGTATATAATCATGTATTGGGTGAGCCTTGAAAGATAGATAATTTATTGGCCTTGAGTGTTTATGAGGTTGGGTGGAAACAATGTCAACACCTCTTGATAATTTGGAGAAATATAGTTTCTAGGGCCCTCGAGTGATAGTGAGGGATTTGACCCTTTACTTAAACAAATATAGAATAATTTCACATGCACCTTGTAATCATGTTCATTTGGCGCATGTGCCTTTAGGAACTCCATATTAAATAGTATATCAGCTGGCCAGCCTGACCACCATCTGATCTAATCATGATGACATACGTAGTCGATGTAGAAATCTTTTATCTGCGAGGGTTCGGTTACCAATGCCTCAATTTCTGTCCTATATAAATCCTAGGCCCGAGATGTCAGATAGATGCATCCCACTAGCCTTTAGTTACCCACACAGATATACTTTACAAGTATAGGGTGAAGAATAAGTTTTTTACATCTGTATAGGATTTACTTTGGCGTGTTAGTGAATTTGAATAACTAACAGCTGCCCAAAGAATATTTGATTCTTGTACAACATTTTTCACATACATCAGATCAAGGGATCGTATGTTACAGATATCGAAAAAATGGTCATACGTATAAAATGAAAGAAGGTAGAGTGAGTATATACTTGCTTTGGATCCTTAGTGTAACTTAGATTTAATAACTTGCACAACGAACAACTCTATAAAACATGTATATTTAATAACATGAGTAATCTCAACTTTATTACCCCATGAAGATGCACATGCAAAGTATTTGTATAATTCTCAGGTTTGACTAATTGAGTCATCATTCATTGAATTGGGATTCGGTGGGGACCAAATCGGAGTCTGAGAGATTTTTAAACTAATAAGATGTCATTCATAGGCTCCTAATAATTTAAATTAATTTATTTGTTGGGTCCTTAGATTAATTGATTAATACTTATTTATTAATTTTAGCTTAAATGATTTCTTCATCATTTATTATCCATCAAAACTTTATTCCTTAATTATTATTTAATTGTTTTAATTATATAATAATCATTTCTTAATTAAATCTTATCATAAAAGATTTATAGATCTTTTATCATTTATTATACATCTATTCTTAAATTATTATTTGACTTAAATGATTTATTGATCATTTAATATTTATTTACAATTTATTCATTAATTATTATTTAATTATTTTAATTAAATAATAATTAATCTTGATTTATTAATTTAATTTAATAATTACTCCTCAATTAATCTTAACTTAAATAATTTATTAATCATTTAATATAAAATTTTGAGTTTCTTCCTTAATTATTATTTAATTCTTTCAATTAAATAATAATCAGTTATAAATTAATAATTTGTCACTTAATTGTGGTAATTAAGACTCTTTCTTCATTAATTAATTTATTTCTAAATCATAAAAATTATAATCATAAAAAATTTATTTACATGTCAAAATAATTATCCTATAGTTATTCATTTATCAATTTAAGTTGTATATGTATTTTATTTTATTTTATTTTTAAATTTGAATTGGGTCTTGGAATCGGGTCAAGTCCGGCTCAGGTCTGGGTCGGTTCAACCCGACCCGCTTTCTTCAACAGTTAAGGTTTCGGCCAGGGGGCTGCCGTCGACGTTGCTTTCGCTAGAGCCCGATTGCCATCCCAAAAACAACCGCGTACGGTGCTCATTCGGCGGTGGAGTCACCACCATGGCGTTTGCTATAGGCGAATATGCCCCTAGATGCCATGCCGTGGCCGAAAAACGACTAGAAGGTCTTTTCGTGGCTCGTAGCCAGCGAGCTCGCCATTAACAACAAATTTTGAGACTGATCAATTGGCCGATGAAATTCTAGAAGATGATCCAGACCTAGGAACACAATCATGCAATCTATTTTAAGTTTTAACAACACAATCGCAAGAAATTTTTGAATTTTCATTTCAGGTCCCTAGAACTCCGACCAAGGAGAACTCACCTCGAACTTGAACATTTTTAAAAATTCTTTGAGGCAAAATGAAGCCATGAACAGCTGGAACAAGGTTGTAACATTTGATTTTGTTTTAAACACATCATCCAAGTCGAATCGGACGAAGAACAGTTAGAGTTCTTGGGTGTTCTTCATTTTTTTCTTGAATTTTTATTTTTATTTTGATTAAACTTTAAAATTCAATATCTCACAATTTACTGATACTATGCACATGTGTTATACATGAATTTAATATAAAAAATTTATTCTAGACAATGTTAATAACATAAATGATAATAAATGCTAAAATAAAAAGGCAGTGTGTTACCTCTTTCAGACTTTAATGAGAAAATGCTAAATCTTCAATAAATTCTTTTTAAATAAAATTTCAGATTTTTGTGTGGTGGATTTGCTAGAAAAAAATGACTGAAGTGGACGCTAGAGTTTAGTTATAATGGTATATTTATATAATTTGTAATTCCTTCTTGACCATTAGATTAGTTTTTGAAAATTTTACATAGAATGGAATTTTGTTTCCTTGGATTGGAAATCTCTTCCTTGTTTTGCCATTTAGGGAAAATGCTGAAGTTTTGAATTAATTAGTGTTTAAATCGATTTGTTTAGCCACTATTTGGATTTAATGGTTATGCATTGATTTATTACACAAACCAAATAGTTTCCCACAAAGGCGAGATAGAAATGTGATTATGAAATTCTTATCATGACTAGCGCTCATGACTTTAATAATGTTACGTTAGCTATAATTTGTCGTTAGTGAACATGCGTGCGTTGATTTGTATGTATACTTAATCTTAAAATCTAACAGTCATTGAAATGAAATGGAAATTTCATAACTAAAATAAATTTAATGTTCATACATTTTATCTGAATTTTTGGGTTCTCGCACTTCATATATCTGAGTATTCTTTCAACATCAATTAAGTGTGACTCCTTAGGATCAGCTTGAAATCTCGCACATAAGCATGTAGCAAACATTATATCAAGTCTATTTGCAGTTAGATATAAGAGTGAGTTTATCATGTCTCTATAGCTAGTTATATCAACCTTCTTACCTTTGGTATACTTATCTAGCTTAGTGGTAGTAGCCATGGTGTTTTTGCAGATGCACAATCAGCTAGATCAAATTTTTTTAGTAAGTCTTTGATATACTTCAACTGATTAATGAAAATTCCATCAGTTGATTGCTTTATTTGTAATCCTAAGAAAAAGGTTAACTCACTCATCATACTCATTCATATCTAGACTGCATTAGTTTTGAAAATTTTCTACACAATTCTTCATTTGTAGATCCAAATATAATGTCGTCTATATATATTTGCACAAGTATCAAATCAGAACATAGTTTTCTTAAAAAGAGAGTTTTATCTATAATATCTCTAACAAGTTTCTTTTCAATTAAAAATAGAGAGAGAGTATCATATTTTAGAGCTTACTTCAAACCATAAAGTGTTTTATCTAACCTATAGACATGGTTTAGAAACTTGGGATCTACAAAACCAAGTGGTTGTTCAACATAGACCTCTACTTCCAATTTTCCATTAACGAAAGCACTTTTTACACTCATTTAGTACACCTTGAAGTTCCTATAAGCTGCATATGTCAGAAAATCCTTATAACTTCATGTCTTGCAACTGGTGCAAAAGTCTCATTATAATTATTACCCTTTTCTTGAGAATATCCATTTGCTACCAGTCTTTTCTTTATTTCTTGTAATTGAACCAGTTTCATATAACTTATTTCTGAAGATCCATTTGGCAATTATTATTGATTTGTTCCTTGGTTTAGGCATCATTCTCATTTTCATTAGGGTTAAAATGGTAGTGGAGAGGCTCATGTTCACTCAACTCGCGCAAGGGAATTTTGGGTTTTGGTTTTTGAGGTATAGCCTCGTTTTGTTAGTTCTTTATGTATAGACTTTTGAATAGGTTGAATTTGGCCAAGACAACCTAAGCTTATTGTACTGTGATCTATATTGTAAACTTTTGATATATATATTAAACTATTTCCACTCAATAAATATTTTCATCAATGTTTAACTCGCTTGGTTTTGAAAAAGATTTGTATCGATTGTACGTCTCATCTGGATGACGAGCTCGCTCTTGTTTGCGTCTCGGGTCGGGGGGTGACATACTTAGTTGGTATCAGAGCTTCTTAAGCTATAAGCCAGGTTAGGGTCCTCAGACTTTGGGGGAGTAAGCATGAGCGTGTGCGTTGTGTGAAGACTAACAATTTATAATATGTGTTGTCCATGCATTTGTACATTCATACAAATCATATTTTTGCAGGATGCATGGTTCAAACAAGGTTATAGTACCAACGCGATAATGAGGAATTTGAAGTGGAAGGTTCGCTTGCTGTTACCTACAGTCCTAGGAGATCAAAATATATTGTTGGTGAGACCAAGGGGGACTATGAAGGGGAGGTTTTCGAGAGTTTTGGGGAAGGTAATTCCAAACGAGATTCTTCAGATTTAGTGGGTAGGCAGATAAAGCCTTCAAAATCTGTTACAAGGGTTAATGTTAGAACTAAATAAGCTCAAGTGTTTGTAGAGGAGGGAAGGGTGTTGAATACAAACACTCAAAACGTTTTGCTCTTAAAAAAATTTGTTAAGCACTGTCAGAAATAGCTACAAGATCAGAAAAACTATAGTGAATATTAAGATGAACACACAAGTATTCAAGTTAAAATTGTAGTATTAAAACTTGATGTTTTTCTGGAAATCTGTTTAATAACAAATTTGATTAATCAGCTACAATCTGTAATAAATTACAGCTTCAAATACGCACTCACTAGCTTCTCACTTTCTTTTAATATATCTCTCAAGATATATTACAAAGCTTCTCTCTAGTGTTTGTGTGCTTCTATCTGTTGGTTGATCCGTTGAATATATCCTCATTGTGTAATGACAACTCTGTTGCATAAATAGAAGATCAGTTGTTGAACCCACGTGCTTAGACGTGTTGCTTTTTCAACTTAGTAGCATATGTGTCACATCGATGTCCTTTGGGAATGATGTGTCAGACTGCTGATGACTTTTGTTGCTTCTTTTTCATCCCCTGATCTTCGAGCATTTAATGATCGAGAGTTGTCATTGGACCACCAAACTTCAAGAAATATCTTTCCAATTATATCTCTTGTTTCTGTAACAAGCTTCATTGATTCGCGTGTAAGACCTGATGACGAGTGTATGCAGTCATAACTATCCACTAATAGCAAGCCTGGATGTGGACTTGATCAGTGCTTCTAGATCCCCTGATGACAAGTCCTGTTTCAGACTTGATCAGTGCTTCATGTTTCATTTGAGTTAATATATTCTTGTAGAGTTATCCAAGTGCTTCTTAATCCCCTGACGTTAAGACTCAAAGCATCCATTGATGCAATGTTGAGCATTTTCCCAGACGGGTTAGCTTGCCACTGTCATACCCTGATGAGTTCCCCTAACGGGATGGCATGTCACTGTCATGCCCTGATGCATTGCCTGATGGGCTTGGCCTGTCATTGCCATATCCTAATGCGTTCCCCTGATGGGTTTGGCCTCCCATTGTCATCCTCTGATGGGTTCCCCTAATGGTTTTAATCACTGAGGCTTTGTTGACTTTGTCTTGAATGTCTGATGTGCTGCATACTCAAAAGTTGTAAGTAACTTTAAACATTCTTTTCTACACTATTAAGTCCTTTAGATTTTTTCACTGATGAGTTGTATAGTGTAGTGCAGTTCATCCCCTGATGACCAAATTGAGTATCAATGAATGCAAAACATGTGCAGATATATTAAGGTTTATAGAATACCTTAAGTATTAACAGATGCACAATGAAAACTCTAAGTATCATCATCATTTGTACCTAATAATCTCCCCCTATTTATGATTTATCAATTTGATAACCATAAATCTATTTGATGCACTGATGATGATGTCAAAACCAAAACTTTACATTATCAACAGAAAATTAACAAAATTGTATTGATCTATTCTATTCTACTTGTATGAGGTAAGAAAGTAACTGTACAAAAATTTCCTATCACTATTACAAAATATACATTTCAGACATCAGGATCCCCTTTTCTTTGAGCTAAAACAAATGGCAATGGATGACTTGATTCAATCGGTTGAGAGTCACTTCCAAGGCCTTGTCTTCTTTGATCTAGGTTTTGATATGGAATTCTGAGCCTATTGTCTTCTCCTCCTGCTACTAGTTGTTCCAACTCCTGAAAAAGTCTTCTAAAATTGACAATGTTGACATTTCTGCTAGATTCCAGAGCTTCAAGGACTGATATGATTTCTGGCAAGTTAGCTATAGCAAATTGTGACCAGTAAAAGGTGATGATCTCCCCTTTTGCATTTTTGAACTAAACACCCATGGGATTTATGATCATCTTAGGATATGCTTAGAATCCTTTTACTGGGGGCACATCCCTTACTGCTGCCACATTCCCATCATTAGCTCTGGTTTCTTTAATCTCCTTTATCACTATCTGTATCAGCAGGATTCTGAACTGGATGACATGTTTATTCTTGTGATAAGCAATTTGGCTTAGAACATGCATCGCTTCCTCCAGGTCAAGCCCATCAACTTCTTTAATTCTTATGCTTTTCTCTTGCCCATCAGTTGTTGTGAAGAAAAGCTTTAATGGTCTTTCCAAGGCTGTGGGCAAGCTTCTTTCATCGTTAATGGCTTTCCTTAGCTTATCAATCATCCCTCTCAAGTCTCTGTTTAGCATTGTTGATTTGGAAATTAAGTTCAGGATCAACCCTAATTGCTCAGCATCCATTCTCCTAAACCAGTCAAGGGTGACTGTGAATTGGGACCCATTTTTTAGTTGTACAGTGATTAGTTTTTCCCTTTTGTTGTTAGTCCTGACATTTATATTTTTTATTGAGAACATAAATGTCAAGTTCTTGCATCTTTCATCTCTTAGGGATTCAGCTAGTGTGGATTGTCCATATGGTATAGGAGAAGGTGTTTGATCCTTGGCTTCATATGACTTGGATTTGGTGGCATCAGGGGATTTTGGTTTTTCTTTATCTTTATCCCCTGATGCACCCTTGGGGTACTGAGATTTCTTTGGCTGAGGTTTCTTAGAGGATCTTGGCCTGACACTCTTTTTCTTCTTTTCTTCTTCGTCCTTCTCCTTTACCATAGCCCTCTACTCTTCCTCTTGAAGTTGATGTGCATATAATGCATCAGCTTCCACAAGCTTCTTGTCCTGAGGGAAGAAAAGCTCCACTTTCCCATCAATTACTACTTCAACGGGTGTTGGAAAGTGAGTTGTTTTCATGGCATCTCCAAGAAGCTTAGTCCCTGATTGAGTATATGATTTCTTTTTAGGTTCCTCAATCAAGATATCTTTGCCCTTGTCCTTTGGAGCAGGAGCAGTCACATCCCCTAGTGGTTGATCATTTGAGGGCTTCTCTACAACAACCCCTGATGATAGCCCTGAAGATTTCTCCCCTTTTTGATAGCATCATCAATGGAAGTTGAGAGTTGGGATGTGGCTTGAAGAACTTTTTATAAAGTGTCAACCATAGACAGTTGCAAAGACTCCTTGTTGGCTATCTTGTTAGAGAAGGCAAAAAGTTGTTTGTCAACATTGTCAGCAAGTTTCTTCATCCGAAGCATGGTTTGGCTGGTAACAAGGGAGTCAACAACTTGTTGTACATTATTTATTTTGTTTGTAAAGTGTTTATAGAGTTTCTGATTTTCTACATCCACAGATTGCCCTTCTCATTATTTATGATTTGAGCACCTTTGTCAAAATTGGATCTGTGGTCCTTGAAAGCTCCTGTTTAAGTAACTGTACAGTATCGGCCGTTTGATTCTTTTGAAAGTATAAATCAACTCCAATGAACTGACGTAAGTCATCCATTGGAGTGTCATCTTTATCACTCTCAGAAGAACTAGAAGTATATACAGTATCTATATTTTTTATATTTTTTTTATTTACAATGATCTCATCCTTATCTCCCTCAATCTCTCATTTTTCTGTGCCTACTAAGGCATCTCTTGAAGACTCTCCTTTTTCTTTGCCATCTACAGTAGTACCCTCATTCTCTCCTTTTTCCAAAGTCCTCTCAGGGGATTGACTTTGCCTCCTTTCACTAAGTATTCTCACATTCTCACTCAAAATTGTCCTAGAAGGGCTCCTATGGGTTGTAAAATCAGCAACTGTGGCCAATTCAAGTAAATTATGTACAGTATCTAGGTCCACAGAAGTGATAGGGGAAGGAGTGGAAGTCAATTGTGTATGTACAATTGGAGAAATATATGTTTCTATAGAAGAAGTATTTACATGTGGGGGAACATAAATGCTTATTACAGTAGTATGTACAGGTGTATTGTTGTCCCCAGACTGTGTCACAGTGATTGAATCATTTAAAAAGGAATCAACCATTTGAACATGTTGATTATCAATCATTGTGTCAGTGAGTGTTAGGTCCTCCAAGAATTGAGAAATTGGAGAATCTGATGTCATGACACTTAGAGTTTGTGTCATGATATCTGAAGAAATTTGAGGAATTGAGAAAGATGGGAGAGGTGTAGATGGGAGTGTTGGCTGGATCATCGAATGAGGAGGTGATCCATCAAAAGAAGTTGTGTGTGCACTCACAGTGTCAGATATCTGCAAGTGGCTCTCAAAGACCCTGATGCTAGTTTCATCAGGGGCTATGTTCACTGTTTGTGCCTCACTCAACTGTGTCCCTAGTTGAGGACTATTTTCAATAACTAATTCCTTTTGAGATGAACTAGTTAGAAATGTGTGTAATTCCTTATCAAAAGCAGTTTCCTTTTTAGAGGATACTGCCTGGTCTGGTTGTGGGGTTACTCTCTTGGCTACCTTCTTCTTCTTCGTTCCCCTTAAGCCAATCACTCTCTCTCCTTGCTCCCCCTTACTTGTTGCAGTGACTTCAGAGGGTTTTCTTTTTGTACCCTTACTCTTTTGGGAGACTAAGGGTTGGGCTAATGAGAGTGGTTGTATTGAAACTGGTTATTCTATTTAGGTAGGCAGAGAAGTGTTAGTGAACTCTACCATAGTAGTTGAAGGAGAAGAAGTAATAAGTTGAGAAGTAGAAAGGAGAGTACTCGATACTATACCCTGACCCTGATGCTTCTCGACAGAGACCCTGGCCCTGATGTTCGGAACAAATACACTGACCCTGAAGTGCGGGAAGGATACCCTGACCCTGATGCTTCTCTATAGAGACCCTAACCTTGATGCATCAGACAAAAACAAACGAAAACACAGAAGTATATGTACAAATTTACATATTTAAAATATATAGTCACACATCAATTAAATTTATCAGGAATTTCATGAGATAAGTTAGAAATACCAGAGCCTAAGCACTTGATACTTTTAATTATTCCAACAATCTTTCTGACATATTTCTAGCAATGTTATTGAATTTTATTTTTGCATAATTCACCATGCCCAACTCTCCCACAATATTAAAAAAAGTGGCTTCATCAAGGGACTTGGTGAAAATGTTTGTCAACTGCTTGCTTGTTGGTACAAACTGAAGTTCATTAGTTCCATTTAAGATATGTTCCCTGATAAAGTGATATCTGATTTCTATATATTTAGTTCTGGAATGTTGCACAGGATTTTCAACAATTATAATGGCATTTGTATTATAACACAAAATTGGAATTTTGTTGAAATTCAGGCCATAATCTAATAACTGATTTTTCATCCATAGGATTTGTGCACAGCAACTTCCAGCTGCAATGTATTCAGCTTCAGCAATAGATGTTGAGATTGAGTGTTGCTTCTTGCTGAACCTAGATACAAGCCTTCCTCCCAAAAACTGAAAGCTTCATGTTGTACTTTTTCTGTCAATTCTTCATCCTCCAAAGTCAGCATCAGCATTCAAATCCAGAAGGTTGTTGAAAATATACCTCCTGTTCTAATTTCCCATTTAGAAAAGCACTTTTCACATCCATTTGAAAAACTCTAAAGTTTGAATGTGCTACATAGGCTAAGAAAATTCTTATAGTCTTAAGTCTGGCTACTGGTGCAAAAGTTTCATCAAAGTCAATCCCTTCCTCTTGAAGATATCCCTTTGCAACCAGTCTTGCTTTGTTCCTTATAACAATGCAAGCTTCATCCATCTTGTTTCTGAATACCCACTTGGTACCTATTATAATTCTGTCTCTTGGTTTAGGCACCAGTTTCCATACTTGATTTCTTTCAAATTGGTTTAGCTCTTCCTGCATAGCCACGATCTAATCTGCATCTTGAATGGCTTCTTCAAATTTCTTTGGCTCTATTTGTGAAAGAAAGCAAACATATAGGCATTTATTAGATGTTGCTTTTCTGGTTTGCACTCTCTTGTTTGGATCACCAATAATAAAATTTGTTGTGTGACTCCTAGACCATTTGGGCTTAGAGATGTATCTTGATGAGCTTGCTTGATTATCAGCTCCTCCCCCTAAGTCTATGCTACCAGCTTTTGAGAAAACTCCCCCTGAATTAATGCTTAAACCAGGGTTAAAGTTATCCCCTGATGGTGCATTCCCTGATGGTGTATTCCCTGATCTGTTGCCCAAGAAGTTAACTTCATCTGTTGTAGGGTCTTCTATTTTGTTTAGATTCACATCAGGGATGGATAAATTCTCCATTTGTCTACACTCATCAGCTTCATACTCTTGATAATCAAAATCATCTTCATTTTCAAATCTTAGTTCCTCATGAAAACTACGATCTTCAAGTCTAGAAATCTCTTAATCATCAAAAGCTACATTTATATACTCCATCACCACTTGGAGTCTTTTGTTATAAATCCTGTAGCCCTTAGATGTCAGGGAGTAACCTAGGAAAATTGCTTCATCAGCTTTTAGATCAAATTTTTCTAAGTTCTCACCAAAGTTTCTTAACACATAACAATTGCATCCAAAAATATATAGAAACTTGGTGTTTGGTTTTCTCCCTGTCATTAGCTCATATAGGGTCTTGTTTTCCCAGTGAGATGCCGAGAACTTGTAGAAGGGGGATTGAATACAAGTTCTTTAAAATCTTTTCAAATTACTTGAACTTTAAAAAAATTAACTTTTCTTGCGAAATATAAAGAACAAGAACACGAATCAATTTATAAACAATTGCTTTATTGATTTACAATTGAATACAAATCCTACAATTACAATAATGTAATCGTCAGCTTCCTTTCTATTTTGTATAGGAAAAGATACAAAACTATGAAAAACCTATACAACTTCAAAGTTACAATTCTCTGTAAACCTAATTACAGCTTCTCTAACAACTGAATTACTATTGACTCAGTTCCTATTCTGAACAAAATTCAGCTTCCTTATTCGAATCAAATACAATCTTTCCTTTTTGATAGGAACAGATTTCTGGTTAGTTTCCTTACCAGCTACGTCTTCAATAATATTTTGCTTTACGTGGAAGACATTCCTTTTTAATTCGAACTCTGTATCTTTCAAGAAATAAATCACGATTAGTCCCTGATGCTTCATCTTTAGTCTCTGGTGACGTCATTTACTAGTCTTCGGTGCAATTAGTCCCTGATGACGTCAACTTGTATAGTCTCCGATAGAATTATTTAGTTTCTGACGCGTTAAGGCTTAGTCTCCGATGACGTCAGCTTAGTCTCTGATGCTTTTAACTTTAGTTTTCGATGACGTAAGCTTTAGTCTCTGACTCCTTTAGACTTAATCTCTGATGACTTAAGTCTTAGCCTCCGATAGGCAAAACTATTCTCCGACAGATAAAATCTTTTTAGTCTCTGACCAATTTTCCTAGTCTCCGATAAGCCTTTTTGCAAACTCTAACAGATCAAATACACATCTTGACTTTCTGAAGCTTCGATACACCATTCCAGCAGTTACTTACAAATAAGAAATATTTATATCTCTTTACAAAGAATGAATGAATTACAAACAAAGAGATAACTGCTAGCTACAAAACTTCAGTGTTACTAATTAACACTTTCTATACATTTGTATTCTAAGTAATCTAAAGACAATCATCATCAAATGTTCTAAAATCTAACAATCTCCCCCTAATTATGAATATCAGAATGATAAGCATAATTTCAAGGTTGATGATGATGTCAAAACTCAACATTACAATTACTTAGAAATAAAATAAAGAATTTCTATCTACAAATGTATTCTGAACTAAGATCTTTGATCTGTTGTTCAGCTTCCACCAAGACTCAGGTTTAAATCCTATAAGTCTGGCTTCAAAAATAAAAAAATTACAGCTTATTTTTAACAAACAACTCCAACACAACAAGTTTACCTTATTTTTTTCTTTAACAACTCCAGCCTTTCTTTTCTATTTTTCCTTAGCAACTTCAGTCTATCTATCAACAGCTTTTTCAGCACCAACTCAATTTCTTCTGTAGCATCCTTGAGCAAACTGATAAATCCTTCAATATGTCGCTCACTGACACTATTAATATCTCTGTTGTAATCAAAGAAGATTTAGGATTAGCTTCCGGCACAGTATTCACCTTATGCTTCACCTTCATCACCTTTTGAATCTGGCTTCGAAATTTCATGTTGAGATCAGAAGTCTCAAGCACAACAGTTAGCTACCACTCCAGGTCTTCTTTCTTTTGTCCCTCCAAAGCTGGCTTTTCAAACTTCAGAGATTCCCCATCTTTCAAGAAAACATGGAGAATTTCTTTGTTATTTGTACCCTTTACCAGATTTATCTTCTCTGTTGTCTTCTTAAGGGCCTTGATGATTTCTTCTGTACTTGCCATTTCAACCTTGTAAGACTTCTTTGATGAAATTGTTTGTGGTTTTGTTGGTCCACTCACAGCCACCAAAGTAGTCTCAGTTGACCTTGGAGGATCTTGAGAGGTAGGCTTTTCAATAGTTGCCCTGGTTACAGGTTTCTTTACAGATTCCTGAACCAAGGGTTTCCTTCTTGATTTCTTTTCAGCCTCTTCCATCTCTTTATTTTTCTTTTTGGTTATGGCTGCTTTCTGTGCACTTGATTTCCTTGTAAAGCTTTTCTTCTTCTTTGACTCCTCCTCCTCCCTTGCTGCTGCCTTATCCTCTTCCTCTTGAAGTTTCTGAGCTAATAGTGCATCAGATTCTATTAGCTTTTGTTCTTGAGGATAAACTAACTCCACTTTCCCATCCACTATTAATTCAACTGGAGTGGGAAAATGAGCAGTCTTCATAGCAGCCCCCATCAGCTTAGGCTGTCCTGGTGAGCAGATTTTGATTTCTTTGGCTCCTCAACCAAAACAGCCTTGCCTTTATCTTTCATTTTTGGGGCTTGTGCAATGGAAGGAGGAGATGCTGCTATTGCTGTTGTTGCTGTTGTTGTTGTTGGTGTTGGAAGTTGTGTTGTAGCTGTTGTAGCTGCTACAAGATCAACATGTTTCTTTAAGATCTTGTCCATCATTGCTTGCAATTTTGCATCAAGGATAGGACCAGACTTGTGCTTTTGTACAGGAACATCAGATGGACCACTCTCCCCCTTTTTGACATCAGCATCTTTGGATTGAGAGGAGGTGGCCAGATTTGGAATTGCCTGCATCAGTAGCTGCTCCATTCTGTCTTGCTTTTGGATCAGGAGTTGGATGTTTGCATCAAGGGCTTGAAGTCAACTGTCAGTCTTGGACTTGTCTTTGATAAGTGTATCAATGGCAGTAATTGTCCTCCTTGGCAGGTATCCTTCATAGCACCTTCTAATTTTTTCAGTCTCCAACTACATCCTTTCCTCAATTTTTTTCACTGCACCATTGATGCCAGTAACCAAGAAGTGGTGAAACTTTGTGTGTTTCTTATCCACCTTGGTTACTTCTTCCATTATGTCTTGAATTGATGGTGCAGATGTAGTTGACCCTATATTGGTCATATAGTCCTGCCTTAATTGGGCGGCTGCATCCTCCAGAGTGTTGACATAAGAGGCATCAAGCCATTCATCAACATTATGCTCTGGAGCTTCTTCAGGCACAGGTTCATCTGCAAACCTTGTCTTTAATGCAGAGATATGATCTTGAGACTGTTGTAAACCATAAAGAGTTTCAAAATCTGCATTTGACATCTCAGAGATAATATGTAATGCTGCATCCCTTGTGCTTGGACTTTTCTCTGATTCTTCTGTTTGGATATTGATGGAGGGAGCAGAAGAAATTAGAGCTTCTTGTGAGCTTGTTTCAACAGGTTGTAGAAATATACCTGCTGAAAATTTCTCTCTGTTCTTTTGTTCAAGGATCTCATCCTTGCTCACACCCTCTCCTTTTGCCTGGGGTTGGGCACCTAGCTTCTCTTTCTATCCTTTTTCCAAGCTATCTAAAGCTTGACTCTCTTGTATGTGTATGGTCTCTCCTTTTTCCAGGGCAGGAGCCTGACTCTCACTAATTATTCTCACAACCTCACTCATATGGATGGTGTCACTCTGTCCTACAGAAGTGGGGGTTTGAGAAGTGCTTGTGATAGCATGGATAGGGGGTTCCCTTTGTTTATCTTGGGCTAGGGATCTATCCATGGAATCTGTTTAAGAGCTTGTCTCAATTATTGGCTCCTCTTGGGAAAAATCAAGAGAATCAATCATATGTATATCAAAAGAATCAAGAGTGGGAGAAAAAGGAGAAGGATGTACAATTTGGAGTGTTGGCGGTTCCTCAGACATTGAAAATTGAGGAACATCAAAGGATGACGCTGTGTGTGCACTCCTTGTGTCATTCTTTTCTTTTAGTTTCTCTCTTTGGGTTTCCTCTTGTTGGTGAACAAGAGGTTGTGCAGACTCTGTACAGTGTGTTCCTGGTTGGGAACTTTCTTCAATGTCAACATCCTTTTGGGAGGATGGTGACAGTTCACTGTTTTTCCTTATAACCTCCAATGTTTTTTGAGAAGCACTGGATTGCTGTGGGCTTTTGGTTATAACTCTCTTCTTTCTCTAAAGTGGAACTTCAGCTTCTTGTTCTCCCTCATCCTCACTTGCTCCCTCAATGATTTTTCTTTTAATTGGGAGTTTTGTGATTGTCTTTGGTTTTACAACCACAATCTGTTGAGAGACTGTGAAGGGGGCTATAAACAGTTGATGTGAAGTGGTTGGAGTATTAACGGGGTTTTGGCTTTCAATATCCTCAAAAAATTGCAAAGAATAAAGAATTGGAAGCCTGTCAATGAGAATAGATCTCATGACAGGAGGAAAAAATAAAGGAACTATTACCTTTGCAGATTTATGCTTCACATCTGTAAATATTCTTTTACTCTGCAAAACATTTGGTAAAACTTGCATTCCAGTAATATCAAGGTTAGGAATTAGATAATTAGCAATCATCATAAAAAACCTAGAATAATAAAGTTTATTTTGGCAGAATTAAAAGCCCAATGTTTAGATGTTTATCATATAACACACTAAAAGCAATTTGTTGTGTGAGTGTAGTGATAGCATCATAGCCACTGCATTTTGAAGTAAAAGCTTTAGTTATTTTGTCAAAGAACAGTGACCACTCTTGCCTTAGATGGGGTCGTGTTATAGACCCAACAGAAGTAATTTCTGCAGAATAATGTAAATTTTTAAACATAGAAACAATTTCTTCATCAGAAGCAAGTGAGTCAAAGTTTTCATAAATTGGCAAGTATAAAGCATTATTAACTACGGTATGATCTATATTATAAACAGAGTTTGCATACTTGAAACTTACCACAGGGGAGGCAGTTTTCTCACCCTGGATGGTAGCAGTGGACCATACAGCCGTGATAACCTCAGCGGCTTGGATGGGGTCTTCGTAAATGGCATACGAAAGACTGGAGTGTTGAAGGAAATCCACAAAGGGGTGGTACTGGGCTTCAAAGACATGCTTATCAGCCACCCCTGCATGGTTTGTCTTGATGATATCAAAGTCTCCAAACTTGAACATAACAGTTTTAGCGACCATTTTCAGAGATCTGTGAACTTTTGAATAAAACTTGAAAAAGGGTTAAATTGCAGAGTATTTGCAGAGAGAAATTAATTTCAGAGCTTGAGTGTTTGTGATTGCAAAGATATTTGAATTCTGTTTTATCAAATTGTTTGAAACGTTTGCAATTCTTAAGGGTAGTGAACCGTTTTTGATCGTGGGAGGGATAACTACCATATTACCCTTGCTCGGAGATTGCCCTAATCTCTGATAAGTTCACTTGTAAGAGACTAGAAGAACTATCAGGGACTAAAATAGTTTCTTACTGACTCTAGCTCATATTATTCAATAATCAACCATTTGATTGTTCATTTCATCAAATTTTTCCAGAATTAAAATTCTAGCTCCTAAAATTCTGTTTTAATATAATAAAACAGCTTCTATCCAGAAAATTAATTCTAGCTTCACAAATTCTTTTTAATTAAAAACAGCTGCAATCCAGAAAATTAATTCTAGCTTCTAAAACTCT
Source organism: Centella asiatica (assembly GCA_014636745.2). Classification (NCBI taxonomy): domain Eukaryota; kingdom Viridiplantae; phylum Streptophyta; class Magnoliopsida; order Apiales; family Apiaceae; genus Centella; species Centella asiatica. The sequence goes on from CM025786.1 coordinate 57,654,634, forward strand.
GTTTAATAAAAAACAGCTACATTTCAGAAATTAAATTCTAGCTTCTAATATTCTGTTTAATAAAAAACAGCTACATTCCAGAAATTAAATTCTAGCTTCTAATATTCTGTTTAATAAAAAACAACTATATTCCAGAAATTAAATTCTAGCTTCTAATATTCTGTTTAATAAAAAACAGCTACATTCCAGAAATTAAATTCTAGCTTCATACAACTAAACAACTTGTTTTCAAAAATTAATCAATTTTTAGAGGCATAATTCAACATTCCTAATTCAGAAACTAATCTAGAAAAGATAGATTCGTCTAAAGGTTTTGTGAATATGTCTGCAAGTTGTTTATCAGTTGTTACCCAGTGTAATTCGATATTACCTTCACTTACATATTCTCTTATGAAGTGATATCTAATATCTATGTGTTTTGTTCTTGAATGTTGCACTGGATTTTCTGTTATTGCTATGGCACTAGTATTATCACAATAAATAGGAATTTTGGATAATGACATACCATAGTCTAGGAGTTGATTCTTGATCCATAGGATTTGAGCACAGCAACTCCCAGCTGCGATGTATTCAGCTTCTGCTGTTGAAGTAGAAACTGAATTTTTTTTCTTGCTAAACCAAGAAACAAGTCTGCCTCCAAGAAGTTGGCAGCTTCCACTTGTGCTTTTCCTATCAAGCTTGCAACCTGCATAGTCAGCATCTGAATAACCGATTAGTTTAAAATCAGATTCTTTGGGATACCATAAACCAAGGTTTGGGGTACCCTTTAGATATCTGAGAATTTTTTTTATAGCAATCAAATGTGACTCTCTAGGGTCAGCTTGAAATCTAGCACATAAACATGTAACAAACATTATATCTGGTCTACTTGCAGTTAGGTACAAAAGAGAGCCTATCATGTCTCTATAGCTAGTAATATCAATTTTCTTTCCTTTTAAATCTTTATCTAGCTTAGTGGCAGTAGGCATGGGTGTTTTTGTAGATGCACAATCAACCAAATCATATTTTCTCAATAAGTCTTTGATATACTTGGACTGACTGATAAATATACCATCAGTTGATTATTTTATTTGCAAACCTAAGAAAAATGTTAATTCTCCCATCATACTCATTTCATATCTAGACTGCATAAGTTTTGAAAATTTTTCACAAAGTTTTACATTTGTAGATCCAAATATAATATCATCTACATATATATGCACCAATTTTATGTCTGAGCCTTGCTTTCTATAAAATAAGGTTTTATCTATGATACCTCTAACAAATTTATTTTCAAGCAAAAATTGAGATAGAGTATCATACCAGGCTCTTGGTGCTTGTTTTAAGCCATAAAGTGCTTTGTCTAACCTGTAGACATGATTTGGAAATTTGGAGTCCACAAAACCTGGGGGTTGGCAGACATAGACTTCCTCTTCCAATTTTCCATTCAAGAAAGCACTTTTGACATCCATCTGGTACACCTTGAAGTTCTTGTAGGCTGCATATGCCAAGAAGATTCTTATAGCTTCAAGTCTTGCTACTGGTGCAAAAGTCTCATCATAGTCTATTCCTTCTTCTTGAGAATATCCTTTTGCAACCAGTCTTGCTTTGTTCCTTGTAATTGTACCAGCTTCATCCAATTTATTTCTGAAGACCCACTTGGCACCAATTATTGATCTATTCCTTGGTTTAGGTACCAGTCTCCAGACTTTGTTTCGAGTGAATTGGTTTAACTCCTCTTGCATGGCAATTATCCAGTCAGGATCTTGAAGTGCTTCCTCAATTTTCTTTGGCTCAATCTTTGAAAGAAAACTGAGATATAAACATTCATTTTGAGTTGCACTTCTAGTCTTGACTCCATCCTCTAAACTTCCAATTATCAAATCTGGCGTGTGGTCTCTCAACCATGGAATTGCATGTGGCAGATTTGATCTTGAAGTTGAGGCTTCATTGTCTAGACTGGTGTTATCCATTCTAGCTTCATGATCAGAGACTGCTCCCCCTAAACCATTGACTCCTGCATTATCAGCTCCCCCTGAGCTGTTTATTTCTATTTGCTCCGGTGTCACTGTAGTTTCAGATTGTGCATCAGTGACTCTAGTCTCTGGTGAAACATTAGTCTCCGAAGGATTACTAATGTCACCAGTCCCTTGAGTTTCATCTAATAATCTATTCTCTGATAAATTATTAGATCTTGGCACTTCATGCACAACTGTTAGCTCCCCCTCAATTAAGTAGGGATCATTACTATGTTGGGGTTGTTCAGTAGTCTCTGATGGATTTTCCCATGCATCCAATTCATTCTCAAAACTGAGAGGTTCATGCAATCCTTGTCCAATGATTCCTGGAATCTTTTTATCATCAAACACGACTTGTATTGATTCCACAATGACTTCTGTTCTTAGATTATATACTCTGTATGCTTTACTTGATAGAGAATAACCTAAGAAGATTGCTTCATCAGATTTATTGTCAAACTTTCCTCTTGACTCTAATGAATCTCTCAGTACAAAGCATTTACAACCAAACACATGTAAGAACTTGAGAGTTGGTTTTCTTCCAGTCATTAACTCGTAAGGTGTTTTGTTGTATGCTTTGTTTATCAAGGATCTATTCTGTGTAAAGCAATCAGTGCTTATAGCTTCCTCCCAAAAATATGTGGGAAGCTTAGCCTCTTGTAACATAGTCCTTGCTGGTTCAATAAGGGTTCTATTTTTCCTCTCAACAACTCCATTTTGTTGAGGGGTTCTTGGAGCTGAGAATTGATGTGTTATTCCTTTTTCAGTGCAGAATTCAAGTACTTGGGAATTCTTGAATTCTGTTCCTCTATCGCTCCTTATAACCCTTACTATTTTTCCTGACTCAGTTTCTATCTTCTTGATATGATCAATTATCAACTGAGCAGCTTCATCTTTTGTAAAGAGGTATTTTATCCAAGTATACCTCGTGTGATCATCCACAATAACCAGTGCATATCTATTTCTTAAGATAGACATCACATTCACTTGACCAAATAAATCCATATGTAACAATTGTAGCGGGTCAATGATTGATGCTGTTGGTTTACTCTTGAATGATACACTTTTTTGTTTCCCTTTCTGGCATGCATCACATAATCCTTCTTGTGTAAATTCTAATTGTGGAATGCCAGCTACCAATCCTTTCCTCACAAGCTTGTTGATGTTCTTGAAATTCAAATGGGAAAGCTTCTTATGCCAAAGCCAACTTTCATCAGTTGAAGCTTTGCTATACAGACATGTGATTTGATCAGTAAAAGAAATAAGATTTACAACATACAAATTTCTTTTTCTTTTTCCAGTCAATATCACATTCCCAGATTCCTTGTCACACACCTGGCATAGGTCTTCTTTAAAGATGACATGGAATCCTCTATCACATAGTTGACTCACACTAAGTAAATTGTGCTTTAAGCCGTCAACCAGTGCTACTTCTGTGAAGATGACATCTCCATGTTCAACACTGCCATATCCCCTTGTATGGCCTTTGCTGTCATCTCCAAAAGTGACTTTTGGGCCACTTTTCTCTTCATACTGTCTTAGCAGGGTCTTATCTCCGGTCATGTGCCTTGAACAGCCACTGTCCAAGTACCATGATTTCTTCTTCTTGCCCTGCACAATAGAGAGTAACTAGTTTGAGATTTTTGGAACCCAGACTTCCTTGGGTTCTTTCTCACTAGTTGTAGACTCAAGACTTGACTCAGATTGAGTTGATTGTCTTTTAACAGTTTTAACTTTAATAGGACAATCATTAGTCTTGCTACTTGTTTGTGAGAGACTGCCAAGCTTAGAATTTTCAGTTTTAATGCAAAGATGTTCTAACCTTTTTACTGGTGATTTATCTTTTATTTTCTTTGAAGGTGCAGTCTCAATTATAGGAATTTTATTTTTGCTCCTACAGTTTATAGCTATGTGGTTGGGGTTACCACATACATGACATGTCTTTCTAGGAGCATCAGGCATTCTAGCATAGTTTGTATGTTTATTAATGCCTATCTTTCCATTCCTATTTTTCTTCTTTCTGCTTAACTCCAACAATTTTTCAGTCTTTTTTGTTTGGAAGATTCTCCAGTTTTTTATTTAGTTGTGTCTTTGTCATGAACCCAATATTTAATCTTTTTGTTTCACTCTTATCAACAACATTCACTGTCTTTTGATCACTTTCTGTTTTTGTAGTGAATTGTTGATCTTGAGTGTTAATAAATTTAGGTTCAATAACAGGAGAGATAAAATTAATTCTATTAAAATGTGGCTTACTAATTGAGGAGTTTGCCGCTTCGAATAGATCATTTAAATATGAACTTTTGTCTAGATTTTCATCATAACCTAGTCCAAATTTTTGACCTATTGTTTGACACTCTACCAAGTCTGTTAATTTTTTTGAGAAAGTGTTCCATTGTTTAATCTTAGCTTGAGCATTTTCAAGTTGCTCTACTAAGTAATATTCCCTCTTTTTCAAAGCATCAATCATGTGATGAGCTTTGTTTAAATCAAACTTGATAGTGTCAAATTGTGCCAATTTCTCTTCAAGAAACTTGTTTCTTTTCAAGAGATTGTCACGTGATTCTTTTACATTGGTATGTTCAATAGTTAATGATTTAAAACTGACATGCAAATCAGACATATCTTTTTGCATGCTTTCAATGCTAGATGTATCAAGTAAATTAAGCACGTTAAAATTCTGATTTGCATCACATACCTTTGTAAAATCACTTGACTCGTCACTACGAGACATTAGGGCAAAGTTGACAACTTCTTCATCAGAGTCGCTGTCAATCCAATCTTTTCCCTCAGTTATCAAGGCTTTGCTCTTGGATTTAGCTTTCTTGTCAGCAAAGTCTTTCCTTGATTTTTCATCCTTAGATCTATCACTAGATCTAGGCTTCCTGCACTCATTGGCAAAGTGCCCTAACCCATCACAGTTGTAGCATCTTATCTTTTTTAAGTCGAAGGTGACTTTTTGACCTTCACGTTTTGGGTTAGGTTTCCTTGACGATTTTCTTCCTTTCCTGCTTGCTCTAAATTTCTTGAACTGTTTGACCATAAATGCCATGAATTCCTCCATGTCATCATCAGAATCCAGTTCATCTTCCTGATCAATCAAGCTAGCACTAGAAGATTCATCATCAAGCTTCTCTTGAGACTTGCTTATCTCAATCATCAATGCAGCTCCTCTATCCTTGCCATGCATGCGTTGTCGTTGCTTTACTTCAAGTTCATAAGTCTTTAAGTTCCCGTAGAGCCTGTCCAATGTGAGTATGTCCAAGTCATGAGCCTCTCTTATAGCTGTTGTTTTTGGATCCCAACTTGGAGGGAGAGATCTCATGAACTTGGTATTGACATCCTCATTGTCATAGGACTTTCCAAGTATTTTCAAATCATTAAGCAAAGTGTTGAACCTGTCATATACTGACGTTATTGGTTCACCAGGCTTTGCTTGAAAGAACTCATATTGTTGTGTCAACAATGATCTTTTGTTATTTCGGACTTGGTCAGTCCCTTCACACAGGACTTTGATGGTTTCCCAGATTTTCTTTCATGTAGTGCAATTTATGATGCTTGTGAACATATTTTTATCAATTCCATTATAAAGTATGTTCATCACCTTAGCATCCTTTAACACTTGCAACTTGTCTTCGTTTGTATAATCACATTCTGGAGCAAGTTCAAAGTGTTCTGCAACAACAGATCCATCGACAGTTTTAGCAGGAATAAATTTCCTGGGGTAGATAGGGACCCTTCTCAATCCTTTCAATATAATATGGATCTGTTGCTCTCAAGTGCATGTACATCTTTTGCTTCCACATTGGATATTCTTCTCGTTTAAGAATAGGGATTCTAGTACCACCATCACGACTTCCCGCATACGCCATTATGCTAGAGCTGCTTGCTTCATCATTGGCCATCTCTTGGAACGTATTAATTGACTAAATTCAATTGAAGGCTCTGATACCAAATGTTTTCCCAGTGAGATGCCAAGAACTTGTAGAAGGGGGGTTAAACACAAGTTCTTTAAAATCTTTTCAAATTACTTGAACTTTAAAAAAATTAACTTTTCTTGCGGAATATAAAGAACAAGAACATGAATCAATTTATAAACAATTGCTTTATTGATTTACAATTGAATACAAATCCTAACAATTACAATAATGTAATCGTCAGCTTCTTTTCTATTTTGTATAGGAAAAGATACAAAACTATGAAAAACCTATACAGCTTCAAAGTTACAATTCTCTGTAAACCTAATTACAGCTTCTCTAACA